>JAEMWC010001240.1:5000-117500 GCA_016490735.1 Pachyseris speciosa | reverse complement strand
TCACGTTACCATGTTACCACCAATAGCGTAGCTCCATTTTCTGTATATAAACCATACACAACCCACAATTCCTCGATTCGCTCCGACGAAGGGCTAACGCTCGAAACGTCAGCTAATCGAATCCCTGTACGGCGGTCAATATACATTATCAACTCCGTTGATAAACCAAATTTTCCTCGTTGAAAGGTTTGGCAGGAACCAGGGTTACCCGCTCGAACCCTATGTGCAAAAAAGTCTGGTTAACCCTGGTTTTCATGGTTTGTGTGGTGAACCCTGGTTTTCTCAATAAACCGTGGTTACCAGGGTCACAAAAAGTCTGGTTGAACCTGGGTAACCCTGGTTATGCAGATGGACTGGTATAAATTGTTATGAAATAATGAATTTTAAGCTTTAAATGTGCAAAATGTACGGGTAAAATTAAAACCCTACATTGTAGGATTACTCTGAGGACCAGAATACCTGGTACGAAAAAGCCTATGGAAAATATGTATCTACTGAAGGGAAGCAGAAGTTTTCATGCACACTAATTTTCTATGCATTCGAAAACAAATTACAACACAAATGTAGTTCAAATAGTTCAGTCTCATAAATGTACGTTAAATGGTGAACAGTATCCAACATACCAATTTTGTTTCCACTTGGAAAGATAAGTTTCAGCAAACTTCCTTTAAAGTGCCCCTAACCCCCCAAATTTTTTTCATTCTAAATGATTCGTCTCTGAATTAGAAGCACAACCGTGAAAAAATTTTTTGATTCGGTTGAATCTTCGCTTTTCTGTGCCCCGGTAAAGTCTCGCCAAAAATTTACGACAGAAACGCCGCCATTTTGTTTCACGACCGAGTTACAGCGCTTGTATAACGTCATCCCGGGAACGGAAGTTCTGTGGCGCTTACAAAGTTCTTTGAAGGAAGCTCAATAATTCTAACTCTGAAGGCAAATAAGACATGATTTTAACCGATAATTTATATTCATAGCATTGTCACATGTAACATTTCTCTCTAAGAGAAGATTTGATGTTTTGCAAACGAATGAGCCAAAAACAGACCGGCTGTTCATGAAATAAACATATTCCCATCGGCTGATCTCACAAGCATTTTATGCCCTTTTATACGGTGAAAACAGAAAATTCCAATGAGTCCGTTCAGTGAAAAGATCTCCTCTTTAAAACTCGTTTATTGTATAGTGATACAACCCAAATATGTGCATGTACCACGTTTCCAATGCATCGTGATATTCGGTGTGCTGCGTATCGGATACACAAAGGATTTAACCGCAGCTACACAAAGTAGTCCAGAATGTAATGGCAGCTAAAATAATTGTTCCCCGATATGTACCTTTAGGAAAACCTCATCAATTTAACTTACTTTAAAATTTTCGGCTTCATGAGTCCTATAGTCTTCGACACAAGCGCTCTATTAAAACCGGTTTCCAACGTCAACAATCAAAATATATTTCAGAGGCCATGCTAATTCTATGGAACGCCGTAACTGTCTTATGATATTTTTTTCTGTGAATAATGTACGAAATAAATCATACATGAACTTCGGAAATGAAATCAAATGAAGAATGATCGTCACAGTTGTGAACGCAATTTATGCAATTGCGAAAAGAAGCCTGAAAAAATTCAGGACTTCAACGGGGTTTGAACCCGTGACCTCGCGATAACCGGTGCGATGCTCTAACCAACTGAGCTATGAAGCCACTGACGTTGGGAGCAGGTCAATTGTGGGTTCATATGTTCCTGTGAAAGACATGAGTGTAAATGATGTACGAAATAAATCATACATGAACTGCGGAAATGAAATCAAATGAAGAATGATCCTCGCAGTTGTGAACGCCGTCAAACCCCGTTCAAACCCCGTTGAAGTCCTGATAAGAAATGAATGTTACAGTTTGTTTGTTTGTTTTTTCAAGATGGTTAAACCAAGAAGTCCTGGTAAGAAATGAATGTTCAGGGCTCAAAATAATTTTCGGGCAGTGGCCGGTCATGTTCTCCGGCCAACCAAATTTTAGCTCGGTCACATCTCGTTTTTGACCGGTCAAAATATTCACACCTATGGTATAAGCTTATATGTATCCAGAGTCGTCGCTAAGGCCGAGTGTAACAGATGTTATCGCTAAACGTATCAGTACTTCTTTTTCAACGTGAAACTTGAAATGCAGGGTGGGCAGTCTAGAAAACAATCAAAACTCAATAGAATGTAGCTAGAAATTGCTCACAGAACGTGTGGATGCAATTTAGGTTGTTAGTGTTACTGAAAAAATGTATAACAATAACACGCACCAAACAGTTACACAGCAACAACTGCAAATGGGGAAACTTTGCCTGTCCTTGGCATTTAGTGAAGTAAAAAAAGGAAACTGCTTTTTTTATACTGCTTTTAAGTGCGTGGAGTGTCCAGGCAAAGTTCTCGACCTCATTGTCAATGTGCATTTTTACCACAATTGCTAGTAATCTCGCAATCTTATTGGCTAATTTGCCGTGGTCGATAAGAGTTTATACAATAAGGTGAATAGTTTGGGCGTTGTGATTGGTTCTTAGCTACGATCTATTAGAGGACAGATGCACTAATTACGTCATGACAACCCACTTTTTTCCAGAAATGTGAAAGTAAACATGTTTTTCGCTTACATTTTGTTTCTTTATTATATAAAACAAATAGATTCCATGTTGTCGTGCGTCTGTTCAGTAATAGATCACAGAAGACGTTAAAATGTGGTAAAAACATCAGTGACACACTCGCCTGCGGCTCGTGTACCACTTCTTTGTTTTTACCACATTTTGACCTCATCTGTGATCTATTAATTAACAGACGCACTGCAAAATGAAATCTATTTGTTAACTACACAACACTGCTCGTGTCAACGTGTCGCGCAATGCCTTTTCTCAGCTCGCGCTCTGAAATTAACATTTTCTTTGACGCTGATATTGTGGTAAAAAACAAATCGAACGTGGTTTAGCGTTGTCTACACTCCTATCGACAACGATATTCGTTGTTGATATTTAACAAATCGAATGTGGTTTAGCGTTGTCTATACTCTTATCTACAACGATATTCGTCATCACAGTGGTCAAAATATTGTGGACTCACGAGGCTCAGCCGAGTGAATCCACAGCACATTTTGACCACTGTGATGACGAATATCGATTTGTTAAATATCTTGTGGTATCTTTTTTCAAGCTAACGGAATAACCTTTGTAGCTATCGAAGTACGAGTACGCATAACGCGATCTTGTTCGTTTCATTTCTGGACTCAGACGTAACTCCGCTCTTGTGGTCTTTTGACACAGATGGAAAAGTTACAAGAAAAATTCGCAGAGGAAAGAGAAATACTCCGTGAGCAGATGGCAACAGATGCTAAGGCTCAGCAAGATCAGATGGAAAACATGATGAAGGCGAGCATGAAGAGGGCTGAAGAAGATAGAAAAGCTTTTGTGCAAGAAAACCAAGCCCTGACCGCTCGTCTAGGGGAAATACAGAGGTCAAATGAGGAGATGCAGCAAATGGTTGACGGCTTAAAGATGCAGCTACTGCAGAACCAGGGCCAACAGCAAGAGGTGAAGAAGCCAGGAATCTTTGATAAGGCGCTGCAGGTGGTGACTGGTTTAGGGGTCATTGCTGCCGCCGTACCAAAGTGTAGCGTCATGCAAACCTCTGTGAAGTTCAAAAGGTTTTCCTTTTGCGTTCTTTGATCACTGATTGTGCCGGTCTGTACTAGTTTTCGGTTTGTTAAAAAGTTATGTAGTTTTAGCTTACTTTGCCGCAGGTCAGTTAAAAATTGTCTATTTGTCTCGGAGTTCAGATTCTCCTGTAAGAGAAAGTCAAATCCTTCAGGCATCACAGATTAGCACCATTGTAGACATTTTCAGTGACATGCGGCATGTAACAGATGATTAATTCATGCGATATACCCAGCTAAAATAGTGTTAAATCTCTCAAACTAACGTTTGGCACTCAAACCACTTACCTCAGTTCAACTCGCTGAAGACGAAGTGCACGACTCACAGTCAAAGAGAGAATTCACCTGGCTATTTGACTGATCTGATCATGCATGAACGTGGTAAAACCTACTAGTTTTTGTTAGAATATTGCTGCACTATTCAAATTAAGATAAAAAATAGATTTATCAAATATCCTACGTTCATCTTATAATGGTAATCTTTTTAAAAGTTAAATTCACTAGATCTTACACTGTAGATCCAGTGAATGCTACGCTATGTTTTACGAGAAAGCTTTGCAAAATTATTTTACACCATGCCATGAAAGACACATGGTACGATACAATCAATGCAGTGCGGGATGGGAAGACTAGAATACGACGAATCTACAAAGGTTTTCCTATGTTCTCATTGGCTGTATTTTTTATGGCATGCTATAAACTGCCATATTTTCTCTGAATAAAGAGAACTTTAACTGGTGGATTCTCAGAACTCCACCCGTATCAAGATGTATGAAGCACTTGTTCTATGCAATGGCAAGTTTGATGCTGTACACCCTGCCGAGCGTGACGCGCTCTCAGTTTCAAATCTTTTATCTCTGCAAACTGTTTTTTTTACCCGGGCTGCGCGCGTCTCGCGCGGCGCCCGGATCTAAGATTACCGACGGTTCTTCTTTTTCGTCGAGTATCATCCACAAAGTGCACTTCCGGCGTTTCTGCGGAAGCGCTAACTATTTTTAACAACAGTGATGCGTGTTGTCACGTATGGGAAAATGTCGATTCATCTTGTGTCTTTTGAAGTCTGAAGAAACAATATGTTAAGAGAAGTGTCTATGCGAATGTTTGGAAGTTCAACGGCGAGAAGAAAGTTTTTAACATGAGTAAACTTAACGGCAGATGGACTGCCGTGTTTCCTCGTGTCTGCTTCAGTAGACTGCGAGTAGTCTCTAATTTTGGCGATGGATTGTGGAGCGGGCGAAAGACACGTGCGCGCGCAAAGTTGCGAGGAGACGCGACGCGAGGGGAGCGCCAAAAATTAGAGACTACAGACAAAGGGAGTTTGACCTTTCACGGCCGAGTGATTCGAGTGTAAATCTCATATCAACAGCAAGAATGATGCCTGTTGTCACGTATCGGAAAACGTCGATTCACCTTGTGTCTTTGAAGTCTGAACAACTAATATGTTAAGAAAAGTGTCTATACGAATGTTTGCAAGTTCAACAGCGAGAAGAAAGCTTTTAACATGACCAAAATTTAACTCCAGATGGACTGCCGTGTTCCCGTATCCGCTCCATTGAGATGTACATTTTGTTGAATAACTCAAGTACGGGATATCACACACCCCTGAGACTTTGACAGCTAGTTTAGTTACTATTTTGCCACAATATCTCAATTTCTGAACTTTAATTTTTGAATGATAAGCGATTATATTTTACAAATGTACTAGCGTCCCTTGAAACTGTCCAGAAACGTTCCTTTCTTGTGTTTCAAATGACCCTGGATTGACGTATTTGTAAACAGTTTCACTTTGCTAATTACAGCGGTTACCAGTCACACGCGCCCTCCAATGATTTTTTCCTTGTTCGAAAACTAAATTTTGGTGGACGTCAATCAAATGTACTCATGACAATATAACCGAACGCAGAGCGAGCGGAGTTTCCGGAACCACTATTTTAATATCTATTCGTAGAGTATCTGAGTTGTTCTTTCATCTTTACTTGACTCGTCGGTAACCAGAAACTGTACTGGTTGAAACTGAGAAGTAAATCGTTTGAACTCTGCTCCTTTTCGCCGTTCGTCTCGCTCACGGGAAATGTTTTGAAGCTGCAAAATAAACAGTGTACGACAACAACAACATGAGAACTAAATAATAATCTTTATTACAGAATGAATTACAAAACTTTGACTGCTAACCCTTTGCGGCTTTCAGTACTTTTTTACTATCAATCCCATTTGCCGTATATTTCTGCCCCGTGAGTTCTGCTGAGGGTTTGCATTGCATACACTTCGCCTGTCTGGTATTCCAACCACGCTTGCAACTCGTCAAGATAGAGCTCTGGATTATCTTAAAGCAAGCGAATGACAAGAATTTCTGCGGCTAAAATAATCTGCATCCATAAAAAGCTGATAAAAAGTCAATCTCCACACAACGCTACTCACATGAGAGGCCAATCTTTTCAGCTACCTGATATCTTTCGTTTCTTTGACTTTCTCTTTGGCGGATCGCTTTCGGCTTCAGCTGTGTTTCGTACTATCGAAACGCCGCCTCCTTCACAAACGTTTTGCTCACCAAAAGTGTTTCTGCTATGTGATTCAAATACAGACCTGACGTTGTAAACATAACAAGAGGCTACAATTACCCTAAACCCGGGCTTGCAAAAAACGGTATTGTATCCCTAACTTAGTGCTAAACAAAAGAATAGAGGGAAGTCTGTCTTTCTTACATTGGACGCATTGTGTTTAGCTTGTGTTGGAGTCTTGTAAAAAATATTTCTAAAAGAACAAGGAAAAGAGAAACAGAAAAAAATAAAGCCCGTGATATATACCACTAATGGACATCGAACCCGGTTTAGCTGCGTCGCAGGCAGGAACAATGACCTTTAGGCCACAGAGGTTTATCATTATGCAGGGGTGATAAAAATATAGCCTGCGTAGCTGGCGGTTTTGCCGGGGAGCGCGCAAGCGAGCGGCGAAGCCGCGAGGAGAATGGGCGGAGGGCAATGAAAAACCGCCTGCCCGGATTGGGGGCTTTTTTGAGTAGTCCGTACGCTGGCGTACGGAGCATTTTGATTGGATTAGAATCTATACACGTCAATCAAGTGTTTTGTTAATCTCCCAAGGGAGAGCTCCAACGGATTATGAGAGTCAAAACGAAATGGCAGAAGACAGGGGCACCCAACGAGCCAAATCAACCAAAAGCTGTAGAAAGGCATTTTTGAATACCTTATTGTGTTTGAAGGCTGTTTAAAGTGTTTAATGTTTAATGTTTTCATAAGCTAGAAGAAGTTCATCTGTTCGGATTCTCTAGCTGAAAGTTTAATTGCTCGAAAATGTTAGGGAACAAAATCTTCCTTTGAGAAAATCCAAGCTGAAATGAACTTTCCACAAGCTTTCTAGGGAACTATTTTCTTTCCGAAAATGCTAGCTGACGCTTTTGACTGCCAAAAACGGCAATTACGACCTTCCCGAAAATCTTAGGGGCTATGATTTCCCTATTGCGAATCTCTTAGGCCACGTTTTAGTTACGAAAATCCGAGTGCACTCTTTAATCGACGCCGAAAGCCCCAGGCAAATTACCCTCCACCGAACAGATATATTCCGAAACTTGTCATTGGGTGCCCCTGAGAAGAAGTATTAGCAAGAGCCTTATCTGTTCTGTGAACATTTTCGTCCAAGCGAAATGCAAAATTCAGAAACTAAAAAGCTTTAGCTTTCCATAGAGACCAAAATTATTGCAAGAATACAAATAGAACTCGAGTTATAATTTTTTTCGGCAACACAGATATTCCGTTAATTGACTGCGTTGACAGCGTGAAAAGGGTCAACTTGATAACGCAATTTTATTCATTGACGGAAAACCGATTTTCAACTTCTTGAACGGATTTCGTGAGCGCCAATAACAAAATCTAAAACCTACACGTTTTTAGCTTTCCATAGAGACCAAAATTATCGCTTTACGACGAAACTAACGAGAGTAAGAATTTTTCAAAAACCGAGCATCGGTGTTTGTTTATTCTTTGGGACGTCGGTCACTCAAAGCGCTGTTTTACTCGTACACGGAAATTTTTTGCACGTTCTGCGAACATTTTCGTCCGAGCGGAATGCAAAAAGCATAAACTGCAAAGATTTAGCTTTCCATGGAGACCAAAAATATTGCAAGAATAGAAATAGATCGCGAGTTATAATTTTTTTCGGCAAGACAAATATTATCTTATTTCCGATGACAGGAAATCTTCGAAATCTTGACAAATTTTTGAGTTGAGATAGACGAAGTCCTCTTTAAAATCTTCAGCTGGCAACAGCAACATCTGCAATTATCATTGACACTTCTTTGAGGATTGGAAACCTTTCCCCCCTAGGCGGGCTTTTCGGAGTTTCGCCGGCTTTCACCGCCATCGACTCAGGAAATCACATTGATTATTTGTTTTGATGATCGTCAAAAGCTGTTATCAGGTTGTCAAATTGTGAATTTGGGGGCGGCAGTCAAAAAGACCCCCAATCCGGGCAGGCGGTTTTTCTCCTCGCAGCTTCGCCGCTCGCTCGCGCGCTTCCCGACAAAACCGCCAGCTACGCAGGCTAATAAAAATAGTGTATTGATTCCAAAAAAAAAAACTAAGCACACTTGTTTTCGCTTCGATGGATAATTGTTTGAGAAAGGAAACGCTTATCGAAC
The DNA here is from genome assembly GCA_016490735.1 of Pachyseris speciosa. Taxonomy (NCBI): domain Eukaryota; kingdom Metazoa; phylum Cnidaria; class Anthozoa; order Scleractinia; family Pachyseridae; genus Pachyseris; species Pachyseris speciosa. The sequence goes on along the minus strand of JAEMWC010001240.1, from coordinate 109,168 downwards.
GATGTAGGATTTTTTCGCATAAATGTGAATGGAGTCTCGGTGAAATGTGAGTAGAAAATTAATTAGCAGAGTGAAACTGTTTACAAATACGTCAATCCAGGGTCATTTGAAACACAAGAAAGGAACGTTTCTGGACAGTTTCAAGGGACGCTAGTACATTTGTAAAAAACTAATCGCTTATCATTCAAAAATTAAAGTCCAGAAATTAAAATAGTAAATTAACTACCTGTCAAAGTCTCAGGGGTGTATGATATCCCGTATTTGAGTTATTCAACAAAATGTACATCTCAATGGAGCGGATACGGGGAACACGGCAGTCCATCTGGAGTTAAATTTTGGTCATGTTAAAAGCTTTCTTCTCGCTGTTGAACTTGCAAACATTCGTATAGACACTTTTCTTAACATATTAGTTGTTCAGACTTCAAAGACACAAGGTGAATCGACGTTTTCCGATACGTGACAACAAGTATCATTCTTACTGTTGATATGAGATTTATACTTCCGAATCACTCGGCCGTGAAAGGTCAAACTCCCTTTGTCTGTAGTCTCTAATTTTTGGCGCTCCCCTCGCGTCGCGTCTCCTCGCAACTTCGCGCGCGCACGTGTCTTTCGCCCGCCCCACAATCCATCGCCAAAATTAGAGACTACTCGCAGTCTACTGAAGCAGACACGAGGAAACACGGCAGTCCATCTGGAGTTAAGTTTACTCATGTTAAAAGCTTTCTTCTCGCCGTTGAACTTGCAATCATTCGCATAGACACTTCTCTTAACATATTGTTTGTTCAGACTTCAAAAGCCACAAGGTGAATCGACATTTCCCCATACGTGACAACACGCATCACTGTTGTTAAAAATAGTTAGCGCTTGCGCAGCAACGCCGGAAGTGCCCTTTGTGGATGATACTCGACGACGAAAAAGAAGAACCGTCGGTAGTTTAAGACCCGGGCGCCGCGCGAGACGCGCGCAGCCCGGTTAATAACCCTCCATCTCAACAAAATTGGAAATGACTTCGTCATAATAAATGAGCGATTATACCTGATCCCAACGACGATCGAACATGGCCGTGAAACTGACAAGAAATGAACAGGTTTATTGTCATGGAAACATTTGATTGACGTCCACCAAAAACTTAGTTTTCGAAAAGGGAAAAAATCGTTGGAGGGCGCGTGTGACTGGTAACCGCTGTAATTTTCTACTCACATTTCACCGAGACTCCATTCACATTTATGCGAAAAAATCCAACATCGTTCGATAAGCGTTTCCTTTCTCAAACAATTATCCATCGAAGCGAAAACAAGTGTGCTTAGTTTTTTTTTTTGGAATCAATACACTATTTTTATCATCTTGCATGATGATAAACCTCTGTGGCCTAAAGGTCATTGTTCCTGCCTGTGACGCAGCTAACCCGGGTTCGATGTCTTTTAGTGGTATATATCACGGGCTTTTTTTTTTCTGTTTCTCTTTTTCTTGTTCTTTTAGAAATATTTTTTACAAGTGTTATAATTATTGTGCTCAGTGGTTGAGCTGTATTTTAGAGGAATATATGTTGATAGGGGTCTAAAGAAATAGACTCCAACACAAGCTAAACACAATGCGTCCGATGTAAGAAAGACAGACTTCCCTCTATTCTTTTGTTTAGCACTAAGTTAGGGATACAATACTGTTTTTTGCAAGCCCGGGTTTAGGCTAATTGTAGCCTCTTGTTTTTTTTTTTTCAATTAGTAGCCAGGTGCCACCTTATCCTGTCAAGTGGCAATCGGTGGGGGTAAACGGTGAACTTCCCAAAGTCCTGAAACAGCTGGTACTCATGTCCCACCACAGCCGGTGCCTTTCAGTTGTTGTATCTTGTTTCCAGTGTCTACTAAAACTATCTCTTACCTAACTCTTATTTCGAACCAAGATTAACTGATCGCGATGTCCACGGTTTTGCAAGTCATCGATGACAGCTTTGAGACAAATACTCGTTCTTGCAAAACTATCTGCATAGCAATAAATAAGGTTGCTTAATTACAGGTCGTATAAAGAATACAATGACGGTCAGTAAGCCCATTTATTATATGACTGGCTCTTTCAGCGGTCAAGATGAATCAATTCTCCTGCTGTGATTGGCTACCCGCAAGGTCAAGATGGAGCCATCTTGACCGCTCGGGATAGCCCGTTCGTCCGGCGTTTTACTGCCTTTTAATAACGTCCTTTGGGTCATATTAGTCACTAAATCCTTTATTGACCAAGCTTGTTCGGTCAAGCGTGAGGTCAAGCTTAAGAGGGTGGGATATTGGCCGAGTTCTTTTTTTTTTGTGCGTGTTTAAGGACCTCGACTTCGTCTCGGTCTATAAACACGCGGAAAAAGAACTTGTCCAATATCCCGCCATCTTGACCTCACGCTTGGCCAATAACCCATATATAAAAAGTGCTCTTTTCAAAACTTACTGAGAACCATTCGATGTCACCTTTAGAAAGCAAACTTTCAACCCCATCCTTTGGGACCAAAAAGGGCAGAGGAATTCGACTCCACAACCATAAGTGGTGGCATCACATGCCGGTTAGTCTCTACGTCACGATTTCTTTTATTCGAAAACAGCAATCTTTCAATTTCTGCAAAAACTACCTGTCATAATCAGATGACATGGTAACATCAACATCTATGGAGGCTGACCTACCATATCAAACCCACCACGGCGTTTGAAGGTCTTAATGCACCCATGCATTTAAACAATTACTGATGAACCCTTACTACGGGCAAGCAAAATTTGGCTTCCCCCAAACCCCGTCCTCTGATAAGGGTTAAGCTATCGCTGTTGTGTGTTTATTTGTGTCATATTTGCGCACTCATAGCAGCTTGCCATACCGTTGTATCGCATGTTTTGTTCTTGCGAATAAAATCCTCCTTTATATTCAACCGGACTATTTCTCTGGTAGTTTTAGGGCTCTGTCACTCAAACTTTGATTTTTGTTTGCTTATTCTGTTTTGTTTGTCAGTATCGGCGAACAATTTTGTCAGCCATGTGTACAGATTGGGTTTAATATAAATGGCGAATGATGGGATTGGACGTCGAAGACAGACCCTGTGCGAGAATTAAAAATACAAAGGGCCATTTCGGTTTACAATGAATACACAGCACCTAGAAGTATCGAATGGTTTTGATTTTTAAGCGCATTTTATTCAATACACACTGATTATTATGACACACTACAAAACCTTTTGTCATCGTGATCAAATCAACCCTAATAGTTTATTGCCTTCACGCACCGAATCCCTTATTATAACACAAACTTAAAATTCAACTTCTAAATTCACTAGCTATTTCTACTTTGGTTGAAACCAAGATCAAGTGACAGCTTTAAAGTAAAACTGATCACGATGTTTTCAACACTTATATATTTAATAATTTATTCTACTGCATTTATTTTTTCAATTACATGAGAATCAAGTACCTCTTACGTTTACGTTTTTATCCTTTTTTGCTTTAGCTGATTAAGTCCTTGTTTTTGTATTCCTACTCTAAGTTGATTTAAATGTCATAGTGACAGAGAAACCTCGACTGGGATTTGCTCTTTTACAGGATAACACAGTCATCTTTGTTGGAAGAGGGAGGGGGAGGAGGGGGACGGGAAGCAAGAGCTACAATTTGCTTCTGAAGCTCCATAATTTCGCCATTTCTCTGCTCCATTGACTTGTGAATGCCCTCAATTGTCTCTTTGAGTGTTTGATTCTGCTCGACAATTGCCTCCCTAAACCTCGACTGGGATTTGCTCTTTTACAGGATAACACAGTCATCTTTGTTGGAAGAGGGAGGGGGAGGAGGGGGACGGGAAGCAAGAGCTACAATTTGCTTCTGAAGCTCCATAATTTCGCCATTTCTCTGCTCCATTGACTTGTGAATGCCCTCAATTGTCTCTTTGAGTGTTTGATTCTGCTCGACAATTGCCTCCCTATCTTTTCGCAATTCGTCCATGTTAGCTGCCATCATGTTCTGCATTTGTTCTCTTTGAGCTTCCATGTCAGCTTTAAACTGCTCCTCTACACGTCTTCTGTCTTCCTCCTGTTTTTCCTTCAGCAATTCCATCTAAAAAGTGTAAAATGTTACTGTGACAATTGTAGTAATAGTCTCCTATGACTAAAAAGAGATGACCCAAAAAAAGAAGCCCAACAAACCTCTCTCTCTTTCGTGCGTCGTTCTTCTTCTAAGCGTGCATTTTCCTCCTGGGAGCGATAAGGAATGTAATATATCAATATCTTCAGTTAGGAGTTAAGCTATACTAGAGACCAAAGAATGCAAGTCTGTATGCCTTTAAATTTAATAACGTCTTATTGCGTATAACAAAATAGGTACTGTACAAAATACTGCAACTAGAACAATTTCTTCATTCTTCCGTAATTTCTGCAGGTTCTCGAGATAGATTTGTACAAGGGTTTACAGATTTAAGTATCAGGGATTTGGTAACAGGCCATACAATCTGGCTCATGAAGCTGAAACTCTTCTGAGGTGTCTCCAGGCCATTTACATCCATTCCTGTACACGGCGTAATACTACTTTTACAAAGTTCTATTAATAAACGGTAGGAGAGATTAACTTAACATTCACCTCCATCCTTCTTCTTTCCTGTTCGTCACGGGCCTTTTCTTCTCTTTCCAGGGCCAACGTTTCGTCATAATCCTTCAGCTGTTGCAAGTGAGCCATGTGCTTCTCCATGTCTCTCTGGAGTTCCTGTAGAGAGAAAAGAAAAGAAAAAAATAAATTAATTAATAAACTAAATAACAAAATGATATTTAATGTCATTTATGACCCGTTTAGGTTAAAAGATAAAATGTTTTGCAGAAAGAAACCCAAAGTAAAAATAAAAATTCTGACAAGAAACAACATTTTATAAGGGTTGCTAGAATCAGTGAAGCTTGCAAAGAAGTCATTTAGAATAATTATTTTCCTTTGCCGTCTTTTCTTTAACTGGATAACTATATTCACCAAAACACTCTGTAAAATAAGCATTAACAACCTCGTGTGAGGCATTATTTTTTAAGCCTACCGGATGGAACTCGTAGAACACTTGAGCGCACACATCCTTGGCTCCCCTGGAGTGACTCTTGGAAGCCCTTTTCAATAGCTGAATAACCACCAATGATCTGAGCAAAAGTGACTGAGGCACCATCTTTACTGCCCAGGAGCTTAAGGATAGGTTCCAAGTGTTGCTCCTTCAGGTTTGTCAGCAACCTGTGGCATTCTTCTTTGGTTAGACGATTATTCTCTCCCTGCCATCGTTTCAGTTCATTTTCCATGTGATCCTGAAAAAAGGAAGTAAACAAAACAAAACAAACCAAAACCCGTATACATGCATAATATATTTAGTCACAGCAGGTAGTTTACAATCGTCTTGATAAACGGAATTCCACCCTTATTGCACTTATTCTGGTGTGAGGAGGTTACTTGTAATTTTTATTTGTTTCTTCGTTGAAAAGATAAAAAATGAAGTAGGGTTTCCTTCATGTTTGCGAAAATTAACAAATACTTCATTTCCGATCTGTGCCTGGTGTGTGTACAATCCATCAATAAACAGTTTCTCACCGTTAGCTCGTCCAAATATTTTTCACTGCTCATGGCAGACACCCCAACAGTTTCTTCCTGGAACCTCGCCATGCTCTCTTCAACTGCAGCTTGTTGAACTTGACGAATCTCGTCACTGTCACATGGCAACACACCATCCAGCTGAGACGACATGGCGCTTCCATACACCTCCATGGCAGCCACTTTTGCCTCGGAGCACTTGTTGTGAACAAACGTCTCCCAAGCACTCTGAACACTTGGAACTGTACCCGGAGTGTTCAAGGCCGCGACGTAGATATTGACCAGGGCAGCAAGGGCTTAATTAGAGAGAGAAGTAAAAGGAAAGTGGTTTTTAATACGAACTACTTGAAGCCTATCACGTGAACACTATTTTAGTCAGTTGTATCGTTACTTAGTAGCCATTGAGTGCGTTTCTGGTTGCTCCCTTGCTCCAATTGTTCAACCGATGCTATGTCATAAGAAATAAAATTATGGCAAATAACTGTTTCTGTTTATTGATACCCAAGTAAGAGGTACAAAATAAATAAAAATTATACATAAACACATATATCAACTTCCTCTGCTCGCAGATAGCTTAGCTTCAGTAGGAAGAGATTAAAAAAAGGAAAGAAAAGGAAAGGAGAAGGAGGATAAATCTATATTTATCGATACAAAAAAGATGAACAAGCCGGGTTGTAATTACTCGACTAAGAAAGATGAGGATTCTTATAGAGAGTACTCGTGAAAAACAAAATGGAGAAGTGTGAACAGTGCAGTGTGAAGGTGGGATCTACCACGCCCTTCCAGACTACCTTCAAAAACGTCTTCAGAGAATACAAAATGCGGCCGCTAGTTTTGTAGTGGGTAGATATGCTTCTCTAGACGACGTCATGTTTCTCAATTGGTTGCCAATACAAGAGCAAAGACAGCTGAACTTACTTAAATTAGTACATAAAGCTCTGTATAGCCCCTTTTGGCCTGCGTATTTGCGCTTAAAAGTATACAACCAACCCAGGAACTTAAGATCCACTTGTGGTACTCCAGTAGAAATCCCGTTAATAGCAAACACCTTCCAAGATCACGCTGCTGCTCTTTTTAATAAGCTCCCGATAACCCTTAGAAATACTGTTGACCACAACATTTTTAGCAGGGAAGTTAAGCGCCTGCTACTAACTACATCATGTTAACTTTTTCGATTTGCAAGCCAATTTCCTTCCTTATAACAATATCCTTTAATTAATCTAGGTTACTATTGAGTAAAGTAAGGTATATATTATAGTATAGCATTAAGCATTTTTTTATTCGTTTTAATAATATTTGTAATTGGTAAATGAAAAACTACTATGTAAAGTGATTATCATTATCATTATCATTACCATCATCATTAAAGTAATATGATAACTCACATTTTCTCCAATGACATGCTAACTGTAATTCAGGTCAGACATTGTGATGTGGAAAAATGCTTTTGCCGGAACATAGATGTACTACGCCTAAAAGGAACTTTATTCCTTCTAGAGAATGAGTAGATATCATAGCTTATTGGCTTTATCCCAGGTTGAACTGAGAGGGGTGAATTTGTTTTATTTACCTTCACCAGTCACATACTCTCCATCATGAAAGCTGCGCTTAGGAGCGAGCTTGGACCTCAGCAGCGTCTTAAACTCTTGAACCCCCCGCACAAATGACTTGTTAATGTCGCCTTGGACTTCCTCCCGGTTTAAATTTAATACCACCTCTGGGTCGGATGATGGTGGAGGGAGCTTGAAAGCGTCGAAACCAGGAAAGAAGTTCAAGATACTCTCTGCTACTTGATCGGCATTGTCACCTTTTGAAGCTGACGATGACTTGAAAACCTAACAATGAAAGACAAACAACAAAGGAAGAACAAGCTGTTTAATAATTCGCTAATGATATTTCAGATAATCCGGACCTCGATGATAGGGATGAGGTGGCAAGAAATGGGTCCTGGAATTGTCATGGATGGACAATTAAAGTTATGATAAGTAGTGATCCTTGGACGAACTTCCGAAAAAGACACCAGCAGATGGGGAGCTCTAATTACCTTGGCAATTTTACCTTATTAACTAACACTGGACGAAAAATTGGATTTACTCAAGTTTGAAAATTGAGCAAATGTGAAGTAAATTTGGAGATCCAAATTTGAATTAAGTTTGCGCTGGTTGCAAAGTGAATGTAATCACATATATTTGCACCTATTGAATTTACGTACAAATGTGGCGCAAAGATGACATTTACTCTTAATTTACCGTAAATTTGCACCGAAGGCAAATGTCAAACTTTACGTACACATTTGCTAAAGATTTGGCTTGTGTGTGAAAGTTACACGTTTACTGCGAATGCAAACCCAAGCAAACGTAGTGCAAGATAATCTATTTGCACACAGTTTTCACTACATTTACTTTCTAAACAAATGAGTAAATTTATGCGTAGTTTACTCTGATTTGCCATGCAAGGAAAAGTGTGCATTTGCCACAACTTTTCACCGCAAATCTTTACGTGCAAATGTGTCGGGAAAATGACATTTGCTTTGAATTTACCGTAATTTTGCACCGAAGGCAAATGTCGAACTTTTCACAGATATTTTGCTTAAGATTTGCCTTGCGTGTAAACGTTCCAGCACCTTCACTGCGAGTGCGAACCTAAGAAAACACGGTGCATGGTAACGAGATTGCACCAAGTTTTCACCATATTTACTTTGATTACAAAAGAAAAGAACCTTTACACTCAATTTACTCTCATTTGCCATACAGGCAAGTGTCAGCATTTGTCACCACTTTACGCTGGTGTCATGCAAAAACGTTTGCATTAATTATGCTGCTTTTGCTTTCTTTGCAAAACCATCAAACTTAACGGAAATCTTGTTGCAAACATGGTGTAAATTAAACTAGTTTAAGAAGTTTACTTGCTGCAATTAAGGGCATCCTTGCCCAGGTGTGTGCCGCAAAGGGTCTTAAACCCTCACCCTATTTAACGATAACGCAAACAAAAATCGATACCCTATTTAAGGCCCAATCCCCCCCCCCCCCCCCCCCAAAAAAAAAAAAAAAAAAAAAAAAAAAAACCGGCGTGAAACAAAGCCGGAAAACTGCCAGTGTTACGCACTGCCATAATTGGGTACTCCATCTCAGGATCACACTCGGAACACTATGCCAACATGGGCAGAAATGATACCTTATGGATCGAGAACTTCAAAAACCATACCATATCCCACGGCACATACTATATTGCCCAAATGTGAGTCCCCATCCCCCGGGCATCATTTCACATTGATGTCAAAAGAGAAGCTTTGCCTTATGAAGCTGAACTGAAATTATTCTTAAAAATGCCTCTCGCGTTTATAGATACTGACAGAGGTCACAGGTCTTACAATAAAACACAGTAATGACAGCAGGTTTTGATAGCAAGTTAATAGTTCTCATTCATGATTGGTGTTTTGTATAATTTTGTCACAATTCAAAGTGATGCAGTCCAGTTTTAGTCTGTTCAATGTTACATGTACAAATCCTCACATCATGGTTGGCCTTTTAAAGTTGTCACAATTTTTCCTGACTGCCTTTACAGTGGGTTTCCGAAAAATGACCACATTTTGAAAAACCCAATAGTGAAAACTACAACAAACCATAGAACACCTCTCATTATGCCACATTTGAATTGTGGCTTGTAAGAACAAGGTGCATTATATTTGTCATGTCATCAAATACTGAAATAATTTTGGTCATGACAAACACAAAATGGTGGCCCTCCATTTGTCAAAAGCCTCTGTTAAAGACTTATTCTTATGATGAGGTTGTTGCCAATTTAGTCTGATCAACATTACATGTACCTCACATCATGACTGGCCTTTTATAGTTGTCACAATTTTCACTGACTGCCTAAAGATGACTGCATCTTGACAGTAGGTTTCCGAAAAAATGACCACATTTTGAAAAACCCAAATAGTGAAAACTACAACAAACCATAGAACACCTCTCATTATGTCACATTTGAATTGTGGCTTGTAAGAACAAGATGCATTACATTTATCAATCATCAAATACTGAATTAAGTGTCTCAAGCCATTTTTGGTCACGACAAGCACAAAATGGTGGTCTCTATTTGTCAAAAGTATGTATTAAACACTTATACTTGTGATGAGGTTGTTGCCATTTAAAGTGAAATCCAATTCTCTCTGGTCAATTTGACATGTATAATTAATCTTTTACATGTATAATTAATCTCGTTGAACGAGATGCTCAACGAGTTTGCCAGATATCAGGAAGGTCTCTGAAGAGTCGCTTGGCAGCGACAAAACAACAGTTGTCAGACTAGCCATTACGTTAATTAATCTTCACTGAATTTAAAATGCATTGTCCCCAGACCAGTTGAGAATCAACTTGCTAGAAAGAGCAAGATTCAAGAAAGAAGGAGGGGTGGGGCGTGTTGTCTGCTCGGAACCATTTAGTTTTAAAACAGAAGGGTGGTCAGTACAGGGTGACAAACTCCCCATTCCCTGACATATTCATGGTCATAAAATCACTGCTGTTTTTATTTTTTTTGCTAGGGCTCAGCCTCTGATCTTTTCACAAAATAAAATAATAGTGAAAAGTCTAATGTAACCCCCGGTAATGTAAGTACTCCTATCTTACACAAAACAAAAACTGCTGAGCAAAGGCCCAGCAGTCAGCTAACATTTTATTTTACATTGAAACTGTTTCAAGAGTCATGAGCTCGAGAGTCATTTATGATATTCATGAAGCAAGTGAAACCTGACAACCAAACATACAAATACAGCTTTGAATTAACCAATAACCTTTCATTTGTGTGAATGAATTTGATCATTTCATTATCAGCCATGCTTGGCACGTTTTAGTTATCATGCAATCTTCACTGGTACAGCCATATAACATTAACACATCTTTGCAGTGGAATCAATGTTCTATGAATATAACTATCTTAATGACTTTGATCCTTTCTTAACATGCCTTCTTTCCCAAGGAAAAAACATACAAATTATAATCTTCAATTGAAGACATTTCCTGTTTAGACTTGCTCTACTTTCAACTGACTGCCTAAAAATGACCACATGATAACAGTGGGTTTTTGAAAAATGACACTAAGAAAACCCAATAGTGATAACTACAACAAACCATAGAACACCTCTCATTAAGTCACATTCAAATTGTGGCTTGTAAGAACAAGATGCATGATATTTATCGTATTATCAAATACTGTTTTTTTTATTTATACATATTTGCCATTCAGCAAAGAAGGAGGTTTGGGGGTGTGTTGTTTGCTCATGATCATACTGAATACCAAATTAATTGTCTTAAGCCATTTTTGGTCATGAAAAACACAAAATGGTGGCCTCTATTTGTCAAAAGCCTCTGTTAAACACTTATTCTTATGATGAGGTTGTTGCCATTTTAGTCTGATCAACATTACATGTACCTCACATCATGACTGGCCTTTTATAGTTGTCACAATTTTCACTGACTGCCTTAAGATGACTGCATCTTGACAGTGGGTTTCCGAAAAATGACCACATTTTGAAAAACCCAATAGTGAAAACTACAACAAACCATAGAACACCTCTCATTATGCCACATTTGAATTGTGGCTTGTAAGATGAGGTTCTTGCCTTTTAAAGTCAAATCCAATATTACTCTGGTCAATTTTACATGTATCACTGAACAGCCTGCTGGAAAAACATCCAAAGTGACTTTTTTCGGTGTTGTTTTATTTTGTTTCAATTGCAAATTGATTGAATTTTGGTATGTGGCCTCCTTGTGGTTCATAGAAAAATATATTTTTTTTGATGGATTTGCTTTCGTTTTCGCTTTGACAAAGAATTTGGGCGTGGTTGCAGGTCTCTTTTGTTTACTTGTGCACTTCCAACGATGCTGATATGAGTTTTTGGGCTCGCTTTTCTCAAAAATGAAAGCAAATACAGTGAAAAAAAAAATTTGAAGGAATGCTGTTCTATGAGCCACAAGGAGGCCACATACAAAAATTCAACCGATTTGGAGGAAAATAATAATAATAATAATAATAATAATAATAATAATAATAATAAAACACAGAAAAAAAGTCACTCTGGACGATTTTCCAGCCTGCTCTTCAATTAGTCTTCACTAAATTTACTGTGAAATGTGTTGTCCCCACACCAGTTGAGAATCAACTTGCCAGAAAGAGCAAGATTCAACAAAGAAGGAGGGGTGGGGGCGTGTTGTCTGCTCACAACCATTTATTTTTAAACAGAAGGGTGGTCAGTGCAGGGTGACAAACTCCCCATTCCCTGACATGGTCATAAAATCACTGTTGTTTGTATTTTTGCTAGGGCCCAGCCTCTATGAACTTTTCACAAAATAAAATAATAGTGAAAAGTCTAATGTAACCCCTGGTAATGTAAGTATCCCTATCTTACCCCAAACAAACAAAAACTGCTGAGCAAAGGCCCAACAGTCAGCTGACATTTTATTTTACAATGAAACTGTTTCAAGAGTCATAAGAGTAATAAGAGTCATTAATGATATTCATGAAGCAAGTGAAACCTGACAACCAAACATACATGTATAGCTTTGAATTAACCAATAACCTTTTATTTGTGTGAATGAATTTGATCATTTTATTATCAGCCATGCTTGGCACATTTCAGTTATTGCAATCTTCACTGGTATAACATTAACACATCTTTGCAGTGGAATCAATATGTTCTATGAATGCAATCTTTATGGCCCATTTGTAAAAACTACAACAAATAAAAAAGTGCCTTTCATTTGTCTCCCTCAACTGGTTCCTTAAATGTTATATTTTTGACTCATCTGTTAAAAAAAGTTCTTGCCTAGCTTCGTGAGGCTTTAGTATAAGAGATTCTTATTGTTGTGTAAGGGATGCATTTCTATCAAGCTGTGAAAGTAGATATGCAACTGAGCATCTTAACTTAGGATCTCTTTCGAGACATTTTCTTTGTCCTTCAAGAAAACAACTTTCAGATTGAACTTTACCACTAACATCAGACATAACTACTCCAAATGAAAATATGTCTGAGGCAAAAGACGGTGGAAGACCCAGAACAATTTCTGGAGCAATATGGCGATGTTTTCTCCGGTAATCTGCTTGCTCCAGTTCAGTCAATGACTTTTGTTTTGAAGGGGCCTCAGATAGAAGAATGGCTTTCCCAAAATCAATCAGCATTGGATGATACTCATTGTTCTCTATGGTTGTCAGCAGAATAGTCACCTTTAATGTCTCGATGGAGTAGACGTTTTGAGTGCAAATACTCTAATGCTTTACAAAGTTGAAACATGATCTTTCCAACAGAGCACTTTGACAAGGAAATGTATTGACTGTGGAGGGCACTGTGCAATGTACAAGTGGATCCTCCAATACCATAAAAATATGAGACCATAAAGAAAGGTTTTTGAGTCACATTCACACCAAACAAATGAGGTATTGATGGGTGAGAGCACTTTGTCAAAATAGATGCTTCATGGCTGACATCCCAAGAAGAAGAAAGATTATTGAATACCTTCACTGCTACTGGAATGCCCTTATAATACCATTTTTGACACTTGCCAAATATTCCCTGGCCAAGATGTACTGTTTCCTCATTGCCGTCTTTGTCTTTTGGAGACAGAAGATGACTCCAGGTTATTTCATTACAGGTAACATCTTCACAGTTTGTATCCAACAAATTGAACATCTGAAATAAAAGGACAGTATAAATAAATTAGACATAGTATATACAGTGTATGTTGTGGTTCAGTTTTATCCTTGGTTCAATTTTTCTTTCCTTTTGTTCTTGTGTATGGTAATGTATGATAATGAGTACAAAACAAAGGAAATTGAGGATAAAATTGAACCACAACATACACTGTATACAAGTAGCCAAATACCCCATACTCATTAAAATCCATAGATCAGCAGCTACAGCATGTACATTAATGAATTTCTTAAACTAGGTCACTCATCAGCGCAAACCCTTTCTGACAAATTCCTCTTTAATAGTTAATACTGTTAGGCTCTCTTGACATTCCTGTTAAGGGAATGAGCTCCACTTTTAGTTCTAGCTTAGCAAAACCCTGTCTGCACAAATTCCTTACACTCTTTATTATTTCTATGCTATCTGCAGTGGACTTTGGCAGATTTAGCAGTCATTCCCACAAACTACATTCAGCAATATTGTAATGTGAACTCAGTAAGCACATTTGGCAGTTGAAAGACACTAAAACAGGTTTTAGGATATCTTAAAAGATCTTAAAACAAGCTTCTCCGTACAGCCCTGCTTCCATTCGATGTAATTTGTGTCTGTGGGAGAAGTATGTTATAATTTGCAGGCCTGATTTAGCCACCTTGAACAAACGTAATGAACTTATTACTTCCTGTAGACACGCAAACAAATTTCTCCTCAAAAATTTCAAAGCTGGCACGTAATAACTCCCATTTTAATGTGTCCGTTGTTTATCTGAAACAGAAACTGTTGTAAATTTAAACTTTACCGGTCATCTTAAGTACATAATGTCAGAGTCACACTTACTTCCATTGTCACGAGGATTTTAAACGTCTATTGTTTAGAAGTAGAAACCGTTGTAACTTATACTTTTCCACTCAACTTGTATATATAGTTACCAGCTTTACGTTGTAATTTTACATTTGGCTATTTATCTGATGAGTGCCATACAGGTTGTGCGGTACGAAACTATATAGTAATAAATGTGCCAAGTCAAATATTCAGTTGATCAGCCTGCCTTAAAAAAAAAAAAACTAAAAACAATGAAAAACAAAAGTCTTCTGTTACTTTGCTTTTGCGCTGTGTTTCACCACTGTTGCGGCTCTTCAGGCATAGCAAAGTGTGTTTATTCCAATAAACACACTTTGCTCTGCCTGAAGAGCCGCAACTGGAATAAACACACTTTGCTATGCCTGAAGAGCCGCAACAGCGGTGAAACAGGTAGCGAAAAAGCAAAGTAACAGAAGACTTTCATTTTTCATTGTTTTTAGTATCTTCATTCGACACAGAAGTTTACAGTTTCTTTATATATATATATATATATATATATATATATATATATATATATATATATATATATATTTATAGTTATATTATAGGAAAACTGTGTTTTGATTATTCCGTAGCACAGTGCTCGATACGTTAAAGTAGTAGAGCAAAATATATAATGCTTTTTAAGACTACTAATGTGCATGTACAGAATATACAGGTGTACGTGCATACCACAACATTATTTTATTATTTTTTTAATGTGAATCTTCCCATTTCTTTTTTATACTCAAAAAATATTGGGTATCAAACTACCCAACAACAACTGTAAAAGCTCTCTTAACCCCCCCTCCCTCTCTAATAAGCCCCCTGTTTGGAAGTCTATTTTTGTGATAAGCCCCCATCTCTAATAAGGCCCCCAGCCCCACTCCCTTGGGACATGAACCTGCTGTGCTGAAGCTGGAGACTCACTCAATTCCAGGCATACCCAACTTTTTTCATAATGCACGTGTCATCGGCTTCCCCGTGAGGTCAATCCCCGGGCTAATCAGGGGGATTGTAAAATCAGTTAAGCAAACTTGAGGAATTTCTGAGGGGGGGGGGGGGGGGCGGATCGGACAAAGTCTCCTGGGTGAGGTGTCTCTCAGCTGAAAATCCCTATGACATCCTTATCAAACTTGTTAATTCCCCCACCCCCTAATCTTTGGTCATACAGCAATGTCAAGATTTTCCCCTACCCTCGGGCAAAGAATCCCATCCATCTCCTTATATGCCCCCACATATCTCCCTGGTAGGCCCGAGGGTTGACTTCACGGGGAAGCCGATGACATGTGCATTAAAGTGTCACTATGACCAACTTTGCACCCATTGCAAAAACGATTTCGCTTTTGAAATTGGAGAAAAACCAGATTACTCAAGCTGATATTAAGCTTAATACGGAAAACCACGTGCAAAATTTCTATATTTATGAACCTCAGCACATAAGAAATGTATGATCGACCTTTTTGTTATATGAAAGCTCATTAAGCTTTGCATAGCTTACCTTGGGCCGTGAACCAAATCGAGAGGTCAGTGGTTGCCTTGCGACCTTTTTTTGAAGGGTTCTTACGGCCTCCTTGTTTTGCAGCCACTTCAAGTAATATTTTCGTCCGAGGTAAAGCAGCCGCTCTTTTTGTTTACGTTCCTCTCGCAAGGAATCGGCGAGACCATTCGTGTTGTCTACATCCAATTCTTTATCCTTTTTTCTCTCGGCAAGGCTATTTTTTCGCCACTTAAAAGTACTTTCTTGCGGCTGTACAGCTCTCTGGCTTTCCATGATTCCCGCCTAAATGCAAGTAAGAGCGAGAAGATCATTCGCTGTCATACACATTATGGTCAGCGGTGGTACACGACAAAGCGGTAGGCACTTGATATATGATAAAAGATCCAGTTGTTCTGTGGAGCCAAGAAAAATAAGGCATCCATCGCCCTTGCATCGCCCGACCTGCAAAATTTGGGTCATATGTTCGGGATTTCATGTATAATAGCAAAAATTATGACTTGTCCCTTAGTTCCCTTGCAAAATAACTTTGAGAATTCCTAGGAATTCCTAAGAATTTCCTAGGAATTCCTAGGAATAAATTCCTAGGAATTCCTAGGAATGAGAGGTGTGAATTTTCACGGTAAATTCGGACTTGGAATTCCTAGGACTTCCTAGGAATTCCCAGTTAAAATAGTGCTTGTTCTCAATTCCCAGAAATTCCAAGGCCATATTGAACAGGACTTGGAATTCCTAGGAATTCCTAGGAATTCCCAGTTAAAATAGTGCTTGTTCTCAATTCCCAGAAATTCCAAGAAATTCCAAGGCCATGTGGAACAGGACTTGGAATTCCTAGGAATTCCTAGGAATTCCCAGCTTCGCTGTTAGAAGTGCTTAGGTTCCAAGTTCCTAGAAATTCCCAGAAATTCCAAGTCAAACATTGTATCCAAAAATATATCCCAGAATTAAACCGTGAATTTTAAGCACTTCTCCTAAGCATCTAAGACCATGTTAAAATAAGTCCTTTAGTGATGAAAGCAAACGATGAGACTGATTTGAAGTTGTCCAACAAATTTTTATTTACAATGAGCAGACAAATCACTTCGAATCATTAAACTACATAGGCCAACGGGATTTGTTTTTTCCAAAGTTTTACGTACACATCCAGTATCGGGTAAAGTTAAGCGTAGTTGTCTGAAACATACTAATATTATTGTCAAACATTAAAAAATGTAAAAAATTATGTTACAAACTTGTGCATTCAAGGGAAAGCCGATCTTGATTCTAAAATTTACATGAACTGGAACAAGATGAAAGGAAAAACGGCAAACAGTGGACTTAGCTTATTGATTTAATTTTTTGGTGCTGTTCAGGGAGCTTCCTTTGCTGTCCGCGGATGAGGTGATGTCAACAACGTCCTGCTCCAGCAGTTCTGTCTGAAACAAAAATAAGATTTCGTCAGTGATCATTAGCAAATTACATGTAGCGTCATTCATTCACTAGAGTACTCAAGATAATTTATTAGACCTAGCGAATAACTGGCCTCAAGTTAACTCGATCTGTAGTTTTACAACCGTTAAATACTGACGATTCAAAGATCTCAAGATACGAACGTCCGCGGCCGCGATGGATTAGACTTTGCCGCCGACGGCTGTTCAAGGAGCACTCTGTTACGCGATGATTTTATTCTTTCAAGCTTTACTATGCTGTTGACAAGTTACGGGCTTCTATAACTTAAGAACTGTTCCTATTTGTAATAAAAGTGAGAGAGTATTTACTTACCAAACACTTTCAAAATTCCTGCTTTTAATATAAATGGCTTACCTGCCGCTATTTTAATAGCGTGCCGGCTGATACATCCACGGTGATGCCTTCATTTCGTTCAACATCGGCGCCACAAACTTCAGTCTCTTATTTACTACAATAACGCTGTTGTTATTCTCCTTCTAAACCACTCAAAAACGCATCTTCACGAACAATTATTCGCACTCTAGACAAAACGAAAAGAGAATTCAAACATGGGCGCCAAGAGGGAAAATGAATAGAATTTCTTTGTTCAGTAAAAGCAAGAGGATTGTCACGTGAAAATTCGCACACTATCATTGGCTGTTGCCGTGTAACATCCGCTGGACTGCTTGACTGGGGGCTTCAAGGGTCGCTTTCCAAGCGAATTATTCAGATCTCGGGGATGTGAATCCAATTCCTGCGAAGATTTTGACGAGAACACACTTTATGAAGAGATGCATCTTCTGTTCAGTGTAAAACATCCTTTAGATGTTTGTTGTCGATCGTTATCAAGGAAGCAAAGAGTCGAATGAGTTGGTGAAGGTGAGAAAAATTCGTCGTTAACTCTCGAGCTCGCTTTTACGTCCATTTCATTTCAAAGAACACGCAAGTTTCATGAGCTTTAATTAATTCGGAAAAGGCACTGAGTAAATGCATGACTAAGGATTGTATTATATATATATTTTATGTAATTGTCTGTTTGTCTTTATTAGGGCTATGTTGTGTTTAGTAGCACTTTGTTTAGGCTTAGTCATAAATGTGTCCTTGAAAGAATTAAAGTCTTGATCTTAAAGAATCAAAACTTTGCAGTCTTTTTTAACTAAAGTGGTGGAACTTTAAATTGATGTTGATTGACCTCCTAATTCTCAAATTTGCATTTTGATGTCTCAGTTTACCATTGATTCCCAGACATTCCCAGCAATTCCAAATGCGATTTCGGTTTAGTCTTGGAATTTTTGGGAATTCCTAGGAATTCCAAGTTATTCCCAACTGGATAAGTAAACATTCCCAGATATTCTAAGAAATTCCAAGCCGTTGGCTTTATCCTAATTTGCATGACTTGGAATTGTTTGGAATTAGGAATTCCTAGGAATTCCAAGTTTTCTGGGAATCCATTTCGCAAGGGTAAGACTAAGGAGACGCCAAAACAAATGTTAAATAGTTAACAATTATCACCGAAGTGGAGATGAATAGTGGTGGATATTTACCAAGCCACGAAGCAGCGAATAATTAGCAGATCAAAACATTACTTTATGTGTGACAATATACTGACAAGCGGTCGGAAATTGTAAAATCTCGCGCGCCGGCTGCTTGGAGGTGAATAGTCAGGGTTTCAATAAAAGCCGGTTACCAGCAGTTTAACGCCACCTATCATGCCTCTTAATGCCGTCTATTCAGTTAATGTATTTCTTTGTATTTCTTATGACCCCCTTTGTTGTCACAGCCGCCTGTTCTACCTCCAGCAGCCGCTTGTAAAAAAACTTACTGAAACCTGATAGTACTTGCTAATCACCTCCGAGTTAACCAATCAGCGCACTTGTGTGGTACAGTACCGGTTAAAGGTAAGTTGACAGTCTCTTTCGAGTCTCGATTCTCGACTCGATCCTCGATACTCGATTCCTGCGAGTTTCGAGCATCGAGGATCGAGGCTCAGCCATCGAGAATCGAGTCGAGGATCGCGTCTCGCAAGATCAGAGATAATGAGCTTGTCGCTTGGCTGATCACTCGATAGACCTCTCGAGCAAATTGGGGATGACATCTTGAAAAGCAACTTCAGCTACTCGAAGGAACGCAAACGATGCAAGAGTAGTCGTTCAGTACGCGATATGTTTCTAAATGTGATTCAACCTCTTTGACAGATGGGCAGATTCGCAGAAATCAACGCTTGAGACAGAACAGAATGGCCAAGGACTGACCACGCCACTACAATATCTCCCAATAAGTAACAGATGTTCGATGAATAAAACTTGGCCGACTGAGCGTTACATGTTTTTGTCACAGACGCGCATAATTTTAAGATCTATGAAATTCGATACGCGTACGTCTCAATACATGTGTTCACTAATGGTGCTCGTTCGTAACTTTATTTCGTGGAAACAGGATTTTGTTCGACCGTTCCTAGTATATACTAATACTTAGTAGTATATACCACACCAGTGAATAGTGCTTTTCGCATGCTCTGATTGGTTAACTCAGAGGTGATTAGCAAGTAATATTCACCTCCGAGCAGTCGGCGCGCAAGATTTTACAATTTCCGACCGCTTTTCGGTATATTGGCACACATAAATTAATGTTTGGTCGGCTAATTATTCAACTTGTGTGGTATATACTAAAACAACTGTTCACCTCAGTGTCAGTGAAAGTGGTGGACATTTACCTCCACTTCCCTGAATAATTGTTAATTATTGTTATAAAATACAATAGTCTAGATTCTTAATAAGTATTGTATTACACTGTAGAAGTGTAAAAACAGAAAAAATGAATTGAATAGTAGAAAAAGTTCGGTTTTTTTTAGTTTTCTCCATTTAACATTTTTTGACTCTGTAGTAAGTTTTTAATCATTAGCAAATTTTCTGGACGTAGTAGATGGGGTCTAAATGGAATACCATTAAATACCAATAACATACCTACATACATGCATACCTACATAAATAAATACATACATACATACATTCCAGAAGCAAACTACATTTACAATTAAAAATTGTTATTAATATTGTTCAAGTAAAAAGGAAGGTTCCCAAAAGTTATAGTTCACCCTGTCCATTAACCCTTTAACTCTCAGAAGTGATTTACATGTAATTTCTCCTTACAGTATTAATATATTGTCCAGTAGTTAATGTATGAGGAAATGTATGGCAGCTACAAAGGAGAATTACTAATTAGTTACTGGGAGTTAAAGGGTTAAGAAATTCCAAAGGTAGAATTTTATGGGCCGCACAGTCCTGTGACTGGGAAACCACTACCAGTCTTCTGATTACATTGTATTATTATTACTAGTATAATTATGGTACAGTATATCTAGGGAAAAAAACTGGATGAAAATCTTACAGTAATACCAGCAACAAACTCAGGTAAATTAAAGCCTGTGAAGTATCACAGATTCCTAGTAAAAATCTGGAAAGCAATGGAGACCTTTCCACTGATGGCAAACATAAAGTTGTGGCCACATTTTCTTCAAACCGGCTGTTTTAGCTCACAGAAACCAATTGTTTTGGTTATGCTTGGCCAAGATGAAATTGGTAATACCTTAATTACTGTGGCTCATTTTTTGTTGCTGCAAAATGTACTTACATGTACAATGTATTGGTAATCCAGAAGCAATTCATGAATGAAAAGGTCACTGAAAATTGACTTTAAAAAAATTGGGTCAAAATATCAGGGATAATTCCCATAATACTGCCCCTTTAACTTAACCTGTCAGGCAGCAAATGTCAGGTCCCCTTGCTTGATGCACTGCACAGCTGTAGTTGGGCTCCCAGTGAGGTGCATTTCAGAATAATCACAGCAATAAATACAAATAACCCCAAAATATTTTCCCCTTAAATAGAACGTTGCACCTGTTTGAAATGCACTGCACTTGTTTGGGCCTTTTTAAACCAAATCTTGACTTTTTATGGGTTGTTAAAGTCACGAAATCTAGCCATCATCTGTCCCACAACCTAGCTAGTAAGCGGCATGGGTCTATTCCTTACTTGATGTAGTAAAATGATTTGTGACATCAAGTAAGGAATAATGTAGACCCGATAGTCAAGATTTGGTTTAAAAAGGCATATGGTGCATTTCACACAGGCATTTGAACAAGGCGCAAAACGATGCAGAGCATCTCAAACAAGTGCAAAGATTTATTTAAGTGAAAAAATATTTTGGGTTAGGTACACTTTAATCATTGTTTCCTCAAAAACTCAGGCCACTGGTGGTAAAACTGGTGGTACACTGTACATGAAAGTTATCACCATTCCTGCTTCCCAAAACATGATAACAAATTCTACAAGTAAACCTTACTAGCTTACTATTTTTTAGCTACAATGCATACTAAAAAGCCCCAATGTCCCACTCATCTCTCACAAGCCTCGAGGGATGCACTTTGAACTTTTATGTGAACAAAGTGTTGTTTTATACAAAAGTCCACACAGTGTTTAACAATGTAGTTTACGTGGAAGAGGACAGACTACTAACACATGCTCGTGCTGAATAATATCAAATGCTGGTATAAACTTCCCATGTAACCTTTTAACAGGGACAAATGAGGCACCTCCTTCCAATTCAAAAAGGTCTTTGCACCACACTTCTACTGGAGCTCCCAAGCAGTTCCGAGAAGGATGTGATTGGAACCTATGCACGGCAGCAAGAATGCAAGAAACAGGTTGTCCATTAATCCTGATGTTTTGTTCCATGAAATACTCAATGACACCAGGATTGAGATCATGTCCAGAACTATCAATTCTTCCTCCTAGAGCACACCACCTTGCAAGGATAAATGAACATCTGTCTCCTCTTGATAAACTTGAACCATATCTTTCAGAAGCACAACTGCATGAAGCAAACCTGTTGAAGTGGCCTGTGACAGAATCTTCATCTACAGCATCAAAAATTGCATTGTAGCATTCTTTTAAATGAAGCAGAGATTCCACACCAAGGCAATCCCTGTAGTGGGGGCCATGACAAAAAATAAAGAGTCACTGTTAGCCCATTTAAGGCCTTTTCGAACAGGACCGACAGAGAGCATGCTAGACAAAATTAAATTTCTGCCAAAGTGTCCTTCAGGTGATGAGTGGTCTTGGAGACTGCCTGCTTGTTTAGAAACAAGTCTTTCCATAACAGGCTTAAAGTGTTCCTGAAATTCCACAGGTAATGGTATGTCCTTTATGAACTGGTTAGACGTGAACTTCTGCATCAGCTGTATTTCTACTGCCCTTTGATTTGTTGCATAATCTCCTATGATACCATTGTACCGTTCAAAACTAAAGAGCCAAAACGAATAGACTGGCCCATAATCTAAGATACATTCAACAAGGTGAGTATGAAGATGCATATTGGGAGTCACTCTGTGTTTACCATACAGTTGTTGAAAACCCTTACAAAAGTTCAGTAGACATGAGTGGGCAAGCATGGCTTTTGTTTCTGTTATGACAGGTCAACAAACGTAGGAACATGCCAATACAAAATCACGCCAAAGTTCTAAGTCTGGTTCTGGTAAAATGCTGCTCAAGACATAAATCGAGAATAGTGTGGTGAAGGATTTCCACTGGTCTGCTGTAAATCCTCCATAACTGTTGGCAATCTTCTTGGGCATTCTGCCAATATCTGATGGGGCTTTAACATTGTCCAGCTTTTGCTGTATGTTAGATAAGTCATTCTTGTTTATCTTAGGCCTCTCTCCATCCAACCAAACATTCTTCATCACATGTTTTGCAGTACCAGTAAACAGATTATGCATTGGATTGATAATGTGAAATCGTACACAATCAAAGTATGGAAGTAACATGAGCTCACTGAATAGGGTTCCATACTTCTGTTCAACTGATGCCCTGTCACCAGCAGTTGTCTGGTTTAGAATTTCTTGTGCCTCTTCTCTGTGACAGTGGTTCTCCCTAGGAGGGCATGGATCAAAACCAGAAAAATCTATTTTACTGGTTACTGAACGAGGGAAAGCTTTGCTGCACTTGGAGCACCCTTTACAGGATCCATGCCCAGTGAATCCACACACTTTCCTTGCAGCTGGCACATCACACCCAACACATAGAAGAGCAGCACGGTAGATTTCTGCAATTGATGCTCCATTGGCCCTGAACATGATGCCATCCTTCCATAAACAATTTAGCTCAGCGATAAGTGGTTCCAAGTATGAGTTGATGGTAAGCTTGGGTTCGTGTGGACCAGGAATTATGCCCACCAAGAACACATTCTCCAGCTTGAATCTTTCAGCGCGAGGAAGGTTCATGAGAACCATATAGAGAGCACCCACACTATATATGGAATGTTTAAATGGTTGAAGCCAATCGACATTAAGCATGAAAGCATAATTCCTTGGTGCAGCCAAGAACTCTTCTCCATTGACATACTGCCACTCTTTCCAGATACGGCCATCGAAAACATCAGCCAGAAATCCTTGTGGTAAACCCCTATCCCGCCCCAATTCACATTTAATGGCAAACCCTGGCCTCATGAGAAAGCGTTGGAGGGTGTTTGTAACACTCTGGTAACAGTAAACTTTGAATGGATACAGTTTTTTCTGACCACTATTTAATGTGACCTCTCGTAGAAGTGGTTCACCACACTGAGTTCTACGAAATGGCTGGCGATGATTGGGAAATTCTACAAAATAATGTGCAATTCTTTGAAACTCGTTGCCTGTTGTGTAATTCAAAGCAGTCATCAAAGTTGTAAAGAGTGTCACACTTTGGACACACAACATATTTAATGAATTTATCCTGGTCAAATCCCAGTTGCTTCTTTAACAAATGCAGTGATTTTGGAAATGATGTAGCAAAGCTTCCAATGACAGGGACAACTGTTGCCATGGATCTAAAAACTGCTCTCAAGAATTCAAGAAGGATTTCCAGAGCATTATCTGAAATAATGCAAAAGGAAGACCACACACACAAGAACAATATGCAGTTAACATTCTCATGTATCTCTTGTGATGGATTTACATTCACTGAGGGAGAATGCTTGTGACAACTGGGAAAATCAGAGTCAAGATCATCATCTTCTACATCCCAAACTTGATTAGTTATCTGTGGTCCTATTTTCTCATGATAAGCCTTGTCAGCATCATTATCATCATAGAAGACGTCGTGGATTAAGACAACATCATCATCTTCGAGTTCTTCAATATTTGCACCTGAAGAACCTGTAAATTAGGACAAAATAAAATAATTTAAATTTATTTCAATTGATATCTTGTACATTTTAATAGTTTTATAATTATAATTATTTTATTTTTCTTAATTGTATGTATTTTGCATTGTTTAATCATATGAGATCCTTTTTGAAAACCATATTAATTTTTCTTTGAAAAAAGTTATCTCAATTCTTGGTTTTCATGTGATGTCATAAGAAGCTAAAATTCAAAAGTAAACTGACTTTTGTATTTTATCTTCATCATATTAAAGACAATCTAGAAATGTATCTGCTTAACATTACAAAAAGTGGCTCTTACTTAGTGCACTGAACACAGATGACGGAAAATAAAAGAGAGCACTGTTTTCTATCAATGGGGTTAAAAATTCTGATTTACATCATATGTGTCTGGTACACAAAGTAACAGCCCAAAAATTGTGCGAAATGTTTACCAGAGCTATCATGTGAACAATGAAAAAGCTATTCATCCATAATTATGCTACCTTTTTTTATCAAGAGAGTTCTCTTTCAAAGCAGCATGAAAGTGCTGAAATATTATAGAAATTATGAATCATTTTTAAAGTACATGTGAGTGTGTCTCTGTAGTTTATACTTCCAAAAAGAAAACTAAACTCGTTTTTGGTGCATTACTGGTAAACACAAGCCAATGGCTGAGGTGACATGTTTAAACCCCAGACCAACACTTAGGGTCTTTAAATAATTGAGGAGAAAGAGCAGCCTTTGTAATGACATCTGCAAATGGTTAGTCTTTCTAGTCTTCTTGGATAAGGACGATAAACCGTAGGCCCTGTTTCACAACTCTATATAAATGATTCTGTGGGACCTTAAAGAGCCACCAGGGATACATACATACTTTATTACAACTCCCTACAAGGGTTTTTCAGTTATCCCTGGTGTACGACCTCAGCACAAGTGGTCAGCTTGGTGTAATCTTCTAATTTAAATGGTCTACTGATTGATGAGACCATAAAAAAAAATGCTGACCGACAGTAGTGAAATTGAAGTTGTCCATGTGCTGAAACTGGTAAACTGTTTAACTAATTCTGAACACGTCAATTGTTATGTGGTATTTACACATGTACATGTATGTATCACCACAAATCACCAATCCTGGAAGCTTATAATACCGTTTGACTGAATGTCTGATACCAAGCTTACAGTAGCAGTAACTAGACTAGCACTCATAATTTTTCTTCGAATTTTGGGCAGCCTAAACATGTGCCCTTTTTTTGTTTATGTTTTATTTTAATTGTCTCCTAAAAATGTGAAAGTCTACAAAAAGTATTGATGGACAAATGACAACAATGAATGATAGATAATGTCAATCAATGATAATTAAAAAAGAGAAAATTTCTGTACAGCCCCATACATTTTAAAATTATGTATACATTTTGTGATATTCATGCTCGCCGCTTTTGGAACAGAGTACGACATTGATGCATCAACAACAACAACCATTTTATTTTGCTAGATATTGAAGATATATTACAGCAAAAGAAAGATAAACTTAAATAAGCAAAAAGCAAAAAAAACTACTTAGAATAGTAAAAACTAAACGAGCTGGTAGTTACAACCATGCATGTATAAAAAATTATAATGTATGGGGCTAATGTACAATAATGTACGGGGCTTTCCCCATACCCGCATTGGATGTATAGGGCTTTCCCAAAAAAAATCCACTCCCCAAAACAGATAATATTACAACTTGGCATACACATGAACCAAATACAAAAATATCTTAATACCTGAAGATGGTTTTTCGTTTCCTTGATCATCGATTAACTCTCCTGTCTCGCAAAGGTCGCCGAGTGCCACGTGCTCAACATTAAAATCTTCGGAATCATCGCGACAGATTTCCTCCTCTTCCGAAGAATATACCTCTTCGCTTGCTCTGCTCGAATACAGATCAGTGTGAAGCCTGTAAGTTCTTAAGGTTATAAATTCCTTACAATGGTCGCAAAATTTTCTTTTGGAAGACATCCTCTCCTCTCGAAGTGTTGACTTCTTGTCGTCACCAGTTTCTCCCGAATTTCCAGCTAATGTTTAACTCGGATGACGACGTCACATGGTTTCAACCAATGATTGCCAATGCTGTTTCGCAGAGTGGGTGTTGAATTACGCATTCAAACTTTGAGCGCCTTTTCTTTCCGTTCTTCATCCCGATAGACGAGCCTTTTGCGCTGAAGAAAAAGCACTTTTATCGATTGTTAGATACTACAGAATGGCAAGAAAAACCCCAGACCAAGCGAGCAGACGAAGAGTGAATGAAACGCTAAACTTGAGGGATTCCAGCGGTAATCCGACCAGTACGCCTCGAGCTACGCGATCCCGAACGCCGCCATCCTGTTCTAGCGCAAACAGAATGCCAGTCATAGCGAGGAGAACAAGAATGCCGACGAATTCGGACATCAGAAATCCCAATGACAACTCTGACGAGGAACCTTCAGTGTCCTTAACATCAGCTACGCCGAGAATCTCAAGAACATATACACCGATAGTGCCTTCGAGATCTAGAGGGGAAAACGACAGTGCGAGAGTTAATCGTGTCCTCAATCCGTTGTTGCAATCAGCCGATAGAAAAGAAAGGCCAAATGATGGAGCCGGTGAGAGTTTACAAGCTGGAATTCTGCAGCAATTGAATACGTTTTTCGAAGGACAAGAGCAATTCAATGAGCGCCTCGAACAGAGGATTTTGGCTTTCGAAGAGGAATGCCAAAAAGGGCGGGAAAAGAAAGCGTCCAAGCGCTTGCCCAGGGCGCTTACGGTAAGTAGAAGTATTTGGAAAAATCCTTTAACTTAAGGTTATCGTTTACAAGTTCCAGGGCCTGACACAAGTTCCGGGATCAGAAACTCGAAAAACAAAAAAACAAAAAACAAAACAAAACAAAATTTAAAAAGCAGATTTAATTAAGTTAACTTTTTTGCCCCACATTCCAATTTATAGGTCCACAATACGCCATCTCCCATTCTTTTTTTCGTTTAACATCACATGTGTTTCCTGATATTGGGTTGGTCGGTCGGTCGGATTAAAAAAAACACACACATACAAGAAGTCTTAGAATACATGTAGGAGGCATGGTACCCCAGCATCATTGCTGTGGAGCCTGGAAACAACAAGAACGTTGATTGATGTTATTGTAAAATTGTGACAACGTGGGAAGAGGACCAATCACCGAAACTCCTATGTGACATACCAGCATTATTAGTGAAATATGGTTTAACTAAGTTCTTTTTATTTTCTTTCAGAAATGCCAAAACTTTGTGTCGGGTGGACGATGCTGAACGGAGAAATATAAGAGGATGGCCTTATGCCCAGTCAGTGGTTTTATACTTGTGATATATAATTATTTTAACAGAAGATATTACCTGGCCGCATTTCTCTTTGAGTGTCGTAAAAATGAGTGTGCACAGGATAAAACATTTTTTCAAAGCAAGAAGAGAATTTTAGTATCTGCAAGCAGCCATGTAACGTTCTATTTATTATACAAACACCAATGAAATACCCAACTATTTAACTTTATTATTTTAGCTGTGAAAGGCACCATTTATTATCTAACTATAGCAACGGTGATCTATTTCACATGTAAAGATAACATGTCATTTTCACATGTGAATATATCATGTTTTCATAGGAAAGCTCACCTGGTATTTCATTGGTATTATATAACATATACATGTGTGTATATTGGATTCCATAGGCCAATGTTCGGGAAGTGTACAAAAGCCTTGTTGGGGATGATGGCAGGCAGGTCCGGTGGGACTTTTCAAAAAAGTATGTATATACAATGCAAGCATTGATTTCACTTAATGGTAAATAAGTTAGTTTACAATGAGCAGATACAACAGGGTTCATGATAAGAATTTAAGGCAGGGTGTCAACAAGGAATTCCAACAGGTCAAATTCCCACCACTCCCACCAAACCATTATAAATTTTGTATCAATATGCTGGGTCATGCGGCTAACCTTGTAGACTTTTTGACGTGAGATCCCCTCTTATCTGGAACACTGTACAAAGTTCTAATTGATTTTTAAATGTACATTTCTGAAATGATTTTGTGTTAATTAACCAAAGTTAATGCTGTGCGGGTCTACCCAACATAATAAAACTCCACGGAAATACAACCTACAATGAGATTTTTGTCACAATCACCTTTTTATAGGAACTTAATATTTAAAATAAAAATGGGTGGTGTCTGTACGTGCTTAGGAGCAACAGCACCGTATTTATATGCAATAATTCCCAGCGTTCTAAAACAAAACATTAGGCTGCGTAGGGTAGGAAAAAACCAAGGGCCAATTGCCTGGGTAAGTAAAATTCGCTCTTTAGCAAGTGAAAATAGCAGTGTCAGTGGTCCAGTGGGCAAGTGAAATTAGCCTCAATAGATCTGTATGAAATTGTTGGCTTGATAAATAACTATTTCCAGTCAGAAACTATTTTTAAACTTAAGACTGCAAGATGACAAAAGCAATGAGTTGACAGCATGGATTAATTTAAAAACCAAGCATACTTTCAAAGAAACAGAAAGCAGAACAGCTGATACAAAAGTTAGAATACAAGGAAAAGGGAAAGTGACAGTTCATGAACTAGGTAATGTCTATAATCAGTGACAGACTATAACAAAAATAATGAGCTACTACTGTAGTTGATAAGGAGTGTTAAGTTCCAATTGGACAAGTAATATTCAGTAAAGTGGGGGCAAGTGAAAACTGAAATTTTACTGGCCAACTGGGCAAGTGCTTTTCAATATTTTTCCTGCCCTGCTGTAGGTTCAGCAACATTTAAAGAAGTCCAGCTGGAATTCATACTGTGCACTGTGTCCTGTGATAGCCTGTATTTTGTGGGAAGTAATTATTGCTATTTCAAAAGACTGTTTTTTTCTGGAAACAGTACAAATTAATTTTTTATTTTATTTTTAGAAGTTGAACTCCATGCAATGGAAATACAAGTGCAAAAACATACAGAACAAATAATATTGTACTGTAGACATGTTGATCAGTGTCACAGTATGACAAAAGTGACATTTTAAAGAAATCATATTTAGCAATAAATTATATTATAATTATCATGAGAAATTTATTTGCTATAAATTATGTTGTAGACCAAGATGAAATTCAGGTCAAAATGATTTTCCTTTGTCTTCTTAAACCCCAATTATTCATAAATGTAAATCTTATATGGAACACAGCAGAAGTCCTATCTGGAACACTGCACCTTCTCCTGCACAGCCGCAAGGGAAGTAGTTGCAGCTGGAATTTTAAACCTTGCTTAAACAGATATAATTATTTTATCTTCTAGCTTCAATGGACCTGAAAACAAGAATGTGAATCAGCAGATTTTAGCTGGAGTTCAAAGTACGGACCATGAAACACCAGTTGGCACAATAAAAGGTACAGCACATCCTCCTTTTCCCTTCTTTTTCACAAATTATGTAAAATAATATATCAACCGTTTTCTGGTTATTTTTTTTAATCAAACCAGTTTAATTTTTATTTCCTTTTTTGAGGTTAATTATCGTAATCAGTTAACAGTAAGAGGATAATGAGCTGCACCCTCAACCCTTCCCCTCCTAATTTTGGTTCGAAATAGTTTATTGCAAGCACTCATAATTTATGCAGCTTTTAGATACAGGTATGTTAATAAAATGTGAACATCAAAATAAGCAAATTACTCTTTACTATGTTTCAACTAAACTGAGTTGTTTATGTTTATATTAGCTGCTATGCGTGCCCATTTCCGTACAAAGTGGCAACAACAAGTAAACAAGTCAAGAAATGCAGCTCAGGATGTCTTGAAACAGCAGCGAGTCCGGAGCCGTCTGAATACGGTAAATAATACAAAATTCAAGCTGTTTTGCGTATTTGTATTGTCAAACACTATAGCAATACTTTTAACAAGACCCAGCACCTGCAAGTGCTCTGGCAGGTAGAACCAATAAGGTAATTTCTGTGGAACCTAGTAATGCAATTACCAATACAAATCATGGTCCACTATTGAGTTATGAATCCAGGCAAAAGTCTGTTAAGCTCAAGAAACGTGAGATGCTATACTCCCTTATGCACCGCCATCTTGGATTGTGTGGTGCACCAAAGCAAGTTTGGATGGGCATAAAGTTCTTGGGGAAGGGTTGCTTTACAATGTTTTGAGTGGAGATACACGCAATCATGACCCACGATCATTGCTGTAGTATACTGTAATAACGACAAGCAAAACGAAAGTGGCGAGAATTTGTCGTTTTTTCAGCTTTCCCTCAAATCCCTCACAGAGATCGCAGTGGATTACCGCGATAAAGCGCGATGAAGGGCTGCTTTTTGGGGTGAGTGTGTAGAGTTGTGTTGTCAAACGCACATGTTTATACTAGTGGTCGACTTTTTCCTTCAATTTAAGACTCAGCTACCATGTTTTATTCATGAAATATTTACTCAATACCTATCCAGAGCAACTACCGTTAATTATTCGAATCTACCAGTGTTCTTTAAGCTTACTTTAGATTTTTTGCTGCTTTTGGTCCAAGCTGTCAAACATTCATGGCACTGATTTGTTTGTTTTCATTTACTCGGATTTGGCTATCTGTATTCAATGTGATTTTCCCATGTTGTCAGCCTTGTAATTTGTTGTTTCAAACTCGTTTCCTAGATCAATTTATCTTGTGGGCGGTTTTTACTGTCCTTGGTCTATGCAAACTGCAATGGCACAACATCTGGTTTTAAACTTGGAAGCCCGGTTATAATTTTATTATCGCTTGGCTTGAACTGTGAGCGGAGTGTAGAAGAGTAAAGCCTTTGTTGATCTAGGATGTAAGGAGACTGTCGACTGCAGTTGCTCTGGAAATGTATTGAGTAAATACTTCATGTGCTAACTGAGTCTTAAATCGAAAGAAAAAGTCAAACATGCCTTTGACAAGTTTACTCGCTGGTCATGACTCGACTAACTCCAAAAAGGGCCCTTCATCTCACTTTATCATGGCAATCCACTGCGATCTCTGTGAGAGTTTTGAAGGAAAGTTGAAAAACGACAAATTCTCGCCATTTCTGTTTCA
This sequence comes from Pachyseris speciosa, assembly GCA_016490735.1. NCBI lineage: Eukaryota > Metazoa > Cnidaria > Anthozoa > Scleractinia > Pachyseridae > Pachyseris > Pachyseris speciosa. Next base: position 77,919 of record JAEMWC010001240.1, on the reverse strand, counting down.
TTTGTCGTTATTACAGCATCCTACAGCAATGATTGTGGGTCATGATTGTGTGTATCTCTACTCAAAACATTGTAATGCAACCCTTCCCCAAGAACTTTATGCCTGTCCAACCTCGCTTTGGTGCACCCAACAATCCAATATGGCAGTGCGTGATAAGGGACTATTCATTCAGCTCTGTATGTTTATATGAAATGCATTGGTTTGTGTTTACAAAATTAATTTAAAAAGTATGTTTACAATAAATTACACATACCATATTTATGTTATTCACTGGCTGGGAGGTCTGCGTTGGGAAAAACTGTGCTCAAGGTCTTGAGTTTCAGTATGTAGCCAAGGGTGGTTCTCAAGACAGCGAGCACAGTTTTTCGAAATATGCACTGCAGAATTTAGGCAGGTGAATTACATTATTTTGTTTCTTTGATGTGGAAACAAGATAGATGGCTTTATTCGACATAAATTGATCAAACAATTTCCTTCCAGCAAAGTATGAACTAAACTAGATGCAGGGGATAGAAGTTGACTGTTTCAGTTGAAAAACTTCATTATAAGTGTTAGAAAATTATCTTCAAGGTCGGTTAATCTCATTGCATGGTGACCTGCCCACAATGATTCTGCTCGTTCCCAGAACCAATGTGATTGTAGCACAAATATTTTAAGGGCTGCAATTATTTAAACTACTGGGTCACCAGTTATTGTCACCAATAAAGTTGTGTTGTTGGATTGCAGGATATGTTGAATTTTGCCCACTTGCATGCTGTGAAAAAAAGTGCAGTACCAGTTACATCATTTAGCTTAGACATTCAGATGGAGTGGCCTTAATTTGAAATCATTTTCAACCCTAACCTTACTATTTGTGACTTTCAGTATTAGTGTAATTAAAGCTAATTTTGTTTCATTTTTTTAAACAGAAAAAGAACCAGAGAGAGAAAGCCCTAAACCTTTCTACTTCCTTAGTGGCAGAAGAAAAGGAACAATACAGGAAGTTCATGAAAGTAGATTACATGTCATCAGAACACTCCATGTCAGAGTCTGATGAGGGCGAGGAAAATGAGAATGGCTATGATAGCTCAGATATGGAGACACCAAAAAAGAAAGTTTTTAGTGTAAGCACACTTCAATGGCGCAGTCCTGCACTCACTCAGGTCATGCACAGCCTTGACTGAAAGTCGACACACAGAAGGAGTGCAAAAGGCACTAATATGTTAGTAGAAAGGCGTCATACAGGCATAATCTCGAGCCGCCTTGCTCCTGATGATGCCAGCCCCTTTTCACTGGCATAATTGGTGCCTTGGACCCTCCTTTGTACCTGAAACGTCTTTAATCATTATTATTTTTCTGGGTTATTGGCCTTGACAACAAAAGTAAGATAAATAGGAGGAATTTTGGAGAAAGGGGAATGAAGTATTGATTATTTGGCCTTGACATAGAAGACCTCTGCAATTCGTGAACAAGCAATATACATGTACAAATAATTGTTTTATTTCCAAACTGAAAGTGTACAGGAACTCAAGAATTGTTAAAAATCACATCCCCTTGTTTCAAACTATTTGAGAACTGAAGTTTTGAAATGGAAATTATAAGTTAAATAAATGTTGTTTTTTACGTGATTGCAACTTAGTAACATAATATTTTCCTGAAAGCTACAGGTATGTGTGATTGAATGCTGTCCTTTTCTTGTTTTATGTGACAGCTTCATCTACAAGCAAAGTAACTGTTCTACCATTCTTGATTATTCAAATGTACATTGACTGAGTCATGAATTGCATTATGGGAAAATTGCAACGAGCAGCTGTAATAATAACAATAGGGACCTTTAGATTTGACTACGAGTACGAGTATGACTACATAAATGTGGTTCGCGTGCTTTACATAAGCACTTTCTGTATCAATCCTGTTTCTAAAATCTTATTTTCTGTTATTAAGCAATAGGGGTAGAAATGAGGGATCAATGGAGGTGACTGGTTTGAAGTTTGAAAGTCGTAATCATACTCAAATCTAAATTCCCCTAATAACACATAGCTTATACAGTACAGCACTTCTCAAAGATCCAGCAGCCCAGACCATTCAGTACTTTAAAAACAGTACACATGCAGAATAGTTGATTGATCGTAACTTGTATAAAATTTCTAAAGCATTGCATGTTTCAAAGTGTTTCGCTGCTTTCCATGAAAATCTTTTTAATAATATTATTTATTGATTACACAGTGATGATCAGTTAATGAAAAGCATTAGGTGTTTTAGGCATTCTTACCGAGTTGTTTATACTTACTGTTTTATAGTGTCTAGGTGTTTACCAAGTGACCATATTTGAATAGTATTTGAAGATATTTATAATGTTAATTTTATTCCACGATGATGAGCTAGCTGTTAATGAATTGAAAGCATAAAATAATGGGTGTTTTAGGCATTTTTAGTTACCGTTACTGTTTCAAAGATATTTCTAATATTTATAGATTTCACGGTGATCAGACCAGTTAAAAAAATCAACAGCTTTACATAGGTGTAGGGATTGTTTATGTCTGTACTGTTAGTTATTACATGCTTCAAATAGACTTTTGTAATGGAATAAATATTTGCATAGTGCTGGACATACATGCATTTTGTTTTGTTTTTTATTCTTTGTCTCAGTCCACCTATTCATCTAAGTTAAAACTAAGGGGGAAAACTGGTACATTTTTTTAAATTTATGGTTGGAAATACAATTCCAATGCTTAAATACTTTTATCCCCATTAAGCAAATCTGTTTAAATGTTGACCTGCGCCCTAAAAAGCAAAACCGTTCAAAAATGAAACTTTTGATCGTGTATGTGTACATAGAACAAATGCGGCGTAAATGTGTACCTTTGCCACAAGATTTCGGCAAATGTTCACCTCCACGTATTTTTTCCAGGATATGCAAAGAATAAGCAAATTTAGTATTTTGCCCTTAATGCTCTCCTCGTAAATAATCAAACATGACATTTGAGTTCGCGGCAAACATGACCAAAGCGAAGCAAATATGGTATTTACCAAAGGTGCAAATCGTTTTTTCGTGCAGTAAATTTCTCCATTTACCTGGTTTTTACTGCAGCAGTAAATTTGATTTGTTTTCACGTTTGCTATGCTGTGTAAATGTGTGTAAACATGAAGTTTAGCTTTTGAGCAAATATCTTCAAAGAGAAGAAAATATTACTTTTGACTCGTATTTGCTGTCAATGTAAATATGGACTAAATGCAATATTTACCGTCTTTGCTTTACTTGTAAATGTAGCGCAAACACAAAGTTTGAATTGCGCGCAAATATGATCAAAGTAAAGCAAAGATGGTATTTGTGACATATTTGCTACACATGTAAATCCGTCTTTTCGTGTAGCAAATTTAACTATTTACCTCACCTTTACTGTAACAGAAAAGTTGTCGCAAATGTGTAGTTTTTCTTTGCATTTGCTACGGTATGTAAACATTGAGTAAATGCGGTTTTTACCATATTTGCTTTGCGTGCAAATATAATGCAATCATAAAATTTGCATCTCAGCAAATATGAACAAAGCCAATCAAATGTGGCATTTACTTCTTATTTGCCACGATTTTGCTATGGTTGTAAATCCATTTTTTCGTCCAGTGTTTCTTGAACAGTGAACATATCCAACGGCATAGTGGAATTCCTGCAGCACGTCAGATAATCTTCTAAATTTCCTATGTCAGTGGAGCATTCTTTTAGGACTCTCTCACTCGGGGGAAGCAACTGACTGCTTTTGAAGTTTAGAACTTGCAAATGAGCAGGATCCCTCACTCTGGAGATGGCAACATAGGTAAGATCAGGTACAAACTCGTTTGAACAGTGGATCACTGCGGCTGGAAGAGTCAGCCCTTGTGCTTTATGGCAAGTGATTGCATAAGCTACAACCACAGGGAACTGACAAATGGAGCCAACAACGTTCCCATAACGATCGATCTTGTGAAAAGTTTGTTTTCCAAGGAGGGTCGAGCCAACATTTGGGAAAAAAAACTTTCACCTTTTCTCCAACAATCTCTTCAAACACTCCTTGGCTTCCATTTTTCAAGTCCTCACTCAAATTCCACACCAGCAACACAGGACAGCCTCGCCTAAGATTTAAAACCAAACTGCATGGCCAGTTTAAGCCCTTTGTGTTGCCGGTGTGTTCCGCCTCAAAATGAAATTCTGGACCCGCTATATTTTGGAGGGCTTGGCGGTTGTGTAATGCTACAGGCAGCTTCTTGAAATAAATGTGGGTCGCCTGATTTTGAAGATCACTTAAGCTTCGCGAATGGGCTTGTAAAAATTCCTCTGTTTCGGGTGAACACCTCCCCACCCTGATGTCTTGTAAAGTGCTGAGGAATTCCTTATGCACTTGACGTACAACCTCTGTCAGCTCAAAACGATGCGTTATAGATCGCTGAAAACCAAGCGAGTGAAACATAAAAATGCCTTCATCGAAGTCACTTGGAACTGGCCGAAGCTGTAGGAATTCCCCTATCAAAATGACTTGTTTGCCACCAAATGGCTTGAGTTCACTGAACTCGTCGCTTAAGCGGTGATGAATGACATTTACGAGTTCCAACATTCGCTGACTGCGTACACAACGATTACCTGTGGCAGTGATCTACCTTGACTACGTCTTAAGAAGGAAACGACATGATAAGGAAAATCAGCGACGACGTCACTACAAGACTCGAGGCATACAACAGGAGACAGTAAAATGCCAAAAGTAAGTTTATTTTTATTGATCTGCAGAAATGTAACCTAAATATTCCGCTAACATGTTCATAGCTTGCAATTCCCATACAAACCCTTAAATTTAAACACAACAGCGTTTGGGCTACCTGTGGATGGCTTTCATTTAAATTTGCAACAATAGTTGCATCGCGTTGTCTCGCGTTGCCTTGCGTGTCAAAGACGTGTCCCTCGCGGATTCTTAACGTCTCGTTTATATTATTATATTCCGGTGTGATTAATTTGGCGACACCTACCAAACACCTTTCTCTCTTGTACCTCGGCATCAGTTTACGGAACCTGCTGAGAATTTTTTTCTTGGGCAAAGCTCGTCATGACATTTCATCGCGCGCGCACTAATTCGTTGGCTGACGTTATAAACAACCACTTAATTTAAATCTGAAACGCCCGTTACATTTATCACTTGAAAATGAAGTCAAGATAACTTCGAAACGTCGTGTAATATCGCGCATTTTTGTAATCAAATGTATTTCATTATTAAACTATGTAGACTCTTTTTCACTTTTTTGTATTATTATTCGACCCAATCTCCTTCAAGATCCGTGATTTCTCGGTTAATTATGCAACTTTAAGGTCCTCCCGTCGGACGCCCAGTGAAGTCATCGATCCATAGAGATGGAACTTGGAAATACAAGTTCGATAGAACCACTTGTAGAGTAACAGTTAGTGAAGGTAAGTCGAGAAAACGGTTTCACGATACTCACGTTTGATTTAAGGGCTTATAAATGTTTTAATTGAATACGGTTTCGTGTTGCAGTCTATTGCAGATGAGATTCACAAAAGGTATCCTTGAACATTGGAGATTAGGGAATCGAAATCGAAAATGAACTGTTTAGCTGCACAGATATTCAAGAGAAAGCAAAATTTGTTTATTTATACGGTTCAAAATTTCTGCTAAGGCGTTTATGTTCACTGAAGTTGCAAGATCAGTTTAACAAATCGAATGTGGTTTAGCGTTGTCTGCATTCTTATCGACAACGATATTCGTCATCATTGTGGTCAAAATGTTGTGGACTCACGAGGCGCAGCCGGAATGGAAAAATAGCCCGTTTAGTTATCGAATTTCAAAATTAAATACACCCCCATGACTCTCATAATTGTTTCCTGCGTGTAGAACTGTAAGAAGTTTGGAAGTGTGGTGGTGTGGAAGTATGGTAGCTTGCAAGTGTGGAAGTTTGGAAATGTGAAAGTATGGTAGTATGAAAGCATGGAAGTGTGATGGTGTCGAAGTATGGTAGCTTGAAGTGTGGAAGTTCGGAAATGTGGAAGTATGAAAGCATGGAAGTTTGGAAGTATGGTAGTGTGGAAGTACGGTCTGCTTCCACGCTACTACACTATCACATTACTACACTAACGCACTACCACACTTCTGCAATTCCACACTACCGACACGCTATCACACTAACACATTACCACAATTCCACACTTCTGCAATTCCACACTGCCACTATTCCACACTATCGACACGCTATCACACTACCACATTACCACAATTCCACACTGCCATAGTACCATACTACGACAATTCCACACTACTGCAATTCTACACTTCTATACTGCCACACTTCAAGCTGCCACACTGCCACTCTACCACACTATCACACTACCACAGTTCCACACTACTGCAATTCCACACTACCATGCTGCCACACTTCCATACTTCCACACTCCCGTGCTTCCACACTGCCACACTTCCATGCTTTTACACTATTATGCTTCCAGACTTGCACACTTCTAAGTTTCCACATTACCATACTTCCCGGCAGACTTCCAGACCTCCCCACTTCCATACTTCCATACTTCCATACTTCCACACTTCAAAACGTCCACGGTACCAAACTTCCTCACTACTACCACACTTCCACACTACCAAACTTCATCACGTCCACATGCAGAAAACAATTATGTGATACATGGTGGCATACTTAATTTTGCAATGCGGTGGGTTAATTATAACTAAACGGGCTATATTCTCATTCCATTTTGATGACGTGTTCTGTTCTCTTCCACCAAGAGTAGAAGCAGAATAAACGACTTTTGCGAGGACAATAAGCCGTTTTAAGAGCAGATTTTATCCAAGCCTATTGCTAACGCGTAGTCTGCAAACACAGAAGTCAGTCTTAACCCGAGTGTATTTTTTTAATCAAAAGTCCCGTGTTTTCTAGCCTGCACGTATTTCGACGTATTTCCGGTTGTCGCTTCTCTCTGTCGGCAGAGAGAAACGTGACAACCGGAAATACGTCGAAATAAAAAATTACACTCGGGTAAAGACGTTTTGAATCAGTCATTCGCGCTGACAAAGTCCTTGGCTGCAAGTAAGAGTGAAATGCCATGATTAGGACAAGGTTGCAATGAATGAACGATTTCCTCTAACCGAGCTCTCTGCGCATCGGAAAGTGGACACGTGACCTCTCTGACCTGAACATCGTTGCTTGACCGATTTTCTGGAGTTGGGCCATCGGGATCGACTCCATATTGTGTCTCTTCGATGACATCCTCTTCGAACACATCTCTTGTAGCCGGATCGTTTGTACCAAAGCGCTCCAACATCCCTTTGATATACAACTGATGTGGGGTCAGATTGCCCTCTGTCGAAAGCTTGTGGTTGTTCCACGAACGCTTGAACAATTGCAGTGCCTGGTTAATCAAAGGTGTGTAAATAAAATGCAAACAAAACAAGTCATTGTCATTATCAGGATTAAGAATTCCAGTGTCTTCCATAAAATAAAACAAATTGTAGAAAATAATTCCAATACAACGAAAGTAGTCGCGCCATAGCCGCTCAATGCGCTGGTTATGAACAGAGCTGCCAGTAATGTGACTCCCCCTTCCCATCCCTCGATGAGAGACCATCTCTCGTGCCACTTCCACATTCTCCATACCATGATCTGATCGTAATCGAGAGGGCCAACCGAATTCTGCCGTGGCAGACAAAAAACGTCCCTTAACTGTATCCGCGCGATTATTTGTAGCACATGCCAGATAAACACACAGACGCGAAAATCCATCAATTCCGCCATGCACAACGAATTTCCAGCGAATAAGTTTATGGTTCCCGTCTATGTGCCATAACGAGTTTGGGCCAGGAACTCGATATTGCCGTCTTTGAACCACGTGCTGCAGTCTTGTACGGATGTTAAGACTGTCTACTCGATGCAGCGATGCCCTGACCCTCTCTCTCTGGACATGGATTCCCCTGCTTTCAACCTCCCCTTGAACCATACGAATGCCACTGAAAGGAAGTCGCCTCACAATATCTTGCACTAAAACATCGAGATCAGCGTCAGAAAGGGCTGTGAATCTTGGCGTAGCATCGCTGCCGAGTCCTAGAGATGAACGGTGGCGGTTTAAAGTACTGATAGAGACGCCCAACAATTCAGCTATCTCCGTCCATTTGAAGGTAAATTCCCTAAGATAGCAGATTTGCTCACGCGTAATAATGAAGCGAGGTCTCCCGATATTTCCTTGTTCCCTGGGACAACGAAATCTCACAGAATCAAGGCTTCTTATTTGATCAAAAATCTGAAACTGTAGGGCTTTCAGTGATTCCTCTAGCTGCACCAGTTGGTCACTAAAGGACCTCCACTCGGGACCAACAACTGCTTCACTGAGCACTGGTACAGATCGCATCCAACGCAGCCGATTCATCGCCTCGTCGAGTCTTGAACTATACGTGTCCAAAGAGTGTCGTTCAACATGATTTGGACTTAGGCGAGTAATTTCCTCCACAATATTTAATAAACCACTCACAAACTCCCGAACGATATCAGACATTTGTACAGTAACGAGCAGCCCACAAGGGAAACAAGCACGATGCTCAGAGAGGTTTAAAACGTAGTGGCAGACGTTGATGAATAATATGCCAGCTACTAGTAAAATATTAACAGAAATCGATGTAACACCATTCCCTGTCCTGATAGCAAAAATGTCTACACATAATTGTTTTGTTATTACTCACTTATCTCCCGATAAGTTTAATTATTTTGAAAATTGCTAAGATCGATCCCCGTGCTATAAATATTCCTAAGATTGAAAACGTTAACAAAATTTGTCAGCAAATCTTTGTAACAATGTTAGCAAAACTTTATTACAAAGGCAAAAAAGGGTAGATCAATTGCAAATATGAAATATATCGAGAAGAACAAATTTAACAAAAGAATAGAAAGACAAAGCCCGGGGGGAGGGGGGGAGGAGTAGTCACTATAATGGCCGATACGCCGAGGCTTCACCCAAAAGGGGTACTTTTTTCAAGCTTTAGGTATATGAAAGGGTAGGGATTTCACGACTCGAAGTATATGAAAGGGTAGGAAAATCTTTCTTTTAGGTATTTAAAAGGGCCTTTCATTAACATATTTCGAACACATACCTTATGACTGTACTGTTCCAGTGGAAGGTATATGAAATGGGTGCCATTTGTCAATGGAAGGTATACGAAAGGGGTACCTTTTCTGTCAAAAATGGTATATAAAAGGGTAAGGGATCGGGCCTCATGGTGAAGCCTCCCCGTATAAATTTTTTTATTCCCCCCCCCCCCCCACCCCCCCGAGACAAAGTCGCAAAGGCAAAGATCAAGGGCCCTCAGCAGGCCGCAAATTTCGTGAATATCGCAAAAGTGACAAGGATTTGTCCGCAATGACAAGATCCCAGTTAGCAACAATCGCAAATACATCAAGAAGTACAAATTTAGGAAATGGAAAGAACGACAAACTGACAAACTGACAAACTTAAGGCAAAGGGGGTCTTTGCCGCGAATTTGGCAAATTCGCAAAAGTAACGAAGATTTTCCCTAGATCGACAAAATGCACGTTAACGTAGTATCGCTAGTTAACTTCCCGCGAAAAATTCTAATGGTTTTGAGTTCGCCTGCTTGAATTTGTTTGATTTTATATTGTCTAAGTTTTTATCAAGCTTTGTTCGTTGGCATTCGCTTTAAGCACAGGTAACGTATCTCCCAAAAAAAATTAGATCGAACTTTAAGTTAACGATGCACTTTTTTGTGAATTCAATAAAGAACCCACGCACTGTTCGAAAAGAGTAGGGGACGTAGTCCCCGGTGTGGTGGTCTACCTCTACTAGAATGTGGTTATGGGGGAGGGATTTGCAGTTACGGGCTTACAGTAATTGGCGTAAGCTGTTGTAGTGTCCCTCCCAGGTCTCTGGCGAAGACTATAAATCAAATCATAAATCAAGTTAAATCAAATCACTAAACGTTAAGTATCCCCAGGTTTGATGCGAGATGTCAGTACTTGCCGATGTGTGGGATAAGCGGACGTAAGCCGCAATTATGACAATAATGTTACAAAATTATTGAGTAGCGTGTTTTGAGTTTAAGGATATCCACTAAGAATATACATTTTGTTTAGCATGTTTGTTGCCTCGTTGCTTTGAGAATGAAGAATATAGAACGAAAAATCATACATCGTGTGTAACGTATATATTTGTAGCTTTTAAAAAGAATACCCTGAAAATTTCTTGAAACTTTTACCACTAACCTTATTGGTAGCTGCAATACAATTGCTTGTTACTTAACAGGGGCGGATCCAGAGAATCCAGAATCCAGAAGGAGAATCCAGAAGGAGGGGCCGAAGAAATAAATAAAACCGCATGATGCACAATACCGCTTAAAAGTCTGGCCCCATCCCTAAATCCGCCACTGCTTTAGCTTTCAACCCTGTACATATTCTGTAAGTGGCAAAATAATCAAAGTAAAAAGTAAATGGTGTAATGCTATCCTAACCGTAATCTGCATAACTCGCAACAACAACGACAACAACAACAACAACGACAACAAAAACAGAAACTAAAACAATAAAATAAAAAATATAATAAAATAAATAATTAAATAAATAAGTACATAGATTCAATCACGAGAAACGATTTGATTGGGAGATAAAAGACTGAACAGCATAAAACAAGTTTACATTAATTTGAAAGTTAATACCGGGAACTCCATTAAGAAGCCAATCAATTTTTTTCTTATTAGATGTTCCCGTGAACTGATAGTCCGTGATTCGTTTCTCAAACTTCCGTTTATTGTTCAGTACTGTTTATTATTGATTGGAAAAACTGCAATAAAAATGTGTTGCCACCTCCGTAAAAGACTGTTACGAGTCACTAAAGTAATGCGATAAATGTTTGCAATATTCGCTTTCAAATATAGGGTCATTTGATCACTTCTTCCATAGCTGGTGATAAAGCAATAACATAGTCAGACAAGAACTTTGTTAAAACCTTATTTATGGAATGGCGTATGAAGCATAAGCAGTTGTTAACGATAGATTTCTTGGCAGTGAAGCACAACGTGACGAGGTATTGACCCAAAACGCTCCTTGTGTGTGCGAGTCTTCGTACTACTTTTTAATACCCGAGAGTGAAGAGCAATGTCTTGTTTCGCATTCTTTATGTCTTCAATTTTTATCTAAATAATCTTTAAACATAGAGAGGATAATAGCTAAGTTAAAACAACAAGATTAATATTCTTATTCATTTATTCATTCTCTACGACATGACGACCTTTAACTGACTCCAAGCCTGAGTGAATTTCTTTTCGAAACTGCCTACTTTGCGGATATAGCTGAGAGGGTCTTTCACCCGTCCATGATTATCATATAGTTCTGGTTTGTGAAAAAGAGAGAAATTTTGAAATATTTCGGATTGCAGATGCATCAGAGTAATGATTTGACACCACTTTTCATATCTTGAACTAATTTTTTTGTTGCTTTGGATTCCCAAGAATGAAGGGGGATTGTACAGTAGTCAAATAACACAGAATTTATGTTATTCACTGGTTGAGAGGTCCCTACAGGAGAAAACTTTGCCTGCATTCTAGAGTCCCCAAGGCCGGGAGCACAGTTTTCACTATACGGACCAACCTAGAGCTGGTTATTCATTTATTTGCTGGAATTATTCAGGTATTTATCTCCTTCAAGACCTACCCAAATCAATCAAAACTATTCAGGAAAACACAGCGTTGCGATGTGTTTGTCTGAATATTTTCGCTACGAATCATATTTTCTAATAGAGTAGAATATAGAATACCAAAGAAAATAACGACATTCGACAGAGTGAGAGAAATTTTACTTTTAACTGTACTTTGTATATACCACACAAGTGAATAGTGCTTTTTCGCGCGCTCTGATTGGTTAACTCGGAGGTGATTAACAAAGTACTATTCACCTTCGAGAAGCCGGCGCGAGATTTTAAAATTTCCGACCGCTTTTCGGTATTTTTTCACACATAAAATAATGTTTTGGCTAGAATAATGTTTTCGCTAGTTATTCAGCTTCTATGGTATATACTAAAACAATTATTCACCGAAGTTGAGGTAAATAGTGGTGGATATTTAGCCTACCGCTTCGCGGCTAGGTACATATCGACCACTGATCGTCTCCGCTTCGGCGGATAATTGTTAATTGTAACTGTTTTGAAAAGACATGTTTTCAAAGAATTGCCAATGGATTAATTATACAGTATATATATATTTACATTCTTATTACCTGAACCTCGCATTAGTTGTCTACGGACGATGCATCGAATACCGCACCCTCTCGTAAAACTAGATTTTGTCAAGGGGAGTGGGGGCTAGAAGAAATATTATATACAAACAAACAGAAATTAAAGCGATAACGAATAAAGACACGATAAGCAGAGAGAAAATAGAAAACTGAAATAAACCTTAAGGACTGACTAGCAGGGGAGTTCTACGCAGGCTGAGGAGCATGAACAGAAGAGAGAACGATTTTCTTTATTATGCTCCTAAATGGGAAAATTAGATTTCTAAACAACAACACATAGCGACAGACAAGGACTACAAAATGTCATGGATACTAAGACAGGAACTAAGGTAGGGGCCAGAATAACTTGTTACAGCCGCACTAAGGATGTGCCGGCGTTGAAATGGAGGAGCTAGTCAGCCGAGCGCAAATAAAGTTTAAACATCGTCGCGAAGCCTAGCAATAGCAATACACCATTGTACATTAAATGACACAGGATATTCCAACATCATATAAATAAAATATATGGTACAGGTACAAACCGGTGAGAACAGCGGAACATGATATCACAAACTGCTTCTCCAAAACTTTCTAAAAGACGAAGACAACGTGAAAGACAGAATACAAGACCGACATTGGCAGTTTCCAACCGGAGAAGAAAGCCGATGATTCATTGCTGGTATCAGTTCTGCTCCCTAAAACTCGCGAACAGTTAAATTAAAAAGTAGAGCAAAAGTGTAGAGTGAAAACCTCGAGTACCTGAAAGGTTGATTTTTTTTGCTGGAAGCAAGTTTATTGGAAATTGAAAGAATTCTTACGAAATACTTGACGCCTAATGTTATATAGGCTATACTGTTGTCTACTGTTTGTTTTCTAATATATCAGTAACAGATTTCACCTAATTGGGTAGAATATCATTAACATCATAATTGTCATTACCAACAATAATATGAAATCTTTAAAGGAGGCCTTCGATTACAAAACGTGGTTTTCAGGGATGTCCTATGAACATGAAAATAAAGAGTAAACAAAGTGTATTAAAAGAATAAACATGTATCCAAGTTAACAAAACGATTTGGCTTTTAAAACGTATTAAATTGCTTTTAACAGTTTGGGCATCGTTAATAAACCTCCAACCTGTAGCGCAGCTCCTCCACCAGTGCCCGCTATATTATTCCCACTACTGACCATGAAAGTATCAAAGTGATTTGGAATATTCCATCCTTTGATTGCATTTTTGACAGAAACGCATCAATAGAATCCACTTCTGAGATGTCAGGGCCTCAGCTGAAGACAGTTTTAATCCTCGTCATATCTATACTTCAGGCATGACTCAAATGAACCAGGGTGATCCCCGGCATAGAAGCACGAAGCCATGAATAAGGCAAATGTGATGTACGGTTAACACCAAAAGGTTATAGCCAAGTGTCCGTAACAGGCAATTTATTCTGGCCACCGGCTACCCCTTTTGGATTCCTGGTATTACTGATCCCTCGTGGGGGTGGGGATTATCCTGCGAAATTGGGAGGAATTAAATATCGCCCGACAAGTTAGACCTTGTTAAATAAAGTTCTTGTCCTTCAAAAACGTGCACTCCGTCTTATTCACTTTGCTCAACCAAGGGAGCATGCAATACCCCTTTACGTGAAAGGAAAACTTCTCACCGCTCCAATCACTGTATAATGAGAAAGTTGCAATTTAATGTACAACATCAATACTAATTCTGCACCAACTAATATTTCAAAATTTTCTGTAAAATTGTCCGTGTTCATTCTTACAGCAGACGCTCATTAACATCTGAGAATTTTTCAGTTACCAAACAATCCACACTTAATGTTCAAAGTAAGGCCTTTTCACGTGTAGGTGTCAAAATCTGGAATGGGATACCAACTAGCCTCAAAAAACGTATCCAACAACTCTTTAAAAAAACTATTAGAACAAATCCACTTGAAATTCTAGAAACTGAAAACTCATATGCCGAGATAGATACCTCAATTAACATGATGAAAAATTATATTCCCAACTAAAGCCAAATTTAGTCTCTAATTTTTCCCCCTTACATTTTACCAAGACCTTAATGCTCACATGTTGTAGCGTTGTATAGAATGTTCATTTATTATTTTAAAAAAATTGTCTAAATTAATCCGTGAACAGTTGTAAGTGTCTGATTTAAATAAAAAAAAAACTTGAAAACAGTTAGCCGACGTGGCCGTAGCCCGAGTTGGGTAAAATCAGTTGTTGTCCCACAAGATCGAGCAGGCTAAATAGCTAGCACATTAATGACGAGGCACAATATTTTCTGCGTATATATTGCCAAAACGAGCCGGACGATCCGCGATCGAGTTTTCTCATTGACTCCAGTGGGGTTCTCCATTCTGGGGACTATATTGTATGTGCCGTTTTGGTCTGAAATAGCCGTGTATGGTTTGCGCACTTTTTTCTTGAATTGAGTATGCTTTTTTTTGGAAGAAACTACTTCTTTATCATTAGGAGATAAGAGGATCAACAAAAGAGAAACAAAAACACTTCTGCACACCATGTTAACGCCAATCCTGTACGTGAAATGGGTCTGAAATACGGTATCGAACTTTTGGTCAGGTCTGAAATAAGGCTGAGAGAAAATCGCAGATTTTAGTCTGAAACAGGGTAAGGGTTTCAGGAAGCGGGTCGCACACCCCACCACATTTTAAAGGGGGTACAAAATTACGCCTGATGTCGCAGAATATCCTTGGGTACACAAAACGAATACTGGCCGGGATATGACTATATTTGGACATCATCACGAAGTGTTGAATTTCCAATTGACACAAGTGTACTTTATTTTGGGGAGTGGGGAGCGGGCAATAAACGCAGTGGACCCCAACCTGACTCGAAATTAAAACGGAAATTGAACAAGGTTGAGAGCAAATGACCGGAAATAAAGAACGAAAGTAGTGTTTACCGCATATGCGTTTTTCTGATCATACAGTGTTTTAATCAAATTTAATTATTTAGAAATCTACAATAGTTTATCGAGGATAAGATTTATCGGGAGTCGACTATTGATATCAATAATTAATTCATAACCAACTCCCAACTCCACTGGAGAAATAACGGAACTAATGAGATACGCCCATTCTTTTACTGCCATCTTATGGGCTTCAGGGATGCAGTGCGCAAATTAGATTTAGCACACTTAACATAAGAACGTTGAGAGAGAGAGATTAACTAAAATTTGAGGACATCCTACGAACACTACCTAGGATGAAAGTTAATTAGGAACGTTTTTATTTCGGTCCTAATAATAAAAAGCATAAATACGGATACGTGTAAAAATTCAGTCTGTATAGTCTAATTAACCCAAATAATAGGCGTCTTGGTCACGCCCGCGTATATCTATCGAAACACTATAACAGGTAAGAACTTTTCAGAACGTTGAGCCTCAGGTCCAAAATTAGACATCCTTGTAAAATAAAAATAATGAGTAATAGGGGTGCGGGAGCATGGTTAAATTCTTTTTTTGAAAGTCTTTGCAAGTCAATTCCAAGACAGTGGAATAAAGCTTTTTCTCTCTTTTACAGCAGGTACGTCATAAAGGAGGCTGTGGCATGTAAAGAGGGTCATCTTTTTTGTAAAACCTGCATAGACCAGTGGATCAATGTCCACAACAACAGCAGCTGCCCTGTCGGAAGACAGTCCCTTCAAACTTCTGACTTAAGGGACATCATTGCTTTCGACAGGGTGGTAGAGTCTATGCAGGCTTTCTGTCCTCGGAATCAATCAGGATGCGCACGGACTGGTGCCCTGGAAATGCAGACAAACCACAAACTCCAGTGCCTCCAGTAATCACTGCCATACACACACACTGGCTGTGGCCTGGTCGTAGTACGTGGGCAGCTGGATCAACATTTGGCTAGTTGCGATATGAGGCCAGATGACTGCCCACATTGTGGCCAACAATTCCCAAACTGTTAAAAGAAAGTTTTGGAGAAGCTTTGTAATATCATGTTCCGCTGTTCTCACCGGTTTGTACCTGTACCATATATTTTATTTATATGTTGTTGGAATATCCTGTGTCATTTAATATACAATGGTATATTGCTATTGCTAGGCTTCGCGACGATGTTTAAACTTCATTTGCGCTCGGCTGACTAGCTCCTCCATTTCAATGCCGGCAAATCCTTAGTACGGCTGTAACGAGTTATTCTGGCCCCTTCCTTAGCTCCTGTCTTAGTATCCATGACATTTTGTAGTCCTTGTCTGTCGCTATGTGTTGTTGTTTAGAAATCTAATTTTCCCATTTAGGAGCATGATAAAGAAAATCGTTCTCTCTTCTGTTCATGCTCCTCAGCCTGCGTAGAACTCCCCTGTTAGTCAGTCCTTAAGGTTTATTTCAGTTTTCTATTTTCTCTCTGCTTATCGTGTCTTTATTCGTTATCGCTTTAATTTCTGTTTGTTTGTATGTAATATTTCTTCTAGCCCCCACTCCCCTTGACAAAATCTAGTTTTACGAGAGGGTGCGGTATTCGATGCATCGTCCGTAGACAACTAATGCGAGGTTCAGGTAATAAGAATGTAAATATATATATACTGTATAATTAATCCATTGGCAATTCTTTGAAAACATGTCTTTTCAAAACAGTTACAATTAACAATTATCCGCCGAAGCGGAGACGATCAGTGGTCGATATGTACCTAGCCGCGAAGCGGTAGGCTAAATATCCACCACTATTTACCTCAACTTCGGTGAATAATTGTTTTAGTATATACCATAGAAGCTGAATAACTAGCGAAAACATTATTCTAGCCAAAACATTATTTTATGTGTGAAAAAATACCGAAAAGCGGTCGGAAATTTTAAAATCTCGCGCCGGCTGCTCGGAGGTGAATAGTACTTTGTTAATCACCTCCGAGTTAACCAATCAGAGCGCGCGAAAAAGCACTATTCACTTGTGTGGTATATACAAAGTACAGTTAAAAGTAAAATTTCTCTCACTCTGTCGAATGTCGTTATTTTCTTTGGTATTCTATATTCTACTCTATTAGAAAATATGATTGGTAGCGAAAATATTCAGACAAACACATCGCAACGCTGTGTTTTCCTGAATAGTATTGATTGATTTGGGTAGGTCTTGAAGGAGATAAATACCTGAATAATTCCAGCAAATAAATGAATAATCAGCTCTAGGTTGGTCCGTATAGTGAAAACTGTGCTCCCGGCCTTGGGGACTCTAGAATGCAGGCAAAGTTTTCTCCTGTAGGGACCTCTCAACCAGTGAATAACATAAATTCTGTGTTATTTGACTACTGTACAATCCCCATTCATTCTTGGGCATCCAAAGCAACAAAAAAATTAGTTCAAGATATGAAAAGTGGTGTCAAATCATTACTCTAATGCATCTGCAATCCGAAATATTTCAAACTTTCTCTCTTTTTCACAAACCAGAACTATATGATAATCATGGACGGGTGAAAGACCCTCTCAGCTATATCCGCAAAGTAGGCAGTTTCGAAAAGAAATTCACTCAGGCTTGGAGTCGGTTAAAGGTCGACATGTCGTAGAGAATAAATAAATGAATAAGAATATTAATCTTGTTGTTTTAACTTAGCTATTATCCTCTCTATGTTTAAAGATTATTTAGATAAAAATTGAAGACATAAAGAATGCGAAACAAGACATTGCTCTCCGCTCTCGGTTATTAAAAAGTGGTACGAAGACTCACGCACACAAGAAGCGTTTTGGGTCAATACCTCGTCATGTTGTGCTTCACTGCCAATTGCAAGAAATCTATCGTTAACTGCTGCTTATGCTTCATACGCCATTCCATAAATAAGGTTTTAACAAAGTTCTTGTCTGACTATGTTATTGCTTTATCACCAGATATGGAAAAAGTGATCAAATGACCCTATATTTGAAAGCGAATATTGCAAACATTTATCGCATTACTTTAGTGACTCATAACAGTCTTTTACGGAGGTGGCAACACATTTTTATTGCAGTTTTTCCGATCAATAATAAACAGTACTGAACAATAAACGGAAGTTTGAGAAACGAATCACGGACTATCAATTCACGGGAACATTATTTCTTGTTTTGCCGGAGTTTTGCTGCGCTGCGCGAAATACTTTTTGCCTCCGCTGAACGCTTGTTGTGGGATAATTGGCTCTCTGCATCTAATAAGAAAAAAATTGATTGGCTTCTTAATGGAGTTCCTGGTATTAACTTTCAAATTAATGTAAACTTGTTTTATGCTGTTCAGTCTTTTATCTCCCAATCAAATCGTTTCTCGTGATTGAATCTATGTACTTATTTATTTAATTATTTATTTTATTATATTTTTTATTTTATTGTTTTAGTTTCTGTTTTTGTTGTCGTTGTTGTTGTTGTCGCTGTCCTAGCTTGACCGTGATGTATAATAATAATGTAAACGGCATAAGCTCTCTTGATGAGCACTATCTGCTCTTAGAGCAAATGCCGAAAAAAAATACAGTTTAAATTAAAAAAATTCACGGGAACCACTTTAACCTGATCAACACCTCTTCTTCAGTAAAACAAGCACATTGGACCCTTTTGAACGATTGCCTTTACAGAATCAAAATAGTTAAACAAAAAAAAAAAAAACTCCTTCCTGCCTCCCCAATACCAATTGGGAAATTTGCGAGTTATGCAGATTACGGTTAGGATAGCATTACACCATTTACTTTTTACTTTGATTATTTTGCCACTTACAGAATATGTACAGGATTGAAAGCTAAAGCAGTGGCGGATTTAGGGATGGGGCCAGACTTTTAAGTGGTATTGTGCATCATGCGGTTTTATTTATTTCTTCGGCCCCTCCTTCTGG
This sequence comes from Pachyseris speciosa, assembly GCA_016490735.1. NCBI lineage: Eukaryota > Metazoa > Cnidaria > Anthozoa > Scleractinia > Pachyseridae > Pachyseris > Pachyseris speciosa. Next base: position 58,867 of record JAEMWC010001240.1, on the reverse strand, counting down.
ATTTTCTGGATCCGCCCCTGTTAAGTAACAAGCAATTGTATTGCAGCTACCAATAAGGTTAGTGGTAAAAGTTTCAAATTTTCAGGGTATTCAAATTTTCAGGGTATTCTTTTTGAAAGCTACAAATATATACGTTACATACGTTGTATGATTTTTCGTTCTATATTCTTCGTTCTCAAAGCAATGAGGCAACAAACATGCTAAACAAAATGTATATTCTTAGTGGATATCCTTAAACTCAAAACACGCTAATCAATAATTTTGTAACATTATTGTCAATTGCGGCTTACGTTCGCTTATCCCACACATCGGCAAGTACTGACATCTCGCATCAAACCTGGGGATACTTAACGTTCAGTGATTTGATTTAACTTGATTTATGATTTGATTTATAGTCTTCGCCAGAGACCTGGCAGGGACACTACAACAGCTTACGCCAATTACTGTAAGCCCGTAACTGCAAATCCCTCCCCCATAACCACATTCTAGTAGAGGTAGACCACCACACCGGGACTACGTCCCCTACTCTTTTCGAACAGTGCGTGGGTTCTTTATTGAATTCACAAAAAAGTGCATCGTTAACTTAAATTTTGATCGAATTTTTTTGGGAGATACGTTACCTGTGCTTAAAGCGAATGCCAACGAACAAAGTTCGAGAAAAACTTAGACAATATAAAATCGAACAAATTCAAGCAGGCGAACTCAAAACCATGAGAATTTTTCACTGAAAGTTAACTAGCGATACTACGTTAACGTGCATTTTGTCGATCCAGGGAAAATCTTCGTTACTTTTGCGAAATTTGTTAAATTCGCGGCAAAGACCCCCTTTGCCTTAAGTTTGTCAGTTTGTCGTTCTTTCCATTTCCTAAATTTGTACTTCTTGATGTATTTGCGATTGTTGCTAACTGGGATCTTGTCATTGCGGACAAATCCTTGTCACTTTTGCGATATTCACGAAATTTGCGGCATGCTGAGGGCCCTTGATCTTTGCCTTTGCGACTTTGTCTGGGGGGGGGGGGGATAAAAAAATTTATACGGGGAAGATTCACCCTGAGGTCGCCGTACGCCGTACTATTACGACGTAACTTTGCGACGTAAACTTCCAATGTTAACGTATTAAGCATTGAGAATGCAAGTACTTTGATTCAAATGACACTTTGAACTTAACGGCGTAATATTTGCGAGGTAAAATTCTTAAGAAACGTTGTATTTTGACGACGTACTCTAAGGGGCTGTTTACATGATACCAGAATGACTTTCATTCCGGAATGAGGTTCGTTCCAGAATGTAGCTCGTCCTGCTTTCACATGACAAAATCGACCGTAGGCGTTCTCGTATATGCGATTTTTACGCCAGCTTAAAAACAAAGATGGCGCAAGTTTCGCGGGACATGATATTGCACCTATTAATGGGCATATCCGCAAATATTGACAACTTGACCATAGGACTGTTTTGGGAGGCTAAACAGAAAAGAAGATCTGGTGTTTCACTCTTAGTTCAAATTGTGGCTTCCCTAATGTGAATATATTTATGGCGTTCATTACTACTCAAAACACTTTGAGCACTTTTTGGACGTACAGACACCTCCAGCACGTCCAAGAGGGTCATATTACTGTCAAAAATATTACGCCGTAAAATTTACGACGTAATACTTGCGCATCCAATTAACATGTTTTGAACGTCACCTGGATGTGCAGAGAACGTACGCCTTAAATATCATATCGTCAAATTACGACGTAAAATTCATAGCGCATCTAATTCACGCCGTACTGACTCGACGTAAAATTATTATCGTCTATGGCGTTCAAGTCAAATCACATCTTAAAATCTCGACGTAATATTACGGTGTTCATTCGCTAAAGCTTAATGTCGATTTTTAACGCCATAGTTGTTATTTAGAGTACGACGTCAAAATACGTTTCTTAAGAATTTTACCTCGCAAATATTACGCCGTTAAGTTCAAAGTGTCATTTGAATCAAAGTACTTGCATTCTCAATGTTTAATAAGTTAACATTGGAAGTTTACGTCGCAAAGTTACGTCGTAATTGTACGGCGTAAACTTAATAAGTTAAGTTCAAAGTGTCATTTGAATCAAAGTACTTGCATTCTCAATGTTTAATAAGTTAACATCGGAATTTTACGTCGTAAAGTTACGTCGTAATAGTACGGCGTAAACTTAATAAGTTAAGTTCAACGTGTCATTGAGTGTTAAATATAAATAAGTTAACATTCTCAGTGTTTAATAAGTTAACATTCTCAGTATTTAATAAGTTACCCCTCCGAGTTAGCTCTTCAATAGCAATCTGCGTGTTTAATAAGTGAACATTTAAAGTTTTTAAGGCTGCCAGTTCACCGGCTTAATAGTTAAGTCATTTAAAGGATATTTCCCACCACGAGCCTGGCTGGATTGTCTTTATAAATGATTCACTTTCCCCGTTTACATATTCAATCCAATTGCAATCAATGTATTGTTTATTCTCCTGCATGCGCTTATTGCTTTTTTTTTCCAGCGCTCTAATACAATAATCAGTCTCAAAAGTTCCAACACAATGTTATTGAAATCATTCTTCCTATTTCCAGCTACTGCCTTGCGCACTATTCAACAGTCGGCAACCAAATCCGGTAGCCTCGCCTCAGCTCTAAATTTTAGTGGCGGGGATAGTGTCGCAGCCCTGTTGTTTTAGGGCTAGGGTCCATTGTTTGTGTTTATTGTTTTGTCCCACCTGAAGGGTGGTCTCCAATCAGGTGAGACCTTGTAAGAGCTGCGAGGTGACCCGCCAAATCAGTGCGTTTTATTCTAACATTAATTACCAGGCGCGGATCCAGGGAAAATGGATTGACCGTTTACCGATAACAGGAGCGGCGAAAGCGCGACCTCTGGGGGTCAGTGGACATGCTACCACAGAAAAACGGTTTGGAGTTAAATTATCCAAAGTTCCATTCCCTGGGCTGTTGAGTCTTTCGGACAGAATATTCGCCAGGTTTCAAGATGAAGGCTTGGAATTTTTACTTAAACATTTTTTAAATATATATCTTTTTCAAAAATCTGAGTGTTCTCTGCTAAACGTTGGCAACCTGTCTGGATCCGCCTCTGATTATAAACCAAATACTTAGTCATCAAGACCAAATTACACCAGAAAATTAAATAGAGTTTCCTGATACGATAAAACTCCTGAGTCGCCTAGTATATGACAAAGTCCATTCAAATTCGTTTTAGAATCAAATTGAAACAACAGGCAACAATACTGCTGACAGGCAAGTATGCAGCTGGCCTAACAAGTTAATTTCAAACATTACATAAACATATACCTTTCACCTTAAATCTAATCCTACACGCGTGCGCCTTATTGATTAATATATAATTGAAAATAAAAACTCGAATAAATATGATATATACATTTGCACTGTTAACTGAATTCGACTTTGCTGTTTAATTATGAGTAATGGAAAACTATTATAACAACATGACAATTTCCCAAACTATCATGATCTACAACATTTAGCCAACTCCCTATGATAAATAATTCTACAAAACCCAATAATTATGTTGCTGGAAAATCTGTAAACAGGTCATTTTGTCTAACCGAAAATGGTATTCTTTTAAGGCCTATATATTTCCTTACAGCTAATTACGATCAAGCGGCTTTTAAACTTTGAATGCCTCTACTATTTGTCAATACAGAAACAAGTTGTGAATGCAGAATATACCCATTTCGGTAACTCTTAATCTGTAGGACAAAACAATGGTTGTTCTCACCCCTGATAGAAACAAACGTTTCAAATGTAAAACAATCTCATTGTTTTGTCCCTCAGATTGTGAATCGACAAAGCGGGGTCTATACATGTATAGTGCAACCTCGTTTTGACGAAGTATGAAGGTACTACGGATTGTTGTTCATTATTTTTCGTAGATTCGTTGTACCCCAACATTTTAACTGGTCGGGCCGTTACGTAGAGGTTCGTTAATTCGAGGGTTCCACTATTGACCGGCACGAGCCAAACAAGAAGGCACTTGACTTTTGTTTCGAAAGAAAGGCGAAAAAATAGACCAAATTCGATATATTTTAGTTTGGCTACGAAGGGATTGGGGAAACAAAACAACAGAAATTTCCTTGAGGCTCAGGTATAAAAAATTAATATATATATTGTTTATTCCGCTAAGCCTCATGGTCAAGCTTGAAATCTATAATTTGAGATTGGTACGAGGCTGATAGGCCTGTCCACAAGTTGCCGGCCACTTTTCGAGGAACTTTTCTATTTTCCCGCGACATTTTTCCATCCGAAGCCAAGTTTTTTTTCTTTTTTATTGTTTTGTTATTTATTTTTGCTTGATCTCTAAAAACACAAGTGATATTTTCTGTCATTGAGTTGAAAGTCACGCGACCAAAAAACACAGAAAAGTCGTACCTTTGTACCTGTTGGTTTGATTGTGGCTGGGAAAGCTTACGCTTGATTGGTCATTGTCTCTTGCTTCATGCCGGAATGTATCGAACCTATCTCCGGTGAGTAACTTTTTACATAACGAACAACTTTCGAGCAACGTTTTGAAAAACAAGCAACTTTCGAAGTACTTTTAGCGAAATTGCGCACAACTTTTTGATCATTTACTAGCAACTTGTGGACAGGTCAAGAGACTGGAACCTCTCTACCGAAGAAGCTGATAGCTTACTTGGATAGAAAGGGCTCCATCTTGGTCAATGTACCGCCGCTTTGTCTCTTCTAGTGGCAGGAATTCCTCCCATCCCAAAGGTGTGTTGGGATGTAGCCATCTTTTTGCTGGTGTCCGCTTGAGGAAGACGTTCCTCCCATTCCGCAGAGCAACACTGTCAGATTTAAAAGATACAACGATTAATGGCTTTTATAAGAACGTATTTCAATGGTGACTTTTGGTGTTGGTTGTTTATTCCTTTATCTAGTTAACCATTTGCATGAATGTATTTTACGTTTCGGGATTTGCAAACTCAAAAAAAAAAAAAAAGCTGAAACGATTTAGTTATCACAGGTCTGTCATTTCTCTGTAACCTACCTTAAGTTAAGGCAAAGGGGAGTTGCCCCTTGAGAGCAAAGAAATATCCCCATGCTCCCAGTGGCGGACATCTTGGGTACAAGAATTGCTCTCAAAGAAGAGAAAAGGGGGCTTTTGATGCCCATCGCTGGGCCCATATGGTCGGCCAAATTTTGGAAGTTGGCAAGCTTCCATTGAAAGGCCAACACTCTCGTTGGTCTCAATGTTGGTGGCACCTGGAATGACAAAGAAGTCAGGTCATTTAAAATTAGTTACCATTTTTATAACTCTGAACGTTTTGAAGGCGAGCATTTTTCGTGACGATTATTAATTATTGTATTCACAGCCGATTATGATAGTAACTGTATTGGAAATCTCAGCTCTGTGCAACCTCCAATATAAAGTTTCTCGAGATCCTATACTGTACATTGTAACTTACGTTGTTAAAGTTGTTTCTGATTCTTTCGGCATTTAGCAAGTTCACGTGGGTGGTTGCGTTCCTTGCCAAATGCCGTGTGAGGTCTTGTCGTCGCACCCTCTCCTGGCATGCGGACACCGAACAGTGGACGACGGCCCGCAGACAGGCAGAAGCAATGTGCCCGTTCAATTGTTCCCTGTAAAAAAAGATTGAAACCCATGTTACCGTATAGAGCCACCATTACACGAGACGTTATTCACTTCATAATTTTTAGAAGTTCAAAAGGGTTTTTCCAGGTTGGTGTTCTGTATCTTTAGCAAACATATTAAATAAAAAGAATTACACAGTAGCCGTGCGATGTAGTCCCTGTGATTTCTATAAATACAGGAATACAATTGTACACCGTCTTTATCTTTTCTAAAATGATAATTTACAGTTGAACTTCTAAGTATCATCTATACGAAAGCAAAAACGTTTTAACATGCAACAGTGAAAGATAACTTGGCAAGAAATTTGATGTTGAAGCCTTATCTCGAGATGCTGTAGTAAAGGGTTATCTGTGTACTTTTGAATTAAAAACAGCCTACCGAGTCAACCGAAAATATTGTTTGGAAACAGTCTAAGAAAGAGAGATTCAGAATTACGTTTACGGCAATGCTTAACGCGATGCTAAATCTCTCTCTAATAAGGCATACATACCGAGGTATTGCAACATGGTTGCAATTGAACGGGCACGTTACAGGTGCCAACCGGCATGCGTATCGCTGGTGATTGAGAATATCCCGAACTGGGAATTGTTGGCCACAATGTGGGCAGTCATCTGGCCTCATATCGCAAGTAGCCAAATGTTGATCCAGCTGCCCACGAACTACGACCAGGCCACAGCCAGTGTGTGTGCATGGCACTGGTTCCTGGAGGCACTGGAGTTTGTGGTTTGTCTGCATTTCCAGGGCACCAGTCCATGCGCATCCTGATTGATTCCGAGGGCAGAAAACCTGCATAGACTCTACCACCCTGTCGAAAGCAATGATGTCCCTCAAGTCAGAAGTTTGAAGGGACTGTCTTCCGACAGGACAGCTGCTGTTGTTGTGGACATTGATCCACTGGTCTATGCAGGTTTTACAAAAAAGATGACCCTCTTTACATGCCACAGCCTCCTTTATGACGTACCTGCTGTAAAAGAGAGAAAAAGCTTTATTCCACTGTCTTGGAATTGACTTGCAAAGACTTTCAAAAAAAAGAATTTAACCATGCTCCCGCACCCCTATTACTCATTCTTTTTATTTTACAAGGATGTCTAATTTTGGACCTGAGGCTCAACGTTCTGAAAAGTTCTTACCTGTTATAGTGTTTCGATAGATATACGCGGGCGTGAACAAGACGCCTATTATTTGGGTTAATTAGACTATACAGACTGAAGTTTTACATGTATCCGTATTTATGCTTTTTATTATTAGGACCGAAATAAAAACGTTCCTTATTCTATCATCCTAACTAGTGTTCTTAGGATGTCCTCAAGTTTTAGTTAATCTCTCTCTCAACGTTCTTATGTAAGTGTGCTAAATCTAATTTGCGCACTGCATCCCTGAAGCCCATAAGATGGCAGTACAAGAATGGGCGTATCTCATTAGTTCCGTTATTTCTCCAGGTTAATTTTCAACTGGATATCAATTGACTTCGTGATGAAAAATATACGTGCTGCTCGAAGACCACATGGTTGAACGCGCGCTCTTGTGCCTTACACGCATGGAATGGAATGGAATGGAATGGTTTAATCAGTCAAAATCGCATTACAGCCCAAGGGTTGAATTAAGCAATTATTTTACAATAAAAGTTTACAAATTTAAAAATTCACAAGCATATTAAATAAAATTATAATCTCACGCAATTTCACGCATCTCACGTTTCTTTGTTCTGTTTTTCTCCCGGTAGCGAAGAGACATCTTGGTTATACCCTCCGTTCTCGGGACCTATTTATTCACAGGTCACGATCCCGCTAACACCATACCTCAGGCAAACGCAAGACCACAAAACTGTAACTGACTGTGATTTGGGAAAACAGTGCATTTGACTTGATCGGGAAATTAGGGGAAGCACTCTGATTCTAATGAATTGGTATATATATGTATATAACTTTTGTTTTGTTGGAAATGAAGTCGCTATTTTCTCTTTGAGTGACATTAATATCTCTAACTGAATTTGCGTCGCAATGTAGATGTTCACTTACCATATCGGGCAAAGTAAAGATTGGTCTGGAGCCGATGTAAAAATGTCCGGGTGGTATCCAGGTTCAACCATCGTGAAAAAAGTGATTTCGCCGCTAAAACAAATTGACTAGGGTAACCTCCTCTAAAGTAATTCGTCTGCAAAGCAAATCGTAGCAATTTAGAGCTCGAGGTTTGGCGCGAGCTTGCCAAACTGTACTGCAATTGTTATACGAGAACCTCTTTCTGTTAATATCTGACCGCATGCCAGGGATTAGCGGGGGGGGGGGGGGGGGGGGCGTGGAGTTGGTTATTGATATCAATAGTCGACTCCCGATAAATCTTATCCTCGATAAACTATTGTAGATTTCTAAATAATTAAATTTGATTAAAGCACTGTATGATCAGAAAAACGCATATGCGGTAAACACTACTTTCGTTCCTTATTTCCGGTCATTTGCTCTCAACCTTGTTCAATTTCCGTTTTAATTTCGAGTCAGGTTGCGGTCGACTGCGTTTATTGCCCGCTCCCCACGCCCCAAAATAAAGTACACTTGTGTCAATTGGAAATTCAACACATCGTGATGATGTCCAAATATAGTCATATCCCGGTCAGTATTCGTTGTGTGTACCCAAGGATATTCTGCGACATCAGGCGTAATTTTGTACCCCCTTTAAAATGTGGTGGGGTGTGCGACCCGCTTCCTGAAACCCTTACCCTGTTTCAGACTAAAATCTGCGATTTTTTCTCAGCCTTATTTCAGACCTGACCAAAAGTTTGATACCATATTTCAGACCCATTTCACGTACAGGATTGGCGTTAACATGGTGTGCAGAAGTGTTTTTGTTTCTCTTTTGTTGATGCTCTTATCTCCTAATGATAAAGAAGTAGTTTCTTCCAAAAAAAAAACATACTCAATTCAAGAGAAAAGTGCGCAAACCATACACGGCTATTTCAGACCAAAACGGCACATACAATATAGTCCCCAGAATGGAGAACCCCACTGGAGTCAATGAGAAAACTTGATCGCGGATTGTCCGGCTCGTTTTGGCAATATATACGCAGAAAATATTGTGCCTCGTCATTAACTCTTTTCCATCCAACGTCACACATATGTGATGATAAATACTGCTTCCTTTTTATGGTTTATTTCTTGTTTAAAGTTTGTCAGAACGTTATAATAATTGTGTGAATAGGACCAACTGTGTTTTAGCAATCATTAAAGCTAAAAATAACGACTACAATACCAGAATTCCGCTGCATATCACCGATCGTTTAACAGCAAAGCCCAAAATGCTTGTTTTTTGGCCAGAGAATAACACCAAAATTTACACATTTTTGTGGCCAACTTTTTAATAAGAAAAACTGCCCAAATATCAAGATTCTACATTTACAGCAAACCTCAAGCTCTCTCCTTATTATCAGCTATGAAACGTTTCTCTCACATTTGGTGCCTGCCACGTTTCAGCCCGTTTCTGAGATCCAATCTTGTGTGTCTTAACTGGACTCGTTCACGGCCGAAAAGAATTCTGGGAACTGTAACCACGCCGCGAGCATAGAACTCTCCTTCAGTTCATTACATAGTTTTTCGATAAGTGCTGAGCCACCCGGTGCTACCAGCAAAATGTTGCATCGATGAGTATTTTTATGCGTGATAATGTATGCGCCGAACAATGGCTGCAATGCGTATTTATGCTCGTTATTTTCCTTTCATATTTCTTGTGTTTTTTATGTCAGCATCTATTTTAGTCGACTTTTCGCGTTTTTACAAAGCTCCTCACTTGGAAAAAGCGACTTTTAGAGTTCACCAAAGCAGTTTTCTTCGCTTAAAGCGAAAGCTGTTTGTATCGCGGCCGGTGTGTTTATGGATGAAGCATGGATATCTTTGTTATTCTCTCTCTGTTAAAATTGACATAACTGTCCATATGGATGTTGAACTAAATCCTGGACCAACTTCTTCGTCTTCAAGATCCACATGGAAGCGGCCCTATCGTGGATGCCGGAGTGGAAGAACGGTCAGGGCGCGTGAAGCAACGAAGGTTTTTAATATTCAAGCCGCCATGACACCTCGTCGTCACCAATTTGCATTTCACTCAGGACGCAATGACAACAATCTTGTTCGTATTCCGCTGATATCACCTCGGTCATGCTGTCGTCCACCACTACGTTTCGGTGTTTGGAATGCTCGCTCACTGAAAACCAAAGTGTCGTCGCTATGTGATCTTATGTTATCTCATCGTCTTGACCTCTTATCTGTGACTGAATCGTGGCTTACCGCGAACGATAGCATCACCATCGCCGACCTTACGAATTCACTTAATGATTACGCTGTTTATCACCTGCCAAGAACCACTTGTAGAGGAGGTGGACTTGCTGTTATCGCACGGAAAGGGCTCCAAGTTACGCGAAATGAAGGCTGTATTTTTTCTACTTTCGAACATTTTGATTTAACTGTCACCTCTGGTAATAAGGTTTTTCGCCTTGTGACAGTATATCGGCCTCCACCGTCCAGGAAAAATGGCTTTACAGTAGAAAAGTTTTTCTCAGAATTCTCTGCGTTCTTAGAGGAGTTGACTGTTATATCCTATCAATTTCTTCTTTGTGGTGATTTCAACTTTCATGTTGATGACAATGCAAATGCAAACGCTAAACAATTCCACGATCTTCTTTTTTCTGCAGATCTGAAACAGCATGTTAATGGCCCTACCCATCGTTTGGGTCATACTTTGGATCTTCTCATCACTCGCGAGATGGATACTCTAATTTCTCATACAAGAATTTTACCAGATCTTCTCTCTGACCATCTAGCGGTTGTGTGCTTCATAAATTTACCGCGGCCTCCTGCCACTCGTATAACTGTTACGCGTCGGAAGACTCGGGACATTGATCTTGATGCTTTTCGGAAGGACATCTCCCGTGCCTTCTCTAAGGAACCAGTTGATGACTTGGACGACAAGATAACTGCGTTTGATAACACATTGCGTCTTCTACTTGACAAGTACGCCCCAGAACAAACTAGGAATATAACCCTTAGGCCACACGCGCCTTGGTTCTCAGATGATCTTCGCGAATTAAAACGTGTTAAAAGGCGCTGTGAAAGAAAATTCCAATCCACTAAGTTATCAGTCGACAAGCAAATTTACTATCAAGCCTGCCGCAATTATAATCGCTTGTTGGAGGTTTCGAAAACCAATTACTTGAAGGACAAATTTAGTACGTCTAATATGAAGCAGCTTTTCAAGCTCGTTGATGGTATGTTCAGCGTAAAGTCTTCTCCAACTCTACCGACACATGACTCTCTTGAACATTTGGTTGAGAGTTTTGGCGACTTCTTCGAATCTAAAATCATCAATATCAGACGTTCTCTTTCTCAACAACCCTCCTCGCGGCCTAAATGTGTGACTGATGTATCGTGCTCTACCTCCTTCAGTCAGTTTGATCACGTCTCTCCTAATGGTCTCAAGACTATCATTCAGTCATCAAAAAGTAAAAGTTGTGCTCTCGATCCTATACCTACTTGGTTGTTAAAGGACTGCATTGATGTTATGTTGCCCACTCTAACTGATATCATGAACGTGTCTTTGGATCAGGGCATTTTTCCCTCTTTTTTCAAGAAGTCACTGATTCGGCCTCTGATAAAAAAGGACAACCTCGATGCTGATGTCTTTGCCAACTATCGGCCTATTTCCAATCTATCGTTTCTCTCTAAGACATTAGAGAGAATAGTGGCTTCCCAGATTGAGGGTTATCTCACCACGAATGGCTTATTTGCTAAAATGCAATCAGCATACAGAAAGCATCATAGTACTGAAACTGCCCTTCTACGAGTTGTTAATGATATACATCAGGCAATTGACAATAAATGCGAAGCTCTTTTAGTGCTGTTAGATCTGTCCGCGGCTTTTGACACAATAGACCACGCTATTCTTCTTGATAGGCTTCGGTATCGCTATGGCTTTTCCGAAATGGTTCTTCGGTGGATTGAATCATACCTTAAAGGTCGTCCTCAATGCATCGCCCTCGATAAGATTGTTTCTCGACCACGATATCTACCGTGTGGTGTTCCTCAAGGGTCCGCCCTTGGACCGCTGTTATTCTCGTTGTATATCGCCCCTCTTGAAGATATCATCTCCGCACACGGTTTCGACGTAATGATGTATGCTGACGACACCCAGCTCTACATTTTTATGCGTAAAGGAAACCGCATCGCTTCTCTAGAAAATCTCAGTTTGTGTCTAGATGATATCATGAGTTGGAATTTATGCAATATGCTTAAATGCAATCCGTCGAAGACTGAGATAATTCATTTCTCTTCGCGTTTTTCACCTGCTGAGCCGATTGCTTCGATTAAAGTCGGTGATCATTACGTTCAGCCTACTAGTGTTATCAAAGACCTTGGAGTCACGCTTGATTCACACCTCACCTTTGTTCCCCATGTCAACAATACCTGTCGCGCTCTTTCGCGTTCGTTTCATTTTATTGGCAGAATCAGAAAATATCTTTCGCAAGCGGATACTGAGCGCATTGTCCATGCCTTTGTTTTATCGAAATTGGACTATTGTAATAGTTTGCTCTATGGAATTCCCTCTCGTGAAATTGAGAAACTTCAGAGATTGCAGAATACCGCGGCAAGATTAATTGTGTGCATGAAGAAGACTGATCACATTACTCCTGTTTTAAAAAAGTTGCACTGGCTTCCTGTAAATGACAGAATAATTTTTAAGTTACTGTTGCTTACGTACAAATCTCTTAATGGCCTTGCCCCGGTGTATATTAACGAGCTTTTACATCATTACACTCCCTGTCGCTCTCTTCGTTCTAGCGATTCCAACCTCCTAGTTATCCCGAAGACTGCTACAGTTACTTACGGAGATAGATCTTTTGCGGCAATTGCTCCGAAGTTATGGAATCAGCTACCGCTTGCAATTAGACTAGGTAACTCTGTTAATAGTTTTAAAAGGGCTTTGAAAACGTACCTGTTTCGTGAGAGCTCTTTCTTTTAGCTGTAAAAAGCATCGAGACATTTATATGTAGAATGCGTTTTTAAGAACTTTAATTATTATTATTATTATTATTATTATTTTTAGCGGTCAGAACTAGCCCACATTGCCTCGTTAGCTCCCCGAATCCACTTGCAGAAAGACAAGAGAGACAGGTTCCATATCGAGCCACCATCATCACAACAGAGCGTGTTTGGCATCTCCATCAACATAAAACCGCCTCTCACCTCTGGTTTCTTTCAAAGGCTTGCCTTTACCCACATTCTAGCTTAATGATGCCAGCATGGGGGCTTCTGCAGAGGAAAATGGCTCAGAAAAGCACTCTAAAACTGACAATTGCACCACAGTCAAGCGATTCCACTGACTCGACAAACAACAGCCACTCGGGTGCATCACGTGACTCTAAAGCCTGGGTCCCCAGTATTTCAAGACAGCAGATATTTTCATAATAACTCCATATATGAAGAAGTTAAGAGCCCCAGACCATTTATTGCCCAAAATCTGGTGAAATAAATAGCACCCACTTGGATCGAAAAGGGTTAATGTGCTAGCTATTTATCCTGCTCGATCTTGTGGGACAACAACTGATTTTACCCAACTCGGGCTACGGCCACGTCGGCTAACTGTTTTCAAGTTTTTTTTTTTTATTTAAATCAGACACTTACAACTGTTCACGGATTAATTTAGACAATTTTTTTGAAATAATAAATGAACATTCTATACAACGCTACAACATGTAAGCATTAAGGTCTTGGTAAAATGTAAGGGGGAAATTAGAGACTAAATTTGGCTTCAGTTGGGAATATAATTTTTCATCATGTTAATTAAGGTATCTATCTCGGCATATGAGTTTCAGTTTCTAGAATTTCAAGTGGATTTGTTCTAATAGTTTTTTTTAAAGAGTTGTTGGATACGTTTTTGAGGCTAGTTCGTATCCCATTCCAGATTTTGACACCTACACGTGAAAAGGCCTTACTTTGAACATTAAGTGTGGATTGTTTGGTAACTGAAAAATTCTCAGATGTTAATGAGCGTCTGCTGTAAGAATGAACACTGACAATTTTTCAGAAAATTTTGAAATATTAGTCGGTGCAGAATTAGTATTGATGTTGTACATTAAATTGCAACTTTCTCATTATACAGTGATTGGAGCGGTGAGAAGTTTTCCTTTCACGTAAAGGGGTATTGCATGCTCCCTTGGTTGAGCAAAGTGAATAAGACGGAGTGCACGTTTTTGAAGGACAAGAACTTTATTTAACAAGGTCTAACTTGTCGGGCGATATTTAATTCCTCCCAATTTCGCAGGATAATCCCCACCCCCACGAGGGATCAGTAATACCAGGAATCCAAAAGGGGTAGCCGGTGGCCAGAATAAATTGCCTGTTACGGACACTTGGCTATAACCTTTTGGTGTTAACCGTACATCACATTTGCCTTATTCATGGCTTCGTGCTTCTATGCCGGGGATCACCCTGGTTCATTTGAGTCATGCCTGAAGTATAGATATGACGAGGATTAAAACTGTCTTCAGCTGAGGCCCTGACATCTCAGAAGTGGATTCTATTGATGCGTTTCTGTCAAAAATGCAATCAAAGGATGGAATATTAGAAAACACTTTGAAACTTTCATGGTCAGTAGTGGGAATAATATAGCGGGCACTGGTGGGGGAGCAGCGCTACAGGATACGTTTTTTGGATACGTTTTTGAGGCTAGTTCGTATCCCATTCCAGATTTTGACACCTACACGTGAAAAGGCCTTACTTTGAACATTAAGTGTGGATTGTTTGGTAACTGAAAAATTCTCAGATGTTAATGAGCGTCTGCTGTAAGAATGAACACTGACAATTTTACAGAAAATTTTGAAATATTAGTCGGTGCAGAATTAGTATTGATGTTGTACATTAAATTGCAACTTTCTCATTATACAGTGATTGGAGCGGTGAGAAGTTTTCCTTTCACGTAAAGGGGTATTGCATGCTCCCTTGGTTGAGCAAAGTGAATAAGACGGAGTGCACGTTTTTGAAGGACAAGAACTTTATTTAACAAGGTCTAACTTGTCGGGCGATATTTAATTCCTCCCAATTTCGCAGGATAATCCCCACCCCCACGAGGGATCAGTAATACCAGGAATCCAAAAGGGGTAGCCGGTGGCCAGAATAAATTGCCTGTTACGGACACTTGGCTATAACCTTTTGGTGTTAACCGTACATCACATTTGCCTTATTCATGGCTTCGTGCTTCTATGCCGGGGATCACCCTGGTTCATTTGAGTCATGCCTGAAGTATAGATATGACGAGGATTAAAACTGTCTTCAGCTGAGGCCCTGACATCTCAGAAGTGGATTCTATTGATGCGTTTCTGTCAAAAATGCAATCAAAGGATGGAATATTAGAAAACACTTTGAAACTTTCATGGTCAGTAGTGGGAATAATATAGCGGGCACTGGTGGGGGAGCAGCGCTACAGGATACGTTTTTTGGATACGTTTTTGAGGCTAGTTCGTATCCCATTCCAGATTTTGACACCTACACGTGAAAAGGCCTTACTTTGAACATTAAGTGTGGATTGTTTGGTAACTGAAAAATTCTCAGATGTTAATGAGCGTCTGCTGTAAGAATGAACACTGACAATTTTACAGAAAATTTTGAAATATTAGTCGGTGCAGAATTAGTATTGATGTTGTACATTAAATTGCAACTTTCTCATTATACAGTGATTGGAGCGGTGAGAAGTTTTCCTTTCACGTAAAGGGGTATTGCATGCTCCCTTGGTTGAGCAAAGTGAATAAGACGGAGTGCACGTTTTTGAAGGACAAGAACTTTATTTAACAAGGTCTAACTTGTCGGGCGATATTTAATTCCTCCCAATTTCGCAGGATAATCCCCACCCCCACGAGGGATCAGTAATACCAGGAATCCAAAAGGGGTAGCCGGTGGCCAGAATAAATTGCCTGTTACGGACACTTGGCTATAACCTTTTGGTGTTAACCGTACATCACATTTGCCTTATTCATGGCTTCGTGCTTCTATGCCGGGGATCACCCTGGTTCATTTGAGTCATGCCTGAAGTATAGATATGACGAGGATTAAAACTGTCTTCAGCTGAGGCCCTGACATCTCAGAAGTGGATTCTATTGATGCGTTTCTGTCAAAAATGCAATCAAAGGATGGAATATTAGAAAACACTTTGAAACTTTCATGGTCAGTAGTGGGAATAATATAGCGGGCACTGGTGGGGGAGCAGCGCTACAGGCTGGAGGTTTATCTCCCCTGAACGATTCCCAAACTGTTAAAAGCAATTTAATACGTTTTAAAAGCCAAATCGTTTTGTTAACTTGGATACATGTTTATTCTTTTAATACACTTTTACCAGCTATGTATGAAGGTCATCCTCATGATAATATAATTTTTTCCTTTCGTTGACGATTTGCTACGTCTGTTCCATAATCAAAATAGTACAACAATTTGCAGAAGAAACCGTTTAAAATTTCCTGGTGAAATTATTCATCCATTTATATAGTGGTTATCTCGGAGGGTGCTGTAGTGTTAACGTCTTCACAACACTGTGTTAGCACTTTCAAGTGGAGTTTGAGAAAATAAATACATTGACATCCCTTTGTTTATCTTTACATTTTCAGGTACTCTTCCTTGCAGCCTTTGCTTTGCTGGCCTTACCGAGCCAACATTTCAGACTGAGGGGATCATTGTCAGCACTTGGGACAACCATAGAAAACAATGGTCTATCATTATCAGAATTAGTGCAGGGAGACACTACGCTGTCAGTTGAAATGATAGACGAAGAGTGAGCGTCTGATGCATTTCAAATGCGCCAAACGTTTAGTCTTTTTATCTGCCATTTCAACTTTTGGGGGGGCAACCAACGGTTCATTTTGGTGGAAATCTCAGATTAATCTGACTCTCTTTGTTTGAGTATGGCAAAATAGTATGCCCATAAAAGTGCGAAATAAGGCCAACCGGTAGCGTGTTTAAAGCCAACAAAAGCTTGCAAATTCATGAAATAAAACTTTCTGCAACTTAAATTTAAGCCGGCATCCGAAGGTATAAATCTGTCTTAGCTTACACAGGTATGCCTTTAAGAGACAAAAAAAAAATTGGGGGGTCTTTGAACAGATAACATTCATTTTCACTTACAACCAACGAAACTTACCCCGTTTAATCCATTTGAGAATACGGAGGACAGCATTTTGAGTAGTTTGTTTAAACGGTCTATTGCATTTTAGTTCTGTTGTGTTCTTATCACTGACGGCGCATAACTCCACCAAAACGACACGCTGGGAGCCTTGACAACCTGTACAGAATTATTTGTTATGACGTTTGCTCTTCTAGATAGGTTTAACAAAGAAATTTGTCTTATTTCCAAGTTTTTCATTCTTCTTAGTTTGGTTCCATTTTTTAACTAGTCATCATCCAAACTTGGGTTATCTAATCAATACAGCGCAGTTTACTAATAGTAAGTCCGTAGTCAGATGAGCAATGAATGCTACTAGGAAAATTCAACGCATGACAAAGCCGTTTCATTTAAAATTAACAGTAAGGTAACATTTTCGGTATAACAAATTACCTGTTTACAGGTTGTCCCGCAACATAAAAATTGTTTTTATGGTATATAATTATATATCGACTTGGGAAATGTTTTAGATCATGTTATTTTGGCAATTTTTCATGCTTGTTAGTTTTCCATTACTCATCATTTCGTTCTAGTTTAAAAACATTTTCCTTATCAAAAATTGAATACAATTAACAGTATATAAATTGCGTTCACAACTGCGAGGATCATTCTTCGTTTGATTTCATTTCCGCAGTTCATATATGATTCATTTCATATATCATTCACAGTACAAATATTTATTAACAACTCTTGAATGTATATATATATATATATATATATATATATATATATATATATATATATATATATATATATATATATATATATATTCAAGAGTTTTTATTTCCAGTGAAATATTGATCAATAATGCACATACATCTAGGAGTGGATTTAACGTGAAGGGAAAATAATTATATAAATTCTGATATGATCTTATTCGGACAGACGGCTGCATACTTGCCTGTCAGTAGTATTGTTGTTGTTTCCATTTGATTCTGAAACAGGGACCCCTTATAAGTTTCTGGTGTAATTTGGTCTTGATGACTAAGTATTTGGTTTATAATCAGAGGCGGATCCAGACAGGTTACCAACGTTTAGCAGAAAACACTCAGATTTTTGAAAAAGATATATATTTAAAAAATGTTTAAGTAAAAATTCCAAGCCTTCATCTTGAAACCTGGCGAATATCCTGTCCGAAAGACTCAACAGCCCAGGGAATGGAACTTTGGATAATTTAACTCCAAACCGTTTTTCTGTGGTAGCATGTCCACTGACCCCCAGAGGTCGCGCTTTCGCCGCTCCTGTTATCGGTAAACGGTCAATCCATTTTCCCTGGATCCGCGCCTGGTAATTAATGTTAGAATAAAACGCACTGATTTGGCGGGTCACCTCGCAGCTCTTACAAGGTCTCACCTGATTGGAGACCACCCTTCAGGTGGGACAAAACAATAAACACAAACAATGGACCCTAGCCCTAAAACAACAGGGCTGCGACACTATCCCCGCCACTAAAATTTAGAGCTGAGGCGAGGCTACCGGATTTGGTTGCCGACTGTTGAATAGTGCGCAAGGCAGTAGCTGGAAATAGGAAGAATGATTTCAATAACATTGTGTTGAAACTAAGGAGACTGATTATTGTATTAGAGCGCTGCAAAAAAAAAGCAATAAGCGCATGCAGGAGAATAAACAATACATTGATTGCAATTTGATTGAATATGTAAACGGGGAAAGTGAATCATTTATAAAGACAATCCAGCCAGGCTCGTGGTGGGAAATATCCTTTAAATGACTTAACTATTAAGCCGGTGAACTGGCAGCCTTAAAAACTTTAAATGTTCACTTATTAAACACGCAGATTGCTATTGAAGAGCTAACTCGGAGGGGTAACTTATTAAATACTGAGAATGTTAACTTATTAAACACTGAGAATGTTAACTTATTTATATTTAACACTGAATGACACGTTGAACTTAACTTATTAAGTTTACGCCATACTATTACGACGTAACTTTACGACGTAAAATTCCGATGTTAACTTATTAAACATTGAGAATGCAAGTACTTTGATTCAAATGACACTTTGAACTTAACTTATTAAGTTTACGCCGTACCATTACGACGTAACTTTGCGACGTAAACTTCCAATGTTAACTTATTAAACATTGAGAATGCAAGTACTTTGATTCAAATGACACTTTGAACTTAACGGCGTAATATTTGCGAGGTAAAATTCTTAAGAAACGTATTTTGACGTCGTACTCTAAATAACAACTGGCGTTAAAAATCGACATTAAGCTTTAGCGAATGAACACCGTAATATTACGTCGAGATTTTAAGATGTGATTTAACTTGAACGCCATAGACGATAATAATTTTACGTCGAGTCATTACGGCGTGAATTAGATGCGCTATGAATTTTACGTCGTAATTTGACGATAAGATATTTAAGGCGTACGTTCTCTGCACGTCCAGGTGACGTTCAAAACATGTTAATTGGATGCGCAAGTATTACGTCGTAAATTTTACGGCGTAATATTTTTGACAGTAATATGACCCTCTTGGACGTGCTGGAGGTGTCTGAACGTCCAAAAAGTGCTCAAAGTGTTTTGACTAGTAATGAACGCCATATATATTTGCTAAAAGAAGAATACAAAGAAGAAAGAGAAGATCACATCCTTGTCTGCCACCTTGAAGACGATACGCATGGGCCACTCACTCCAGACTATACGGTTTTTAAACACGGTTTGCGGCGGTTTCATCTCGGAACGGAGTTCATTTTCAGTTTACATGATACTAGAATGAAATGTCATACCAGAACGACAATTTTCATTCGGATTGAAAACCGGAATGAACTCATTCCGGAATGACTTGTACGGGAACAAAATTTCGTCCCGGTATCATGTGAACAGATACAGAGAAATATATGGAGATGGAGTGAACTCGTTCTGGAATGAAAGTCATTCCGGTATCATGTAAACAGCCCCTAAATAACAACTATGGCCTTAAAAATCGACAGTCAGCTTTAGCGAATGAACACCGTAATATTACGTCGAGATTTTAAAATGTAATTTTTACTTGACGATAATTATTTTACGTCGATAATTATTTTACGTCTTGGACGTCCAAAAAGCGCTCAAAGTGTTTTGAGTAGTAATGAACGCATAAACCTATTGTTTTGTGGCGTTCTCGTTGCCGTCGCCGTCGTCGTTGCTTAAGCTCTCTAATCTCCCTACGCGAGTAGGTTTGTGGATTTTTGTCAGGGTGTAGAATATCGGTATGCGAGGCGGTTGTGGTGTTTGACAAAGCCATTTTTTGGTCATTTCATCTATGAAATTCCCTCGGTAGAGTTCGTTTATTAACTCTTCAACTCGTTTGCTTGTTTCCTCGACCACTGGGATCTCAAGGGGCCTGTAGTTTTCTCTGACGTTCAATTGTCTACTTTCTTTAAATTAATTTGCTTGTCACTTCTAAGGGTGTCAAGCGCCGCACGTTCCCCGGCCGGTAAATTGTTTTTAGGCTTTGTGAGGTTAATTTCCGCAAGTGACATTTTCACCTCCTCTAAATAACTTTCTAGGGCTACAGATTTTTGTACTGGTGGGTTCCAGTTTGATTTCACGTAGAACGGATGCGGTTCGTCTTCTCCGTGGTACATGTATTGAAGGCGCATTCTTCTTGCGAACTGTTCAAAATCACGCAAGAGTTGACGCCTAATCTGATCTTGTTTTGTCACGGGTGTTGGGATAAATTTGAGCCCCTTTCCAAGTAAATTGATCTGATCTTCTGTTAATTGTTTGTTTGAGAGGTTTTTTTATGTGTTTTTAGTTTGCCTCTAATTGCGCTTTGTTTCGTCTAGTGCGTGTATTTTTACGCCTTTGTTTGCGCATTCTATTAGCCATTTGTTTTCCCTTTCCCCTTTGGTTAAAATTATGGTACTCAGGAAATGAGCCAGTGTACTTTTCAACTTGTTTATTTGTCATTTCTTGCAGTTTTGCAAACATCTCATTGCACTGGCCGAACTTCTCCATTAGGCTATTTGCTATCCTATTTACATTGTTCGTTTGTACAATTGTTTCGCTAGGCGCCGACTGCGCGACTTTCTTGTTTGATGCTTTTTTAGCAGTCACATTTTCATGTTTAGGCCTCTTGCCTCGTTGTAGTTCACGTTTGAAACTATTGATTTGCCTTTGGTGAAATCGAGAAAGAGCATGTACAAAATCTTGTTCCGCCTGTTTGCGGATGCGTTTCACATCGCTTTTGAATTGTTCGTCCGCCTTGACATTTGCTCGTGCCTTGTATCGAAAAGATACTGGGCAAGTTCCTTTGTCGGTGTGCCTCTTAAGGCTGTCAATTGCATTTTCTGCTCTCTTAATCCGCTCTTGAGCGGGTAACGTCGAAATTTTGCTGAGGCGGCGTTTTCTGGATTCGTCTCTGTCTGGCATTCTTGATGTTCCCTCACTCTTGAGACTCGTTTCACCGTGCTCTTGTTTCTGTGGCAGTATTTGGCCTGGATTGGTGTCTTCATTGGACTCGTTTGCACTTTCTAGGAGTTGGTCTTCAGCTTTTCTTGGATCATCTTGAGGATCTATGTCCGTTTGGTAAAGGGGATTAGTTTCTAAAGAAACTGTGGTGCTGCGTCGGTGGGGGAGTGAACCACGAAAATTTGGTTTATCAACGGAGTTGATAATGTAAATTGACCACCGTACAGGGATTCGATTAGCTGACGTCTCAAGCGTTAGCCCTTCGTCGGAGCGAATCGAGGAATTGTGGGTTGTGTATGGTTTATATACAGAAAATGGAGCTACGTTTATTGGTGGTAACATGGTAACGTGAAAAACAGGAATAAATTAATTGAATGAAAAGCGCTCGTTGATACCGTGGGGAGTAAGAGTGCTCGAAACGTCAGCTAATCGAATCCCTGTACGGTGGTCAATTTACATTATCAACTCCGTTGATAAACCAAATTTTTATGTCCATTTGGTTGTCATCTTTGATGTCGCCTGCGACTGATATGAGGCTTTCGTGAAATCATATTTTCGCAAAATGCCCTGAGCCAGTTTAATAACAAAGACTGCTTTGACTTGCCATTACGCAACAAGTGATTGGCTGCGGCAAAAATAGAATACCTGGTCGCGATTTCCGGTACGGTGATCAACTTCTTTGAAACATCGTCAAATCGATATTTACCGAAGCTTTTCTCGTAAGATTGCAAATTGCGATTTGTTTCGATTCTTTGTGAAAGACTATGGATTCTCCTAAATCGTTCGCTGATGTGATAAGAGGGAAAAAATCAAACAGTTGGTGGAGGAGGTAGCAGGCAGAGGACGAGGAGGAGGCGATGTTAATTGCCATTGAAAAATCACGGGAAATTGTAAAGGTAATTGGTAATTGTCGTCTCGTTACTGTTACTGTAACTGTTAGTGATGATGGACCGACAACACTGTCACCAGTATTACACAGCGCGTATACAGAAAAGGAGGATAGGCCTGTTGGCGTTAGGGTAGGTCCTGTTGGGCGCTTTTGTGTTTATGCTTTTAGTTTAGACGTCACCGTAGGTTTCTTATCCTTGGAGATTGTTTTCAATCAATAAAGGTTGTTATCATTGTCAAGATCTTACTTAAGTGACGAAACTTGAGGGTAGAAGCGGTTCACCAGAAAAAGTGAGATTTGCGTAGATGTCCAGATCTCGTGCGAGAGCTCTTAAGTCGCGGCTGCAGGAACGTTTTTTTGAATTGCGATGGTGATGTGTTTTTTTTTAACATTGTCATGTTGTCAGCGCGCGGTGATAATCGCATGTGTAACCACCCGCGTGCAAGTGATGCAATGGCGACAGCTAAAAATATCGTATACAACAAACCGCGAGAAATTTAATGAGTTGAATTTTTCGCGACAAAATCACGGAATTTGTCACTCCTATAGCCACCCTCGCGTGCCGGCTACGCGACAATTAAAAAAAAACGCATCACCATCGCACAGCAAATCCTCGCTCGTGTAGCCACGGCTTTATTTCTCGCGGACGACAAAAATCAAACTTGTTTTGCTCGTACTTTTTTTGTTACATAGTTATACACACGTTTGTTTACAAATTCGTTTCAACTGAGAAAAGTTTTAATCAGCTTGCGCGAACCCGAACGGTGTCACTTACATACCTGTCTTGTGCTATTGTCATGGAGAAATTCATGTGATTTGTAATGATTTCGTATCTACTCGTGCGGAAAATGGCGTCATTTCCGTTCTTTGTAGCTTCCACGTGACGTCAAAAAGAACTAAAATTCAAAAGTAAACAGACTTCTGCACTTTTATCTTCATTACGTAAAAGACATTTTAGAAATGTATCTGCTTGCATGTTTTCAGCTCGGTTCCTTGCTCTGTTTTGAAAATAGAGCAGTTTGAATTTAAGAGTTTTTCACAGTCAGGTGACAAAGATTTCTGCTCACAAGCAAGTCACTTACATGAAAACATCGATTCACCGTGTGTTTTTGAGGTTGAAAGCCCAACATGGGAAGGGTAGCGTCTATGTGCATGATTGAAAGCTCAACAGAGAGAACAAAGCCTTTGAGATAGACTCGAGTAAGAAACATGCTTTAACTCGTTTCCGGCCGCCATCTTGGGGTTCCTCAGAGGAACGCCAAGATGACGTTTCCATACAAAACACTATAATTTTGGGGGGTACATTTTACCGAATAACTCGAGTACGGGATATCGCACGGCCCTGAGACTTTGGCATGTTGTTTATTTATTACTCTTCTATAATATTACAATCTCTTGACTTTGTCTATTGAATGAATGATGATTTCATTTTTTTACTTGCGTGACTGAAAACGCTTTATACCGATTTTGTAAAGGCTATATAGAGGTTCAAATCTGAAATCTACTTTGGGTAGGCACGTGCTTTAAAGAATTAACGGAGGAATTCTCGATTTTTCGAAGCCGCAAATTTTTCGAAATCTCCCTTGGATTTGCTTCGATCGCACATTGCAAGTTTACCCTACTGCAAGTTTGAAACCCTTACCCTGTTTCGAACAAAAAAATAACGGTAAATACCAACGCGCTCTTTTTTAAGATTGTAGGAAGAACGTTAACTGAAAGCGAACAAATCCCTAACCTGCCAAAGATCCTGATAAGTATAGGTGCGCTTGAACTTATATACCCGTTTCGGGACGTCGGAATCAAAAGCCATACCTTCTCCGTATAGGCCCTATAGGGAAGTATCCCCCGATGTGATGCACAAATGAAATCTTGTGAAACACAAATGAAATCAGTGACGTTTCTAAAGCCAAATTGGGATTACATGGGGCACGGCAAGGGCTATTCACTATTTCATCCCCCACCCCCTAGGCTGTCCACTTACAAAAAAGATCTAATGTCCACGTGAAACTTGCTTTTTGGAAACGCTTAGATTCTTCTTCAATTCTCTTTTAATTTAATTTCTCTTTTTCCAATTTCTTGTCTTTTTTATTTCTTTTTTTAATAATAAATATTTGGAAAAATTTGTTACCCTCGACCCTCGACCCTCGACATAGAACCCTCGACCCTCGACCCTCGACCCTCGACCAAAAGGCAGACTCGATTGTGAGTGTCTCAATTTCTCCACCGATGCTTGTCTTCGAGTCTGTCTTTTGGTCGAGGGTCGAGGGTCGAGGGTTCTATGTCGAGGGTCGAGGGTTCTATGTCGAGGGTCGAGGGTTCCATGTCGAGGGTCGAGGGTAAAAAATTTTTCCAAATATTTATTATTAAAAAAAAATTAAAAAGACAAGAAATTGGAAAAAGAGAAATTAAATTAAAAGAGAATTGAAGAAGAATCTAAGCGTTTCCAAAAAGCGAGTTGGACGTGGACATTAGATCTTTTTGTAAGTGGATAGCCCGTGCCGTGCCCCATGTAATCCCAATTTGGCTTTAGAAACGTCACTAATTTCATTTGTGTTTAACAAGATTTCATTTGTACATCACACCGGGGGATACTTCCCTATACGGATAAGGTATGGCTATACGACACTACTATAAGATACTGGCCTATACGGATAAGGTATGGCTTTAGATTCCAATGTCCCGAAACGGGTATATAAGTTCAAGCGCACCTGTACTTATCAGGATCTTTGGCAGGTTAGGGATTTGTTCTCTTTCAGTTAACGTTCTTTCTACAATCTTAAAAAAAGAGCGCGTTGGTATTTACTGTCATTTTTTTGTTCGAAACAGGGTGAAGGTTTCAAACTTGCAGTAGGGTAAAGTTGCAATGTGCGATCGGAGCAAATCCAAGGGAGGTTTCGAAAAATTTGTGGCTTCGAAAAATCGCGATTCCTCCGTTAATTCTTTTAAGCACGTGCCTACCCAAAGTAGATTTCAGATTTGAACCTCTATATCGGTGTAAAGCGTTTTCAGTCACGCAAGTAAAAAAATAAAATCATCATTCATTCAATAGACAAAGTCAAGAGATTGTGATATTATAGAAGAGTAATAAATAAACAACATGCCGAAGTATCAGGGTCGTGCGATATCCCGTGCTCGAGTTATTCGGCAAAATGTACCACTCAAAATTATAGTGTTTTGTATGGAAACGCCATCTTGGCGTTCCTCTGAGGAGCCCCAAACGAGTTAAAGCATATGTTAAATTCAAACTACTCTATTTTCAAAACAGAGCAAGGTACCGAGCTGAAAACATGCAAGCAGATACATTTCTAAAATGTCTTTTACGTAATGAAGAGTCTGTTTACTTTTGAATTTTAGTTCTTTTTGACGTCACGTGGAAACCCCATGTAGGTCTTGTGAGATGTGAGATTACAAAGAACGGAAATGACGCCATTTTCCGCACGAGTAGATACGAAATCATTACAAATCACATGAATTTCTCCATGACAATAGAACAAGACAGGTATATAAGTGACACCGTTCGGGTTCGCGTAAGCTGATTAAAACTTTTCTCATGCAGTTGAAACGAATTTGTAAACAAACGTGCGTATAACTATGTAACAAAAAAATTACGAGCAAGACAAGTTTGATTTTTGTCGTCCGCGAGAAATAAATCCGTGACTACACGAGCGAGGATTTGCTTTGCGATGGTGATCGGTTTTTTTTTAATTGTCGCGTAGCCGGCACGCAGGGGTGGCTATAGGAGTGACAAATTCCGTGAATTTCTTGCGGTTTGTTGTTATTTGCATCACTTGCACACGGGTGGTTACACATGCGATTATAACCGCGCGCTGACAACACGACAATGTTAAAAAAAAAGTCACATCACCATTGCAATTCAAAAAAACGTTCGTGCAGCCGCGACTTAAATTCTTCTCAAGAGCTCTCGCACGAGATCCGGACATCTACGCAAATTTCACTTTTTCTCATGAACCGCTTCTACACTCAAGTTTAGTCACTTAAGTAAGATCTTGACAATGATAACAACCGTTATTGATTGAAAACAGTCTCCAAGGATAAGAAACCTACGGTGATGTCTAAACTAAAAGCATATACACAAAAGCGCCCAACAGGACCTACCCTTACGCCTACAGGCCTATCCTCCTTTTCTGTATACGCGCTGCGTAATACTGGTGACAGTGTTGTCTGTTCATCATCACTAACAGTTACAGTAACAGTAACGAGACGACAATTACCTTTACAATTTCCCGTGATTTTTCAATGGCAATTAACATCGCCTCCTCGTCGTCCTCTACCTGGTACCTCCACCACTAACTGTTTGATTTTTTCCCTCTTATCACATCAGCGAACGATTTAGGGGAATCCATAGTCTTTCACAAAGAATCGAAACAAATCGCATTTTGCAATCTTACAAGAAAAGCGCCGCCAAATATCGATTTGACGTTGTTTCAAAGAAGTTGATCACCGTACCGGAAATCGCGACCAGGTATTCTAATTTTGCCGCAGCCAATCACTTGTTGTGTAATGGCAAGTCAAAGCAGTCATTGTTATTAAACTGGCTCAGGGCATTTTGCGAAAATATCATGAGAAATGGAACTGATGGTGGCTACTGGGCAGCGTGGCTTGTAGACATTTTCTTTGAGAAAAATACAAAATATTTAATAAAAGCGGACTATTCTGGCCAAGAAATTTTATTGTGTGGAACTTGGACATGTTAAGAGAACAAAAGATTTTCCTTGACAGTCACCCTATGTTATAAAACAAGCTATGTAGTGCCCCGGGTGTTTGAAACCCTTACCCTGCTTCGAACAAAAAAATTACAGTGAATACCAACGCGCTCTTTTTTAAGATTGTAGGAAAAACGTTAACTGAAAGCGGACAAATCCCTAAACTGCCAAAGATCCTGATAAGTACAGGCGCGCTTGAACTTATATACCCGTTTCGGGACATCGGAATCAAAAGCCATACCTTATCCGTATAGGCCCTATAGGGAAGTTTACCCCGATGTGATGCAAAATGAAATTTTGTGAAACACAAATGAAATCAGTGACGTTTCTAAAGCCAAATTGGGATTACATGGGGCACGGCACGGGCTATCCACTTACAAAAAGATCTAATGTCCACGTCCAACTCGCTTTTTGGAAACGCTTAGATTCTTCTTCAATTCTCTTTTAATTTAATTTCTCTTTTTCCAATTTCTTGTCTTTTTAATTTTTTTTTAATAATAAATATTTGGAAAAATTTGTTACCCTCGACCCTCGACATGGAACCCTCGACCCTCGACATAGAACCCTCGACCCTCGACCCTCGACCAAAAGACAGACTCCTTGTCTTCAAGGGGCCGGTGCCACTTGTCAAGCGGAGTGTATCAGTTTTGTCTTCCCTGATTGCATTGCTATTCAATCGCTTCATATCAATGCACTGGAAATTTTCACAATTGTTGTTGCTCTAACACACTGGGCTCCTCAGTTACAGGGTCGCAAATTCACCGTAGCATGTGATAACTCTGCGGCAGTTACGGTCATGTCATCTAATACGTCAAAAGATCCTTTCATGCAGCGCTGTCTACAACAACTCTGGTTTACCGCTGCTATCTTCGACTTCGAAGTCCGCGCACTACATGTTCCAGGAAGACACAACCAGTTGGCGGACTGTCTTAGTCGTTGGCATTCTGATCCTTCAGCTCGCAATATTTTCTCTTGCCTTTGTAGTGACCTTGGTCAAGTTTTCCATTTTCAAGATGTTGACTCTGCTTGTTTTTCTTTCGATGTTGCGTGACCATATTTTCATTCACCTTTTTGTTTTTCATTTGTAGACCTCCCTCTGGGACCAGGTCATCATTTTACTCCAGACGTTTCTCTCGTCACTTTGCAGTCTTTTGTCTCACGTCTCATCAACCTGGCTCACGCAACGTCCACACAGAAGAACATAGCGGCTCATATTCGTAGTTATCAGACTTTTTGTGAACTGAGGGCTCTTCAGTCCTTTCCTATTCGTTTTGAATCTATTAGTTTATACGTAGCATATTTAGTCACGCAGAAACGGGCTTACGGTACCGTGCTTAATCATATTAGTAGCCTTAAACATGCGCATCAGCTTGCAGGGTATGACCTGACCTGGAGTTCTGATTATCACTTTCAGCTTTTGTTGCGGGGCGTTAAGCGTTTTCTAGGTCAGGCTGTCTCTCGCAAATCCGCCATGACACCTTTCATTTTACATGCCGCATTCGAGCTATTTAATTTTTCTATCCCGTTACACGCGGCTATGTGGGCTTTATTTTTAGTCGCATTTTTCACTTTTTTACGTAAGTCCAATCTCGTTCTCGACAATCCGAGGCAAATTTCCCCTAAGGTAATTACCCGGGCCAATTTGGTTTTTACGTCTTCGGGTGCTAATGTCCATGTTTCAGCCACGAAGACTATCCAGTGTCAGCAGCGATCTCTTCTTCTGCCAATTCCTGTGATCCCTGGGTCTCGCCTTTGTCCGATCTCAGCTCTGCGACGTCATTTAGCTCTCAATCCAGGTCCCGTGTCTGCTCCCCTTTTTTCAGTTTTTTCTGGGTCGGGTCTAGTACCCCTCACTTATAAGCAATTTCGCGTTTTTCTTTCGCGGGTCTTGTCTAAGCTTCGTTTAGACCCGTCGCTTTATTCTCCTCATAGTTTTCGACGGGGTGGGGCGACGTTCGCCTTTGATTGTCATATTCCTTCTGAAATAATCAAACTGCAGGGAGATTGGCAAAGCGACGCTTATCTCGTTTATTTAGAATTATCTCAGCCACAAAAACAACGAGCGGTTCATGCCATGGCACATAAGCTTCAGTCAATGTTTTCTGCATAAGTCGCATCATCTTTAGTATACAGCTAGATATATATATCTATATCTATTTTTTTTTTCTTTTCTTTCTTTCCTTCCTTCTCTTTCAACCCACTACCAATTTCCTCCCTCCAGTTTGGGCACTTTGGCGTCTCGGTTTATTGTCAAGCCATCGGTTAGCAGTTCAACTTGGTTCAATAAACTTATTTTGCCCAAACTCTCGTGTCGTCTTGGTAACGTGGGTTGATTGTGCAGCCATCGAAAAATCCATTTGGGAAGGCCATAGCACTGGCGTTTGTGCCAGAGTACGAAATCGAACTCCAAGCTGGCGTCACTGGAACAACTGCTGAACTCGCTTGTTTCCTAAGTAAAGCATTTGAGAGGATGTTGGAGCAGTTCTTCAACTGGGTTACAGATGGTCTGGAGTTATAACTTGAGATGCTTTGCTCGTTTGCATGACCGGAGATAGACATGATGTGGCGTGAAGGAACGTTGGCGTTTGACCATAGTGTGATGGCGGTTGCTCGCACCGAGTGGTTGGTGTACTTCTGGGACAGTCCAGCGCCAAGGGAGATTTCTTTCATCATTGTTGCAAGTGCATTCACTCCGAGAGGGCTGTTTTCGTACCAGATCATATCCGATTCCTTGGCTTTCGATGACGGTCGTTGGAAAAAGGCTTGCTGTCATAATTTTCACTTCCACTCGCTATCGCTAATTCCGTTATTGCCTTAAAACTGCTCTTTGAATCAAAGAACTCAGAAGTTTTTAAAAAGACTTCGAATTTCATTGTTTGGTCATTAATTAAATACGCTTACGTCCACTAATACGTACTTTAATTTGCATCGCAGCCAAACTTCATGTAAATTACCTGCATGCGTCGGTTCCCAACAACAACCAATCACTATTTGCGTTTTATTTCACCAAACCCGTTTTACCTATAATTTCAACTTTCAGCTGAAAATATACTGGCAAAGAAAGAAACATAGTGGAAGACGGTTAAAATATAAGTTCTCAGTGCAAACTTTCCACCGTATCGTGCATGTGCAAGCACTATTCATGTCATTCATGCATAGTAAAGAAGATGATGGGATTTTATGCAAAACTGATCCATTTTTATTTTGACGTCTAGTTTGTTTTTAGCGTTTGTACGGGCCTTCAATTTCCTTCATTCGGGTCACTATAAAGTCCGCATTACATTCCATATTTTAATCTTCAGTTCTCCTCGCATACAAAGGAAAGAGTCTAAATTGTCGTATATGGGATTACTAGGATAATTAACCGTCATTTTCTCGATATTTTTTCCTGTAAGTCACGACTTAAATCACTTCACTGATAGAGAACACACAAATTGGAGCTCACGAATGAGGCCATTGAATTAGCAACTTTAAGTGGAATAGAGTGCCCTTTACAGTTAGCTATCACTTTCCAGTTCTTCGCTTCTTTTCAAAAAGTTAACTAAGTCTTCTTTAACCTTTTGCTTTAAGGAATAGACCCTTTCTAACCCTTGGATCACCAGTGTTACTATGGCTACAGCCTTAACACCTTCAGAAAGAGCACTAATTGCCACTGATGGAAAAGCTAATTTTCACCGACTTACTCGTCTTTTGGTGTGTGGAGGGATCACACTTTTAAGAGAAGTGTTTGACTCCATTCACCCACCACCTGTTCTTCCAATAAAACTGGGTGATCCTACCATCAAGGCAAAACTGCAGACGCTGAGACACCGAAATGTCCTTACCCGACTAGAATGGAACAAACTCTACCCATCCCCAGGGGTGTACGGAAAATCAAAGGACTTTGACATCACATTACTCTTCAAATTGTTCAGAAACATGTGCAGCCTCACTTCTCCAGCAGGGTCTGGCTGGGACGATTTGCCGAACATCACGGATCTTTCTCTCGAGGCAGACTTGGTGAGAATTAAATACTATCGCAACGTCGTTTATCACAGCAATACCATGGAAATTTCTGATCCCGAATTTGCCAATCTTTGGAGAGAAATCAGTGAGGCCTTGTTGCGAATTTCTGGTACCATAAGTAATGTGAAAAGAGCCGAGTGGCAAACATCCATCGACGCATTTCTGCATGATCCTCTGACACCGGATGCAGAAAGACACATTGCAGAACTTGATTCTTGGTACAAGAATGACATGGTTTTGAAAGATGAACTGGGAAAGCTCAGAAATGAAATGAAACAAATGAATATTGAGCAACAGGAAAAAATGAATATTGTCATTCATATCATCACTGAAATCTTTGAGCCCAACACAGGTGGATCGTTTTGTTCCGTTATTCCAGGACATTTACCCGATACTCCACAAGCTCAAGAAGCCCAGCTACAGCCGGGGAGTGTGTGCGTACCTATTCCCACACAGGAATCCCAAACAGAAGGTGCAGCTGTTGGGCAGTCCACTCGTACGGAGTTGCAAGCCAATCGTCAAATTCCTTCGACTATTGATTTCTGGAAAGTTGTCTTTTCATTTAAGAAATCTGTAGACATGCTAATAGAATACCTGAGAATAAAGCTTGGACTTGACGTTGTTGACAGCGGATATGGAAGTTTATTGATAACTGTGACCTGTAGCTCGTTGGAAGTTCTTGAGCGTTTGTGGGAAGATTACTGCACCGGCCATCTTGGTGAAGTCGTCCAAGAAACCCTTGTGACTCCAGAGGTTTTGGGAGAGCTTAACATCAGTGAGGTGACACTCAAAACAATTATCATGGAGGATGAGTACATGAAACTTAAACAGTTTCTCAAGAACAGATCAGGTGAGGATCTCTCCTTCACTACCGTAGCATGCTCAGTAGCGTACAAGAGGCCCTGCCAGGGGGAGTCCCGTGTTGCTTGTCTGAATTTTAAAATCTCCCTTGTCGGTGTTTAAATCGCTAATTCTCGGCCTTGATGCCACAGTCGGAATTTTGCCGAGAATGATGTTTCTCGTCGGGATTTCACTTGATGTGCTGTCGCTACTTTTTGGGCCATGTCGCTTGTCGGAATTTACCCTGGCAGGGCCTCGTTCAAGACAAGTGAGATGACAGGTAGGTAAATGACCTAGCTTAGTTAAGCAGTTAATATGTGAAGTTTAAAGGAGCTAGGTCACGATATTTTGGGTCATTATTAGAGACAAAAAATACATTTAAATAATAGGAAACAGTGAAATAACACTTTGTCAGGGCAGATGAGAACCAAAGAGACAAGAATAAATGCAAATATGGCGAGGATCGTGAAGGATGGAGAAGATTGAAATGGATTACAAACGACCGTTTTGAAAAATTGAGGCTAAACTTTTCAAAATCCAAAGACCGTGACCGAGCTTCATTAAGTACACACTGGAATCGTGACAAGCTTTTCGCTACTGTTAGATCTTAATCAAGAAGACCGAGGGACGTCCATTGTTGGTAGCTTTAGGAAGATACCACTTGAAATATTCATTACTTTATCGCTGCCCCTTTAACTCTGATCCTTGCTCACTTCGAAAGGAAAGACTGACGTTTTGTCACTGTTTTACTTCGTAACTCTTATATTTTCTTCCACTGAGCACTTTAATGAAGTAGCTAGCTTTGCCTTAACCATTACTTCGTGTAAGCTGACAATTACATTGAGACTCCCGACTCAATTCCTTTCATGGTTGATTCTACACATTGACCTACATACATTCGTGGCGCTCATCAATTCGTGTAAAAAGAGCTAAAAAATAATAGAATCAATAATCATTCATTCTGTAAACTAAGGCTTTATTCCACACTGGTACTTGGCTGAGCCTGACCATCACTTGGGACGATGAGGTTGAGGAATTTGAAAGGTTTCATTTTCTGACAAGACCATGTGACAGAGTAGGTAAGAAGCTTTATTATATGACTGGCTCTTTCAGCGGTCAAGATGAATCAATTCTCCTGCTGTGATTGACTGCCCGCTCGGGATAGCCCGTTCGTCCCGCGTTTTACTGTCTTTTAATAGCGTCCTTTGAGTCATATAATAAATCCATTATTGACCAAGCTTGTTCGGTCAAGATGGCGGGATATGGGCCTTGTTCTTTGTTTTTTTTTTTTTTTTTTTTTTTTTTTTTTTTTTTTTGCGTGTTTATGGACCTCGAATTCAATCTCTGTCCATAAACACGCAAAAAAAGAACTTGGCCAATATCCCGCCATCTTGACCTTACGCTTGGCCAATTACCCATATATATTCCTTCATTACTTAGAGTGCTCAGTTGCGTACAACGATAAAAAGAGAGGTAACAAGCAGATAACGGACCTTACTTAGTTAATATAGCGGAACTCCGGCGACGACGAAGTTGCCCACTAAAAATAATATTCTTATAATACTTCCAAAACTTCGTGACCATAACAGAATTAAAATACAGTTCAAACACAAAAGACAACTTTTTAAAGACATGTTCGGCATGACTCATGCCATCATCGGTTTAATGCGTTGTTGTGTCTTCCTCTGCTTATATACGTTACAATTTGAATGTGTGAAAAGTTTGATTTTAAATTACAGTTACAGTTACAATTTAAAAAAAACCGTTGAACATTCTTGTACTTTACACCGTACGTTCATGTGCTCTTTGAAGAGTTTGCGAAAGTTGCTGAAGACATTTTTCCAGTCCAGAGGAGGTGTTATTGATTTTTTAAAACAAAAATTACAATCTGGTTGACAGAATTTTAAATCAATACAACCACCTCTGGACTGGAAAAAGATCCTCTGTACTTTCATAAATTCTTCAACACAACTCCTTCCCTGCTAGCAGATGCCTCTTTTCCTTGTATTCAGCGTGCGGGAGAAAAGAGACCTCTGCTATAGGTCGAAACGGTCTTTGATAAAGCCGTCGTCCGAGTTCGTGGACAGAGGTTTTAACGCGCATGCTCCATGTATTGTTTATTATTTCACCACGTGCTAAAAACATCACGTGATGGTCCGGTCGCTAAGAAACCGCGACGCATGCTCAACACAGACCGTTTCGACCCATGGCAGAGGTCTCTTTTCTCCAACCCGCTGAATACAAGGAAAAGAGGCCTCTGCTAGCAGGGAACACGACTCCTTTCCTTGTCACTTGATAGACAGAGTCATAACGAGTTACAAAATCAAATTATCTTCAAGACACACTCAAAACAGCACATCCAGTCCAAAGTAAATTGCTGCAGATATAAGGTATTTCAAACTTCCATTTATTGATGATTTCTCTAACGTCACACGTAAAAAATTGAACACTTGTCTGAAGTTTTTTGCAAGGATTTAGACACAAGAATTGTTTTTTCATCTTTTAAAATAACTATTTTTTCAGTTTTAAAGTTGCTATTCCAGATGCTTTAAAATCCCTCATTGTATATCAGTTTACGTGTGCGGGATGAAACTCCCGTTACATAGGCGAGACGTCACGCCATTTTTCAGCTATAGTCAAAGAGCATCTGTCGACTGACAAAATATTTTCACGTCAACAAATAACATTTGAATGCTTCTCCTGGTTGTAAACAAAAATGTACAGCCGGTTGTTTAAAAATTATAGACTCAGCCAAACCTATATATTGTCTTAAGCTAAAGGAAGCGATCTACAATCATTAGCCACAACCAGAACTTAAAGCACAGCTACAATAGAGGTCCTGTTGAAGGGTGGGGGTTGTTAATGTCCCTCGTGTCTGAATTTCAAACCTTCACATGTCGCAATTTAGGAAGGGGCGCATGTCGCTTCGGAATTTTACGCAGCTAGTGACACTGATGTCGATGTTGCAATTTCGGAAAGTTTGCAGCGCTTCTCAGGTCGCGCGTCCCGCCAACAAAAAATGCTTTGTCGTAATTCAGTCGCTTGTAAGTTGTGGGTCAGGGTTACTAAGGACCACCCATTTCCCCCTTCTCCCTTTGCATTGACGAAACATTTTATTGGGAGAAAAGGGAGCAGGGTAGCAGGGGCGGGGGGTGAACGCACGAGTTGGATAAGCGGTTCCTAGGACGTTTGACTTGCATTGTACGAATTTTAGCTTAAAGTAATCAGACCTTTCTGTTTAATAGGATTCAGGGCCTCCCCGCAGACAGGAAGCAAAATAGCAATACCACTTTGCCTTCCAAACAACTGTACATGGGATTCAAAATCATGGCAATACATCAAAACAGCGGAAAGGAAAGAGTCACTGTATGTGGTCCAGGAAGCACTTGAACAACTAAGGGAAATAAAAGGTGAATCTATATGCATGTTGAAGTGGCAATAAGCAAGAACGGATATTCTACCTATCGTTTCTTATTCACCCGGGTGTCCAATTCTCTTCAGTGTGCTTTTGGAAGATAAAGTTTAGATAACTAAATTACAAAACCTCTCAATCTTTTTCGTCCATTGTTACTGACTTTAAACTGTACTGGAGTATTATTGCTGGTTCACATCTACAGTGAATCGATTTAAACGTTTTTCGTAAAAAAAAACAAAACAAAACAAAACAAAACCCTTAGTCTTCTTCTGACTAAATCTTTCTTTTCGAGGTGTGAAATTGTAAATAACTTAATATATATATCATATTATTTAAAATATACTTATTGTTGACATCAGAACAGAATATATTAAAATTATGTCGTATGAACTCCAGGTCCCGTCTGTGTGGTATCTATTGCTGGTCCCTACAGGAAGGGAAAGTCGTATGTGCTGAGCGAGGCCTTTGATCAGCCAGAAGTATTTCCTTTGGGACATCAAATGGAAGCAGAGACAATGGGAATCTGGCTATGGGTTGTGCCTGAAAAGTTTAAGGTAACAGTGTTATAAGTTTTTAACTAAAATATAATATCGCAGCATAACCCCTCCATGCCAAATGAATACGAACGATAGGTGAACAACAGAAAGAGACGATTAAAACGTAATTGGACGCGAGAACTAAGACAGCTTCAACTGACGTACACTTCTCGATATATCGAAAAATCTGGTGTACTCGAAAAGTTGCATTGTGGTTTTGTGTGCAATTAGTCCATGAAGCAACATAGGGAATGATACACAGATGTTAAGATTGCAATCCTCGTCAGTGTCACCGCAGTATGTGAATGGCTACTAGTTACTCGGACTTCCGCCAGAAGAAGTCCGAGGTTTAAAATGTCGACGGTTTTCCTTCGTCGTGTTTCATCCACAAAGCTCACTTCCGGCGTTTCTGCGCAAGCGGTGACTAAAAATATAAAACGGGATTGCACAATATCAAGAATGCCGTCACGGAAAATAACACGCACACTAAAGCGTCGATTCACTTTGTGTGTGTGTTTTTTTTTTTTTTTTTTTTTTTTTTTTTTTTTGAGGTTTGAACAACTAATATGTTAAGAGAAGTGTGTATATGAATGTTTGCAAGTTCAACAGCGAGACGAAAGGTTTTAATATAGCCGAACTAAACTGCAAATTTTTCCGGGCCTCCTCATACTAAACTCTGCAATTTTGAGTGGATGAGTTTTCTGATGTGGTTAAAGCTTATTGTGCCAATAACATTCCGTGTTATTAAAACTCAGTTTCAATTTGAGAGCTTGCCATTTACCAAGGAGTCACCGACTGAGAAGCCGCACAGGCTCTGAACAGCATGTAAATTCAATCATTTCTTCTTGCTTCAAGTCTGAAAGTGCACGTGCACCGGAAGTAAGGCCGTCCTGAGTGAGAAAAACCGCATCAAATTACGTGACGAGCGCGTGTTGGAATTTGATCTTGATGTTCCCTTGAGGCATCGATGTGAAAACGTGGTGTAGGATGACGTGAAAATATTTTTACAGGCAAGAAACTTAACGAAGCGCGGAGAACGAACGGCTGTGATGATTTTTTTCACAGCGTGAGGAAAAGATATTCACAGGTATTGTAGGGTAAGCTCTGTAGACAACAAAATGTCTTCCATTTCTGCTTGCTCTGAATTTTCCTTTGCCTCGGCAGTTCGTCTAAAATCAATGTTTGCTGATATGCCGTCCACGGTCACCAACTCTTGAAACATATTTCTTGCCAGAAGTCATTGTGGGAGCGGACGCATTCTCAAGATTCAGAAATACTTTTCTGAATCAAAGGTCTTATATTAAGAACACAAGGTTATTTAATTGGACATCAAGAAAAAAAATCTTACAACAAGAGAAGTTCTGGATTTTCTTCTTGTTTTCAACAAGCTCTTAATTTGAGAAATTAACTAAAATCCAGTAGATAAAATCATGCCAACGATTGCCTATATATGTGCTTATTTTTTTGTCTTAGTTTTTAAATGTGTGTATCTGTTGTTGTTTCTGTGCTGTTGTTGTCGTATCTGCTACAATTTGTTTAATTAACTTTCCTTAGCTTGGGGCTAACTAGAAAACTTAACTTTATTTAGCCCCTGGACACCTTTAAATGGTAATAGTTTAGCTTTTCTTTTCCCCTTTTTACAGATCTAAATTCCTTTAAAAAAATGTAATGCTAATTGTAAGAAAAGGTGTAAATCAGATAAATATTGTTGTTGTTGTTAAGATATTTTTCTGAAATTAAGAACTTAAAAATGAGAAACCAAAACTTTTTTGTCCTAAAATTAAGAAATTGGGTTTAGCGTGTGAATAACTCAAGTAGCACGGGATATCCCTGAGACTTTGACAGGTTGGTTAGTTACTATTTTTCGATATTATCTCAATTTCTTAACATTTGCATTTATCTGTACATGATCAAGATACGGATGCTATATTTAAAATAAAATGTTAAAAGAAATTCAGATTGCCTCTTGGAAGGCCAAGTGAAGGCCATTAAGGCCTCTTGTTGGCATCGATCAGTGACTCTTAAACCATTTACCAGAACTCTAGGGGCCAGGAATTCACAGTAGTATTGCTGGATTCCGAGGGCATTGATTCTGTAACTGGTGAAGGCCTTGATGACAATCAGATATTTACGCTGACGGTTTTGCTGGCCTCAGTTCTCATTTACAACTCACAAGGTGTCCCTACAAGGAGAGATCTTGACGGATTGGAGTATCCTTGCTGATTGTAACTGCTGTATAAAGTTTTGATTCTTATTCTTTAAGAGCAAGCACCTCATTTTTAAGGTACTATGACTTCAACAAGAACAGACTGTTATAAACCAAATGCCAATTATGGCATTTCGTCTTCGACACCTTGGCTAGACAATCCCGAATAATAAGCTTTATTTACTCATCTTAAAACTATCGTACGTTATAACAAAACTTTCTTAAATTTGTCCGGTGCATCCAATAATCGAGTATAACTGTTTGCATGCAGGTCCCTTTTAGTTTGCATCACCGAAACCGTCGAAGATAGGCCCTAATTAGTGCTTAACTACCACGAAACGAAGCGCCAGAAGAAAGTTCAAATTCTCTTCTTTTAACTATGTTTAAAGGTAAAGAGTAACGACACAATGCACATTAATCATTCATAAAGCTTTGATTAGTATTATTCTACCTTGACCGACACCTAGGTTCATTGTGAAGCTGTCTCAGCGCATCGAGGTGCGGTCGAAAACGGGAAATGTTGTTGGACAAGCACACGGAGATTCAGAATTCTTCCATAAAACGTTTCCTTTCTTCATTTGGTTGCTACGAGATGTTGCACAGGAAATCCCACGAGACTGCAAAACCCTTAAGGACTACTTCCTAAAGAAGGTACACCTATCCTGGCAACGAAGAGATCTTTTGCCGCTTAGGGTATACGCGATAACGAGCTTCATTATATATACTATTTTTATGCTGCTACTGCTGCTGATGATGATGATAATGATGATGACGACGACGATGATGATGATCATTTATTGAAGGTGGCTTTGTTGTGTTACAGACTTAAGTTTTGTTATCCGTCCTGATTGATGAACTTGGATACCGCATTATCAAATGCATTCAGGGTGAAAATAACTTTTTCGTCCAACACATTTGTAGGTTTTTAAAGTTGAAGACAGTTCACCGGCTGCCACTCAACAAGGACAAAAGGTGGCTGAGAATATCCTGAGCTTTTTCCCTGGTTTTGAATTGTTTATGCTGCCTTCTCCAACAGTGGATCCGGAGACGCTGAAAAGCATCAATGATAATAAAAGTAAGATCAATCCTAAGTTCTTCAGTGGTTTGGACGAATTCAAACGGTTGCTGAGATCCATCCTGGTTCCCAAAAATAGCTTTAATGATGGAGAACTGGTTACTGGAGAAGGTAAGTACGGTTGAATCAAATAACTTACATAAATGGTATTGTTATTTGTTTTTTCGCAAATGAGTATTGAAATATTACCTTAGGGACAAAAAATTAATGTGAAAAGATGATGATAAATTATTATTATTATTATTATTATTATTATTATTATTATTTACACACATATCATGGCGGTTTACAATTCTTCTGTGGAGTGGGATCGGACATCAGAACTAAAAGGTGCCTCTGGCAGCCGCTATCAGTCCATATTTTATCTCACCCACCCACCCAACCCACACATGAATGTGAAAGACATGAAGTCAGAGAAAGAGATAGACCACCACACCGGGAACTACTCTTTTTCGAACAGTGTGTGGGTTCTTTAGCGTACCACAAATTAAAAGGAACAGCTGTTGTGAGACGGGACCCACTGTGTATCGCCCTTATCTGAGAAGATTAGAAAGTCTAACAGTTTGCAGATGTCATTACAAAGGGAGCACTCACTTTCTCATCAGCTATTTAAGGAACCTGAAAGTTGGTCCGGCCGGAGTTTAAACCTGTGACCTCCAGCACGGTAGTCCTCCGGTCCTCTACCAACTGAGCTAACCGGTCGGCGGTTGATGATGAGTGTTGATAAATACTCTTTCTGTATCGAAAATGTTTATAACGTTTGGACGACGGTATGAAAATATCCTCTGAACGCAAAGGTACGCCTGCTCGGCGTTCAGTTTAAAGGCAAAAACAAAACAACTGCAAGAAAACGAAACGTAAAGAAAGAGTGGAATGAAATAAAAGTTCAAATGACAACTAAGGCATTAAATAAGTACGTTGGGATATACATTTGAAGCGTTTGATTTGACAAACACAAGACATAAAAGCTAGCTTTAAGTCCTTGAAATAAATCGTTCTTGTTTACTAGGTCTCGCTGCACTTGTTCAGCTGTACGTCGAGGCGATCAATAGTCCAGGCGCCATTCCCAACGTTCAGAACGCCTGGGACATTTTTGTGGATATGAAATCCTACGATGCCATAAAGATCGCTTTGGAATATTACGAAAGTGAGATGGCGTCACAGTTGCAAAACAAACTACCTTGTGATAATGATGAGCTGCGCAGCGGACATCAGGTGGCACTTGAAATATCTGAACGTTATTTCATGGAAGAAACTGCGGGAATTTCCACAAAAACCACTGAGCGGTATCTGAACAAACTGAAGGTTTGGTTATTAAGTTATTTGTAATGTTTTCAATGACAAAGGAAAAAGTAACTAAGTTTCTATCTACGAGATGTTCTTTTTGAATAATCAAGGTGACATTGACACGCTATATATCGAATTTAATTTTACACCATTGACAAACCTTGTTGGGCGTTACCAGTCCTGCAGCTGCCACTGAAAACTGGCAAAGCAAAAACGAAATACTGGATGTTAAAAGTTCAGTGAGTTTTTTTCTGTGTGTGGACATAATTAACTGGAACGGTGGGGTTATGAACTGTAACTTAATTAGCATTTCATTAAGCTATCGTTTGCTGGCAAGTTATGGAGTTTATAGAGAGATTAAGATCAAGGTTTTTCGGCATTTCCCGCGAACCGTGAACGTCAAGAAGTCATGTGACCAGTGCCTTGCCGTCAGGTTTGTTTGAGGTTCACGTTTGTACGGCTACACCACGCACCAGAGGCAAGGTTTTTTGTACCCTTACCTTTGAGAGGAAATACTATCGTTTTTAGAACTCTTTCGGTAATCAATTATCGAATTTCTTTTTCATAGAAACGTAATTTTCAAGACGATTTCTCAGCTAAAATAGAGGTGAACAAATAAATGAAAACAAACATGGCGGCCGGCTATTTGTTGTTAGAACTACCCACGAATCTTAAGTCCTGAATGTGGGCAGGCGGCTGACGTGAAACCGCTAACCGCAAACCGCGGTTTGCTGTTGGCGGTAAGATGGCCGAGCCTGTATCTTAATCCCTCTAATGTCTATGTCTAGGTTTACGTTCTCTCTATATAAGGTAATCAAATTATCAAATGGTCTGGATACTAGCAAACATGAGATATTTTTAAGAAAATGCACGTCGTTTAGATTATCATTTCAAGCGTGATGTTAATTGTCCATGCCAATGTCAATGTCCTTATCCATTTCTACGTCCATGTCCTTGTTCTTTTATTTCAATGACCATATCCATATCCATGTCCTGATGGCCCTGGTCTATGTCTATGCGTTCTTGATATACTGAATGTGATAAGATGACCTTCGCTCTTCGTAATATAGGGTAATTAGCTTTAATTTGATGTTACTTGTTTTAGGTAAGGCGGTGTGCTTTTGTTTGTCTAGGAACTTTTAGGTGACAAGTTTAACGCTTGGCAGACAAAAAATGTTTGGTCAACAAAAGAATCCTGTAACGATCTGCTTGTTCAACTCAAAGGGAAGCATGTAGACCCGATCCTTCTCCAGCTTCAGGGGAAGAAAGGAGCCAAACTTTCCTTCCAGGACATCATCGGTGGATACAATCGAATTAAAGAAGACTACGACAAACTCGCCGTTGGTGCCAAAGATGTCATCGCTGCAGTTTTCTTTGACTTTAACATAGTATGTTCCACGTTTATGCTTTCACGCATTTCGGAGTGAAAACTGCATGATTTTCACAGTTTCGCTATATCGCTAAAAAAGCATAATCAGATGTTTTGGCTGAAACATCGATAACGTTTTAAGACTTATGCTCCATCATTAGTGTTTGCCAAGCACTGCGCACACTGGGGTATAGTACCTCTGCTAACGCGTCAGTTTGTACACGTAAGATACATGTTCAAGATTTTCAAATGTCTACAGTAATGTTGTTGGTCAACCTGGGCAACACCCTAAAGCAACAACATCAACAACGAATAGCAACAACAACAGCGAATAACAGCAACAA
This sequence comes from Pachyseris speciosa, assembly GCA_016490735.1. Classification (NCBI taxonomy): domain Eukaryota; kingdom Metazoa; phylum Cnidaria; class Anthozoa; order Scleractinia; family Pachyseridae; genus Pachyseris; species Pachyseris speciosa. Next base: position 16,942 of record JAEMWC010001240.1, on the reverse strand, counting down.
CAAACAGTAGACGCCCCTGAGAGCGAGGAAACTTATATTCTCGTCACCTTCCCCGCCCACCCATGCCCACCCACCCACCCATCCCCTAACTCTTACCGACTTCTTTTACGCATTTATTATTCAATTATCCGTTTTATAGGAATTGATGAAGGAGCAGGAACAGTACCTAGCACTACTAAGGCAGTTAAAAGACTTCGATGAGGCTCTGGCCCAGGAACAAGAGAGGCAGAAGCTCGAGGTATTAACTCGTCGCTTTTTCTCATAAATAGCTTTTGTTCCGCTATTTTGAAAAGGTTGCAAAACGTACTTACTCGGGTCCCTTTAAATCAGCCAACATCGTCAGAGAAGTGTAGGGGTAAATTTATCATGGTGAATAAGTGAAAGATGTGATTTGTGAAATTTTGAAATACTATCACACAGCAAAGAATCCCGAGTTATCCGCCATCAGGAGTCGAGATTACTAGCTCCCATGCTCACTACATAAGAAACACTGGAGCTGAGCCATTAAATTAGCCATTAAGTAAGCTTGGCAACAAGAGCATCCTTGTTTCTGATAAATTAGAGTATATGTATTCAACGTACAATATTTAATTTTGTTCTGTCTTCTATGTGTTTGTTGAAACAGGAACAGCAAGTACGACTGAGGCAAGAGAATCAAGCGATTAAAAATGAGGTACAAACACATCATAGCAGGATTGAGAAAGCATGTGTAAAAAAAATATGTACCGTATATGTTTCTAAAAAAATCATAAAGTGCGCCCTTTTTTCCAGTCAAATCAAAGACGTATATCTTAAAAGAAGTCCTTTCGAGAGCATTCTCTCTGGTAATACTATAGCGATTAATAGTATACTTGGATGGATCTTTCACCACGGAAGACCATAACTGTTGGGACATCACCTGTTTTCCACGTCTCCCCCTTTTGCAATATCGAGTTCTAAGCAAAGGTTCTTATAAAGCAAGATTAGTCTACATGGATGTTTATATTGTCTAAGGATAAGAGACAGTACTAAGGTAAAAGTGCGCATCAAAGTAAGAGAAAGAAGTACTGTTAAGGTTTAACATAAAGTTTATGCTGGTGCCCCTTTGCACTTTCGGAAATTTATTGTAGCCACACTAACTGACGCAGACTGTATTTCTATCACAAGACAGTTACCATAGTCTGTTAGGTCAAAGTCTTTACGATCGATAATTAATAGCTAAGGGAAGTAATTCTAGGCCAGCGAATGCTCTAGAGCAGACAAAACTCTCAAAACTACCTGTATATATAACATCCCTTTTGCTGAGATTCCGGGACAACATTTCCTAATGCATACGTCTTTGCGTAAATAAAGATTTTTTTACCTATGCTTCGTGACTACGAATCCATGTCTGGGAGACTTAACAGCTCTAAATAATCATTTTATGCTTTAACACAGATGAATATGCTAGGCCGTAAACAAAAAGAGGAAAGGGAGAAATTCCGTGAGCAGATGGATAGAGAACTTCAGGACCAGAGAAAGCAAATGGACAACATGATTGAGGCCAACATGCAGCAAGCGCGACGGGAAAGAGAGGAGTTTATGCAGGAAAACAAAGATCTCAGAAACCAATACCTGGCGGCTCAAAAAGCAAACGAAGAAAACTTGAAGATGATAGAAAAACTTTCTGGTTTAGTAGAAAGACAGGAAGAAGAGAAACGTCGCTTGCAGGAGCAGAGGGAGAGGAATCAGGCTGCCAAAGAAAGAGAGGAACTAAAGAGGGAGATGGAGAGGAGGCACAAGGAAGAACAGGACAAGTTACGCCGTGAGATGGAAGTTAAGATGGAAGAACAGCGTCGCGCCTTGGCACAGCAATACGAAACAGCCGCTGCTGAAGCTAGAGTGGAACAGATGGAGGAAATGCAAGAAAAACTGGACGAAGTTGGAAGACAGTTAGAGAAAATTAACAAACCATGGTTTTTTAAAAGGGCGGTCACAAAAGTTAAAGAAACTGTCGTTGCTGCCGTAAAAAAAGTTAAAAATAATTGTTCCGTAATGTAGACCTGGCTTGTTCATCATGTGCGAACAAGAAATTAAACTTCTAGATCTAGTTTTCTACAAATGCCTCTTCTATAATTTAACAGTTGTAATGAAAGTGATTTCCGTTTTAAAAGAATGTTCAAGTTTTAGTTAATTCACCATAACGGATGAGTAATATACTGATCTATGAATAAGTGATTACAACGGTATATAACCGTCCCACTGTTGTACTTCATTTGCTGCTTTTGTACGGAGCATGATTCCACTCAACATACAAAGAGATTCAAACATGTGTTTTCCTCATGAACTGTGCAATAGTAATACCTAGAGTGATTTTTTGTTTGAAAAATGCGTATTATCAACTAGATTAGTCTGTAACGGTTGATTGCCGTTGTATTAAAGCAATAAATGCGTTGATGAAACAAAGAAGGAAAAAAAAAAACGAACAAATAAAACAAACCCAACTTTGCCGATTTATCTGTTCCTGATGTGATATGTGAATTTGAAGCCGCATCAATGACACCCCACTTGCAGAGGAAGAAAGAAAGAGAGCATCAGAGTCGCGAATGCCGTTCTCTGATTGGCTACGCTACATGCTATCTATTCTGTGATAGTGATTAGTGGTTGTCAGCAAAATGGCGGCCGCTTCTTCGCGTTTTCTAATATATAAGTGTTTGCAAGGAGGCCTAGGATTTAGATAACTCACTTTTTTAGTTTTGAACGACTAGTAGATTTATACTAAAACAATTAGTTTATTCGCTCTCGATTTCTATGAGTGATAGCTGATTCGGGCTGCGCCCTCATCACCTATCACGCCATAGAAATCTCGAGCTCATGGAGTCACGTAGCCAATCAGAGAACGGCATTCGTGATAGAACGTTAGTAGATTTATACCAATAACGTATATTAGCTTATACTGTATAGTTTGCATGCACTAAAGTTAATTTATTGAAATTGACGCACGTACGAATTGTTCCCGAAGCCGGCAACTGCGAAGACAGGGAGTAAAATCTAAAGAGGACTTTGAACTAGAGCTATTCGACAGTCAGTACTGCCGATCAGGTCTGAATTGTTGAGAATGGTCTCAGTTCAGGTTTATTTTGATCCGTGTTATCTCCTTGAAACTCCTAAAATAAGCTACATTGCTTTGAACCTTTTCAGTCAATGGTTATTAAGCCATAGGAAACTAGTTAGTTTAACCAGGAGCTCCTGACAAAACTAATTCAATTCCCCTATCAATGAACGGTACTGTAGCTAAATGTTAGACTAAATGCTAACATTGTACGACCAACTTTAAGATTGTAAAATCAAAATATGTAAAATATAAAAAATATACCTTCCATTTCACAAAAACTTCAAAGCCTAAAGCTACTAGCCGTAGCATGGCGCAGAATGGCTTTTGTTTTAAGGACATATACTTACTTGCTGGCATAAATTAATTTTTGTCTCACTAGAACTCCCATGTGGATTCTCGATGAACTCTAATTGGTTGCGGTTTATCTCTTACAAATGCAAATATAACCATGATTTCTTGCAGTTGTGAATACCCGAGGGACTGAACCGTCCATCAACTGTACAAGTAGTCAACAGACAATAGAGTTCCGAGCAATCCCGAAGCTTAACTTTTACGATCATATGATAATTCGGTAGTTAACCCTGTATCTCATTGGCGCCGCGGGTAGCTGCGCTAAATCTTGATTAAATTCCGGTAGTATTTCCACGAATCGGTTTTGTGGGCTTCAGAACTAATGTTATCAGCGGTTTTAACAAAATTGCAAGCCTTCCTGCGGGAATCAATCTTGTCCTCTCTCAGGACTTCAATGACCAGAAACGGCTAGTTTTAGCTGTTTTCGAATTTCACACACAATTTCTGTCTTTGTTCCGTTCTTTGATTCATTCTGTTTTATCCAGAACTGATCAATCATTCGCGCGATACTCGCAGTTAAACGCGCTCGCGAACCGAAGACTTTAGCGAGTTCTCCCGCTCACGTTTGAAAGTCGCTTACAATCGTAATTACTTAATAATAGCTCGCAGATAAAGCATAAATCAACATGCTAGCTTAAAGTATGTCATCCATCAGCCACAGTTGTTCAGGCGATTTTAGCGACTCTTACACATAATCAGAAATGCCGTTGCGGCACTTTTAGAAGCTTTTACTACGTAATCCAGTTGTCATGACAACTGATAACAAACAGATATAAAAGCATTGACAATTGAGTAGTCAACATTTCTCACATCTTCACATCATGGAAAAGCGCTGCCGTCCGGAAGCAGGGCATTTCAAACAACTAAACGACATTCAGTTGCCGAAAGTTAAAAAACGAAGAGTCAAGCGAGTCTTTGTCCTGCCCGACGACTACATTGTCGAGCGAATAGTCGCTAAGCGTCAAAGAGAGAAAAGAACGGAGTATCTCGTAAATTGGGCTGGTTATAGACCCGAGGAAGCCACGTGGGAGCCAGCAGCTCACATTCCTGCCTGGCTGTTGGAAGACTTCGAGAAACCATGTCAAGATGAAGCGTTGATCTACGATTGTCGGGAAAGACTCTCACTCACATTCGAGAGAGGTTTGAAGGCGCGCCTGGTTGCAGATTTCAACATAGAGATGAAGCACGCAGTTTTCCGAGCCCTCTTCCCGATGATCAAGCCTGCGCTTTCATCGTCATGGCAGGAAATCACCGAAGAAGACTTTCGCAGAGCCGGATTTCAGCTTCAGCTGGAGCAAATCGTATCCAGAACAGGGCTGAGACGAAAGATCGTGTTTCCCATTCTTGTACAGCTCAGTCTGGGAAGATCGCCGACCTTCTTCAATGACAATGGACAGAAAGCAGCGACTCGGCGTGTGGAACGCGTGAGACTCCAGTTCCGGAAGATGAATTACTTCCCATAGAGGTGATTCTCTCTATTAACACAACGGCTCTTTTAGGAACCACCAAATCTGTAGAAGCAATGATCAACAGCCACCAACATTCCCCATAATCCATATCTTGAAATAAAGCGTTTCCTTACCCTTACGTGAAACCGTTGCAACACCTCGACTATCAAGTATAGTGCAACTCGGTAACCAAGATTGGCTTAACAAAACAAAATCACCACTAAAACTTCGCGAAAAGAAAATATATATATATGTTTTCTCATCCACTGCCGAGCCAAACTCGATTAGCCGCCGAGGTAACGAACTCCTGCGTAGCGGCCACCACAGGTAGCGAAACCAGCGTAAATCGAGCAAGGAGTATCAAATTAATTTTTTTAGCGGAAATACGAGAATTACTTTGTTCACTCAGCTTCTCACTGAATCTCAGCGAACGTTTATAAGATTGAACTGAAAATAGGAGGCATGAAAATGGATTCTGAGAATGATACTTTGAGGGAAATGGCGGCAAATTGCGTTCATCAAGTTAGATTCTTCCAGTCTAGTGTTAGAAGAGAAAGGCGATTTTTCATGGGCCGATGGCAAACTGTACAGGGTGAGCAAGAATTAGTTCGTCTTTAGCCTCTTGTTTCTAGACTTCAGTGGTTAATACCAGATTATTGTATCACCTGCCTCACCCCTCGACTTTTGTTGTAGTTGTAAGGCCTGTGAGGCAAAGGCAAAATATAAACAGCAAAAACGAAGACCAAGCACGTGGCGTTCAATTTTAAACCGCTTGAGGCTTCTAGATAATTTGCAGCCAAATGGTGAGTACAATAAGCAGAGCGTAATCGTTACTGTTTAACCAACCTTTTTCCTAATCTTACCGAATCCAACTGAAATCTTTCACTAGTACCCACACCCAGTGAACGCGCGTCATTTCATTTAGCGTTAGGACCTGGGCTTTAATTAACTAACTCACGCCATTTGTTATGCCGCCATTTTTTAACAACGGTGATGGTGCACGAAAATTCAGTAAGTGAGTTGTTATGTTGCCAGGCTGAAAAGGGAATTATATGGGGCGAATGATCGAGGTGAGTTATGTTTCTTTTTGCGACTTCAGTGGACTTACAAAATTTAGTTAGCGCAGTGGTTTCGTCGAGTGTTTACATGTGTTTATACCAGTGTTTATACATTGTGGCCCTTCCCTTAGAATATTGTAACAGAAAATAAATAACAATTTTTTACTGTTTTACTGTTTTACTTTACATTTTATATCCAATGTGAATGTTTACATCATTTTCCCTATTGTAATGAATTTAGTAAATGAACCATAGATGCTGCTCATTGTCAGTGCTTAAAGCGTTTAGTTTTTATATTTCTTGTAGCTATGATTGTTAAATTATATGGAATCACTTATATGAATATTCTTATATAATAATACTGCCAAAAGATAAGAGTTCATATCTCTTGTTACATTAGTCGCCTATACACTCAATAGAAAACTACCCTAAAAATTAGATTAGTCAAACCACAAAATAATGCACGATAAAACTACGTGGAAACTACATTATTTTGTGTTTACAAATCATTCTATTTACATATGATGTCATAAATCATTCGGTATTAACCTTGGGGAGGGCACAGTGTTCTTTACGTAGATTATATTTATTCTCCTGTTGTATGATCTATTCAAATCTGTTTCTGATGCTCCGTACACAGAAAGGCAATATGTAAAATTTGGCAGAACTAAGGACTTAAATAAATGGTCTATCTGAACTTGAGAGTATTGCTCCTTTCTAAGGGACCTTAAAACATGCAAACATCTGTTTGCTTTGACTAAATTCTGTCTTGCATGTTCACTGAACGTTCAGTTATAGGGTAGCACCTAGTAAAGACAGACCGTTACACTGTGGGATATTACAAATTTGCTCATATTGCGTGCTATTGTTCTTCTTCCTAACAACGAATTCCTTGCATTTGCTAGGGTTACAAATCATATTATCTCTAGACCAATTTAAAAATAGTTCTACTAAACGGTCACACATCAGAATTACTGCTTATGGGAGCTATGATAGTGGAGTCATCTGCATATTTAAAAAGAGCAGGAACGTCATTATGAAAAATATTTAAATCATTAAGAAAAACATTGAAAAGGTAAACATACATAGCAGCCAATTCAAACCTACTAGTCATGATGTACACATTTATATAGAACAGGAAACAACATTATTAATGGCTGCGAGTATGAAACTGGCAGATCATATCAATGAGCTCTTGCTTTCTTTTACCCTGCCCACTGACAGCCCAAGTTTCACTTCAAGAATGTCATGCAATTGAGATACTTTCATAGACTTAAGCTCTCTCTCGCTGTATTGTATGGTTGACATCTGTGGTGGTGTTTGCTCGTCATCATCCTGTTCTATGCTTAGTCGCGGAAATTTCCTCGCGCTCTCCTGCTTTCCTCCCTCGTGCCAGAATCTGGTGTCCCTCTTTGTATATTGGCGAGCTGTCCGTTTCCATGGCTCTAATTCCTCCTCCCTTTTTTCAACCATCACAGTCCTGTCCCCAACCTCCAAAAAGCCCTTGGTGATTAGGTCATTGACCTGCATCCTAATGTTGCCTAGAGCAACCCGGAGGGCCTCGTAGTCTTCTGGAACTTTTATTGCTGCAACAGCATGATTACCTATATATGTAGGAAAAACAGACCTTTGTAAAATTGTGGTCAATTTAGCCCTGCAGCTGATTTCCTGATAGGAGATAAAGGTCTTTTATCTTATACTGTAAATTAATTATTGGTCTTAAGGTTTAAAATCTTAGAAATATATGGATATACTTTAGAAATACAATTATAATAATTATATATCATAAGCAATAATGAGACTAACCAGTGCTTGACATGACTTTCTCTTTATCTTGAAGGAGTGAGAAGGAAAATACAAAGAGGTTACTGTTCCGAGAGAGAGCTGCACCATCACCAGACAGTTTGACCTACATAGATGTGGGAATCAAAGTTTTGTTACTGTTAATTACATGTGCAAACTTGTAAATATGAAGGAAGTGTTATTGTTTTAGCAAGTGGCATAAACAACTTAAAAACTGATGTTTTTTGTTGTATGGTTTTTTTTACTCAACTCTTTGCATACATGTATTTGAAAGTGGAATAGTTTGTGAAATTGCTTATCATTAAACCATAAGGCTCCCTTACCTTAAAAGTTGGCACATCAGCTTTGTCAGTATCTGTAAGCTGTAAAAATATGTTTGCAAATGAATGTTGATAATTAAGTAAATGTGAAGATGTTGACTGTCAAGTCTTAAGACTGGGCTGTACAGATATGAAAAGGTTGCACGTTAACAAAACACACTGCTTCCTTGAAAGGTAGCTCAGCTCCAGGATGTGTCCCGGGGGTGTGAGTAATTTGCTCAGACCATCGCTTGTCAATCTCTTTCTGGTGGTGCTCTATCAAATAAGGACGAGGCAGGTCTTGGGATTCTTGTGCCAGTCCAGAATAGGCCCGTAGTGAGACAGAGAACTTATTGATGATGAACAGCACAGTCTTGATTTTGTCTTTCTCTTCTTCAGGCAGTTTATCGTAGGGTGATTGTCCTTCACCTGTTAAATTAAACAGTTACAACTTGTTAAAAGGGTTCTTACCATATTTCAAAACTGTGGTATGTGACTATGCAGTTTCTAACAAGGCTTATACTGTCTGTTGCAGCAGCATGGAAAATATATTTTATGTCAAATTCTGATACAAATTTAGTTTTCCTTTATCACTGAAGTCCATTTCTCTACAGCCTGTCATGTGTTAAGTCACTATATCACTCTGTACACAGACAGTATATACATTTAAACTGTTAACATAGTTTTTTTCTATCTCTTACCTGTTCTGTCTGGTGACTCATCTTGGCTTTGTTCTGCAGGAGCCATGTTCTCACCTATTTGGCACTACTCAAATATTTGGTGAAGAGATTTTTTGCTATTTTTTAAATAATTCTAACAGAATCGAGAAAGAGTGAAAAAGTCTACCTGATTCACCTTGACTCAGTGGAACAATCACTGGTTTGCCTTCTGTGTCTGTTAGCTGAAGGGAGACTGGAAGGAGTCCAAATGTCTTTGCAAACCAGAGGGCTTGCTGTGCCCGCTCTCTAAAACAGAAACGAATTGTAAATAATTTATTGCTTAACCTGAATTAATGATGATGATCATCAGTAAAAGTTTAACTAGAAATACCAAATTTTACTAAACGTGTTGTGAATAACCGTATGACCATTTATACTGAACTTATTGCTCGTAAACCTTTCCGATTTTTACAACTTTTATATCCTAATGTGAACGGTAGTAAGGCTAACAATGAATACGTCAGTTGTAGGAACTTACTTGATTTGAAGTCGCTGCCTTTGCTGTTGTCTTGATGAGACGTCACTGTAGTCACGACCGCGATGTGCCTGTTGTTGCTCTTTGCCATTACTTTTTAACTCAGTGAATTGCTGTTGCAGCGTTTGACATTCCTCCATCTGATCGTACAACTCCCTCGCACTTTCCTCGATATCCAAGCGAAGCTGCTCATTCTCCTCCGCTAGGCGCTTACTTTCTTGTCGTAGTGAACGTAGTTCATTCCAGGGGAGGCTACTGAATTCTTTGGGGCTAACAAGTATTGTAAACCACTGGCTCCTTCTTGCTTGTCGAGCTCTTTTCCCTTGAACGCCAGAGTAGGTTTTCTGGAACTTCGTGACTTTTGCAACGATGATTTTTAATACACGCTTTTCGCCGTCATCCGTGAGTCTAAAGCCAAGTTCCCAGAGGCAGTTGAAGAAACATGTCGCTATTTCCTTTGCAGAACTTTTCCTCAAAGTCCACAGAACTTCGTTGCACACCTGGAGTTTAAAATTAGGATCGCATCCGAAAAAGCAAGGTTCACGGACGTGGACATGGAATGGGTTGATTGTCGGAAGATCGTCGTTTTCAAGGAGAGACATCTCTTTAAAATGGAGATGTAGTCCTTAATAACTGTTAACAGACGGAACTGCTAAACAGAACTTTTCTATACGATAGAACTGGAATCACCCTAAGAGAGTTTCAAATTGCCGTACGCTTTGACGCGCGAATGGCAAACAGAACACTTGAATGATTCTTTTGTTCTTGCGTTAAGTGAATGAATGAATGATAGACTTTATTTAGATTTTTGATAGGCCACAATAATTACTTAATTGCAAGGTAAATTATTGTCATTTAGACCGGCAAACTAGTTGTTCACCATTAATATCATATTTAGCGTAACCAGCATGGTAAGAGATTCTGCACTGAAAAGAAACGAGCGCGTTAAGTTTTCAGCATTGTGATACCCATACGCTTTAAGTCTCATCCCCGCCATTGTTAGCAGAGAAATTTGGAAAGACCTTGCAAATGTGTGTTGTTTAACACTCGTTGAAAAGGGACCGACCTATCATTGTTTCCTTTTATGCCGTGCTGGACAGATACTCGTAAAGCAGTAAGTGTAAATAAGTTGAGAAGTATTTGTTGGATAATATGTCTAGACCCTCATTATTTTGATATATTTATCACTTGATCTCTATGTGATGGCTGATTGATCTGATTTTAACGTAAGTGTAATAGTACAGATCTGTGTATGTCCTGGACTTTACGGATTATCCATATGGCTATACTATTCGCTTAGTATGTCTCTGATGCCATTGTAATTAAAATTGTCGTGACATAATCGTTGATCCGAGAATCTCAGACTTGAAGCGTCGATTGCTTTCTCAGGATTGTGTTGCTGTAAAACTATAGTAGGCGGATAACTGAAATGGTTTTGGCCGTGTAGCGGCACTTTCTAGCCGAATCCCGTTAAGGTCAGCATAAGGCGCAGAAAGAAAAATCAAAACGGATCTGTCAGCCTGATTTGTAAACATCGCTTTCGCCGTTCTTTTCATGGTGTGTACGGTGTTACACGCTGATTTATATTTATTTTCCGTTCGACAAATCAGCAGTGTTTCTTCAAATGGGTGAGCAAAAGGTTAAATCCAGCAACGATAAACGAGTTCACTGAAGCTCAAAAATTAATCAGTACTTCAAAAGCCTTTAGTAGCCGTCTCGAGGAAAATTTCCCGAAACTTATCTTGCTCTTCCCTCTGACCAAAATTTGAAAGATTACTCAGAACACGGGAAAAGTTAGTTTCTACTTCAAATGTCTATCTGCACAGTGACAACGCCGCACTCTGAGTGCCAAATGTATTTCCTCACTCTGATCATATCTCACTCTGATGATAGTTTACAGCTTTGATAGTCGGCCGCAATCGTAAATGTTCGTCAGAGATCGCAGTAAAATTGGGCAGACTGGAAAGTACACTTTCAACCATCACTGAACACCCAAGGGAGCAGTGAAAAGTGTTGCTTACGCAAGATTCATGAACTCATAAAAACGAATTACATGCATATTAATGAGTAAACTGGCTCATTATGTGATACGAAATACAAGAAACACAAATTCCAAGTAGACCCCTTTCCGCTATTCTTGACATTTCAATTTGGTATCTGAATTTACTTTAAAAAGAAACTTTTGCAGGTCACAAGTTCATAAAAAGCTGGACCAGAAACTAGAAATTTAAGATAGCAAACGAGCATTTTTCAGTTCTCATATAAAATGGCCCTAAAATCATTCACATTTTGACTCAAATTTCCAATAGTTTTTACAAGTCGTTTCTATCTCCTGAGCGTCTCGATTAAATAAGTGTACTTTCGTCTTCATTTTGCAGCCTACAAGTTGGGACTTATTCAACCTAGAGCCATTTAAAACAAAGATTAAAGTTAGCTGTTCGCCCATTTTTGACGCCATTTCTTTTAAAATGTTGCTTGTCCGCTTTCAAATTTCGCGCTTCATCGCGTCACTCTTATGCTAATTCATGCTTAATGAGGTGTGAATATTAATGATGTCCGGCCATTCTGCGCCATGTCCAGACTTCCACGTGAAAACATGACATAATTTGGCATCAAAATTGGCCTAATTAGCTTTGATTGGTTGGATTGCGATAAGAGTGTTGCGCATTGTGGAGGTACCAGTCAGACTAATTGGCGCACTCCAAGAAAAAAAAAG
>JAEMWC010001239.1:175000-216542 GCA_016490735.1 Pachyseris speciosa | reverse complement strand
TTATGTTCATCTCACTTGAAAGAGAACAGCCAAAATGTTCAGCCAAATTTTTATCTGGCGAAAGAGGCATGTTACAAATCTTATCTATACAAGTTCCATTGTTCAAACACGGTTTCCTCTCGCATTCATTCACGTCTGCAACAGAACAATCACTATACTAGTTAAAATCACAAAGGAGTTTGGCCTTACTTTTTCTCTAAAGAAATTTACTCGGTTCTGTTTTATTCTATAATATTTAAGACTTTATTACAGCATTTATCTATATTTCCTTGTATTAGTTATTGATTCATTACGTTGTTTTTAACCGGCGATAACTAGTAGCCAATTTAGCCAGTTACAGTGAAACGCCGCCATACTGGCACCTTGTTATTACCGCCACTGTCTTTGTCTTCTTTCGTCCTGGAGAAGCTGCCAAACATTTGTCATGAGAAAAACTACATAATGCGGCCAACGCCAATAGTGCGAAATCCCAGCGTGTATATTCTCCTATAAATTGCCGGAACACGTTCATAGGGCTACTCAAAATCAGAAATTTGCATTCTCATGAAGAGACAAGTGACAAACCATGATTTTAAGTTAACATTACTTCTAAATGAGGTCGGGGCTTTTCTTTGAAAAAGGTTAGTCTGAATAGCGGTTTATTCCTGTTATAGAATTCAGTTGTGTTTATCTCACTTAAAGGAGACCAGCCATGAATTTTGACCCTACACCCTGACTCGTTCCCAGTCGTCTCTGTTGAGTCGCTGCCACATGACGCGCAGGGTTTGATGGGAAGGAGGAAAGCGAGGGAGAGAGACGCCGTCTATCTCTCCTCTCCCTTCCCATCACCCTCTGCTCCCGCCGCACTCGTTACCAAGAAGACGACTGGGGACGAGTCAGCCTTACATCATTAATGTGGCCAAATTCGACTGCCCCGTTCTTGGCCATATTACCGAGGTGCCAGTGTAGAAACAAACCTAAGGTTCTAATGTGCAAATTCATTGTAAATCTCCCTCAAGTATCTCTAACCTGTTTCACAGCGATCCCCGACAATTCCTGGTGGACAGCTGCAGTTAAAGCCGTTTATCTTATCAACACAAGTTCCATCGTTCAAACACGGTTTGCTCTCGCATTCGTTCACGTCTGCAACAGAGCAGTTACTACTAGTTAAAATCACAAATAACCTAGGTTTTACTTTTTCCCTAATGGAAGTTCTTTATTCACTTTTTTTTTATTCTGTAATATTAAAGACCAGAGCTACAGCCCAGTTAATGCGTCCAACGGCCACAGTGCGAAATCCCAACGTGTACATCCCCGTATAAATTCACATCGTTATACTCTCACAAATCAATGTACGCTGAGAAATCAAATCAGATGTACATTCTATGGAGGGACAAGTGACAAACTCTTGGCAAGCAATAACGACATTCTTTTTAATTATGTTCGGAGCTTTGTTTTGAATAGGATTATATGTATAGCAGTTTGTTCCTATTTTTGAAATTCAGTTGTGTTCATCTCACTTGAAAGAGAACAGCCAAAATGTTTAGCCAAATTTTTATCTGGCGGAAGAGGCATGTTACAAATCTTAAGAAAAAAAAAGACAATATTCTTTTTAATTAAGTTTGGGGCGTTTGTATTGAAAAGTATAGCAGGTTTTTGGTCTTTCTAAAACTAAGTTATGATTATCTTACTCGAAAGAGAACAGGCATGAAATTTGACCCTGCACCCTTAAGGGGGGACTAACTTAACTACAGACTTAGCGTTGTTGCCAAGGGATTTTTACGGACTGTATTTGCAAAACACGGTTTTTCGGTGTTTTTGACCACTATATTGGTGAGACGTGCGAAGAGGTGAACATGTAAAATTTATAAATTGCTATTGCCCATGCGTAACTTTCCCCAGGCCCCAACCGCGCTTTAGAGAGAAAAAACCCTAAAACTTGGAGAAAATTATGTGAAGTTCCGATTTTTTTTGCCAGTCGGAGATATTCCAGCATTCTTTACAAGCCTAGGTAAGCAATTGTTGTTAACGTACATAACTGCAATGATAATGACAAAATGGTATGAATTTGCGTGCTTATGACGTCATAAATCTCACAAAAATGCGAATTTCCAAAAATCGATACGTAGAGTTTTGCACCTTGGCGATCGTTAACCATTGGCACCATTTTCGATATCCAGAAGTGTACGCCACTCGAGTTTTAGGCCTTTTTCTGTTCTCGTCACGTGACTTACCAAATATGGTTGTGACTCGAAAATCTTGTTAAACTTTTTGATTGTAAAAACATAGCCAGACAGCTTGTCTGTGCAAGTTATGGTTTCCAAGATATGAGGGTTGGAACTTTCCATAGCAACAATGTTAGCTAATTTTGTAGTTAAGTTAGTCCCCCCTTAATATGGCCAAATTCGTCTTGCCCGTTGGTAGCCGTATTAGCGGTATTCCACTGTACAAACAAACCCAAGGTTCTATTGTACAAACTCATTCTCAACTTCCACAATTATCTCTAACCTGTTTCACAACGTTTCCCGGAAAATCCTGGAGGGCAGCTGCAGTTAAAGCCGTTTATCTTATCAATACAAGTTCCATTGTTCAAACACGGTTTGCTCTCGCATTCGTTCACGTCTGCAACAGAACAATCACTATACTAGTTAAAATCACAAATGAGCTTGGCTTTACTTTTTCTCTAAAGAAATTTACTCGGTTCTGTTTTATTCATTAATATCTAAGACTTTATTACAGCATTTATCTATTTCCTTGTATTAGTTATTGATTCATTACGTGGTTTTTAACCGGCGATAACTAGTAGCCAATTTAGCCAGTTACAGTGAGACGCCGCCATACTGGCAACTTTTTATTACCGCCACTGTCTTTGTCTTCTTTCGTCCTGGAGAAGCTGCTAAACATTTGTCTGAGAAAACCTACATAATGCGGCCAACGCCAATAGTGCGAAATCCCAACATGTATATTCTCCTTTAAATTGCCGGAATACGTTTATACGGCCACTCAAAATCAGAAATGTGCATTCTAAAGAAGAGACAAGTGGCAAATCTTGAGAAACCAATATAAGTTGATAGTCTTTTTGAATGAGGTCGAGGATTTTCTTTGAAAAAGGATAGTATGTTTAGCGGTTTTTTCCTGTTCTAAAATTCAGTTATGTTTATCTCACTTAAAAGAGACCAGCCATGAATTTTGACCGTACGCATTGACTCGTCCCCAGTCGTCTCTGTTGAGCTGCTGCCACATGACGCGCAGGGTTTGATGGGAAGGAGGAAAGCCAGGGAGAGAGACGTCGTCTTCTTCTCCTCTCCCTTCCCATCACCCACTGCTCCCGCCGCTCTCTTTACGAAGAAGACGACTGGGGACGAGTCAGCCTTACACCAGTAATTAATGTAGTCAAATTCGACTGTCCCGTTCTTGGCCGTATTACCATGGTTCCACTGTAGAAACCAACCTAAGGTTCTAATGTGCAAATTCATTGTAAATCTTCCTCAAGTATCTCTAACCTGTTTCACAAAGATCCCCGACAAATCCTGGAGGGCAGCTGCAGTTAAAGCCGTTTATCTTTTCAACACAAATTCCATTGTTCAAACACGGTTTACTGTCGCATTCGGTTACGTCTGCAACAGAACAATCACTATACTAGTTAAAATCACAAATGAGCTTGGCTTTACTTTTTCTCTAAAGGGAGTTCGTTATTCATTTTTTTTTTTATTCTGTAATATTAAAGACCAGAGCTAGAACCCAGTTAATGCGCCCAACGGCCACAGTGCGAAATCCCAACGTGTACATCCCCGTATAAATTCACCTCGTGATACGCTCACTTATTTGTGTTTATTTATTTTTTACCACAAAATACAAATAACGATAAAACAAAACAGTTACACAAAGCAAATGAATGTGGCGATTAAGCCCAAAAGGAAACCACGAGGCTTATAGACATTTGGCTCCCTCAGAGTAAAAATAAAGTTAACAGTAACAGTAAGGCCAGGATCGAAAGTAAAATACAATGAGAGTAAGTGTAAATTAACTAAATACATAGACTGAGTTGACAAAATATAAATTGTGAATGATATATAAAATGAATCATCTATGAACTGCGGAAATGAAATCAAATGAAGAATGATCCTCGCAGTTGTGAACGCAATTTATGCAATTGCGAAAAGAAGCCTGAAAAAAGTTCAGGACTTCAACGGGAAGTCCGTTGAAAGAAAGATCAAGGAAAACGCCAACGGCATGTTTATTGCAATCAAGAGCAAGGCAAATTTTTCATACAGGTCAATCAATGCTAACGAAGTTAAATGATTTTTTCTGAAGCCAAATTTATTATCACATAGAATTTCTAGTTTACTTAAATAATTATAAAGACGGTTATAAACAACCTTTTCAAGAAACTTAGAAAAGCTAGGGAGGATCGAGACCGGTCTATAGTTCGTAAAGAGTGATCGATCACCGGCTTTAAAGAGTGGTATCGCGCGAGCAATTTTCATTTGGTCGGGAACAATGCCATGAAGGATAGATAAATTGATTATATGAGCTAAAGGTTTGGCTATAATTTGAATAGACTGTTTAATGATGGAAATGGGAATTCTATCATGGCCAGCTGCCTTTCCTGATCGAAAAGCATTAGAAATTTCCGATAGCTCATTTGGAGTCACTGGATCACAAAACACCGATTGACAAAAGTGAGCAGAGAGAAAACTGCGGTGAAAGGCAGACGAGTGAATTTCTTTGGCTAGATTAGGTCCGATACTAGAAAAATAACTACAGAATCTATTAGCGATGTCTACTGGATCCGTAATTTCTTGGTTGTCAACTTTAAATATGGAATTGATTTTGGACGCTTTCTTTTTTGTCTCAATACTTTCATTTAGAACTCTCCATGTAGCTTTGGCATTTGATTTAGAAGCATCGATTTTCTTTTCGTAATATATACGTTTTAGCAATTCAAATGTACATTCTAAAGAAGGGACAAGTGACAGACTCTTGGCAAACAATAACGATATTCCGTTCAATTAAGTTCGGAACTTTGTTTTGAATAGGATAGTATGTATAGCAGTGTGTTGCTATCTGTGAAATTCAGTTGTGTTTATCTCACTTTAAGAAAGAGAATAGGCGTGAATTTTGAGATTGCCAAATTTTTCTGGGATGTTGGCAACGATTTCCGACAAATTCAAGGTAAATAGCTGGCGCTGAAGTCTTTTTTCTCATGAACGCAAGTGTCATTGTTCAAATACGGATTCATCTCGCATTCGTTCACGTGTGCAACAAAACCACCAGTAATAGTTGAAATCTCAAATGAACTAGGCTTTCACTAAAAGAACTTCATTCATTTATCCACCCATCCATCCATCCATCCATCTATACGCCCGTCCGTCCATCCATCCATCTTTCCATCCATAAGTGTTGATTTCCCAGCTGTTGGCCGATAGTTTGAGACAAGATTCCCAACGAAAGGTTTTATGCAGTGGGTACTGAATTCACCAACAAACGAATTTCAATTAGTCCGTCGAAATTTTATCCAAGACAACGTTTCGTACCTGTTTCGCAGTTTTTTCCAGTGAATTCTTCTTTACAAATGCACACATAGCTGTTCTCCTCGTAGAGTGACACACACTTGCCATTGTTCTTACAAGGCCAACTGCTACACTGTGACTACAAACAAAACGTACATCCTATCAGTGACGCTGTAAATATTAGTTGCATATTGATTTTGAAGACGGTAAATAGTGTATTGGCGGTTGGCAACGTTTGAAGTGTATAAAGAGTTGGTAGACAGTCATGGTGGGTCAGTCTGATGGGAAACTGAAAGGAATCTCATTTCCAATCTTTTTAAAGAAAGAACCAAACTGATTTAAAAATCAGTTTGCTGTGGCTCTCTTACATACAACATAAATTGTGTTGTTCAATGGTGGCAGTGGTGTAGCTGTCTATATAACAACAGAGTTCTACCACGCATTTTACATGAGCGAGAGTCAACTTTAATGCCGTACATTGACTGCTCACGAAGTACCGAGCCAACTATTTCTCAGTCCATTGGTCACCGACTGCAAGCAGTCTGTATTTTTAGTATTTCTCAGTGGCTCATGAGTGTAAACTCCGTAAAGAAATTCACTATTTCTTAACACAAGAAGGCATGTTTATTCAACAGTGCGAGCAGTGAATCCCGGCATGCATTGCAAAAGCCAATGTGATTGATAAAGGTTACCTAGCCCTACAGCTCCCTTCCAAGTGCCCAAAACTCTGTTAACAGAGCTAAATCTACGTCTGCCCAACATTTTCCTATCGCTTTAATAACTGAAAGTATCTCCAAAAAATCTTAACAGGGTTCAACCCAAACTGGAAAGGGCATTACTGTGATAACTGCCATGAACAGTGTCAAACACGCACTTATGTAGCATCCATCAAAGAAAACCACATATCAAGGTGCTAAAGAGGTATGAAAATTCTTTCAGAGCGTTTTTGTTTCGGTGGGGATCCTCTGCTAACAGTTTCGTTTTGGCTAGCTTCGGCTGAAGCAGTATTATGGGTTAGAATAGACCAAACTTCTGTCAAAAATTTCGACCAATCAGAAGGCAGAACGAGCTGTCAATCAAATCCTTCAAACTTGGATCACTTGACCTGGCATGAGGTACATCGAAAGTATTTATTATTATTATTATTATTATTATTATTATTAATTTTTTTTTTTTTTTTGCTTTTTTGCGAGACATGAGAAATCCATGTATACCTTCTGATCAGTAGTGAGATGCCTTATCCGTTGGACCACAGGGTCAAAGAGACGCATAAACAGACGCATAAAATGGTTTATTGTGTTTGAGCCTGAGGCCCAACCATAGTTGATAGAGCGAAATGGTTATGAAGCCTAGCAAAGTTCTTTGTGGTTGCGCGTGTTCAAGAAACTAACCAATAGAAACATTGAGATTATGTAATCCATGCATATTACATGAGTGCAAAATAAAATATATGCATGGTCATGGACCTTCCAACATAAACCTTGGCCTCTTTGTTTTGATCCTTTGATGTGCAGGGCTTCATCACCATTTCCCTCTATTAACTATGGCCCAACAGATCATCAATCTGACTACGAATCAGGGGATTGTAGGTTAGAATCCTGTTGGAGTTGATTTTCTCATGTCCCGTAATAATAAACCCTCTCAATGCACCCAGATCACGTGTTCCAAGTTTGATGGATTTGATTGACAGCTCGTTCTGGCTTCTGATTGGTTGAAATATTTGTCCTTCCAAGTCATAACTAACGGTATTAGCTAGAGTGGTTGATTATTAGCTATGACGGGGAGAGAATGGTTTTCAGCTTCGAAGAGAGCAGATATGTGACGACGCATAGTGCCTTGCACTGTCTCGGTAAAGTCATACTGTGGATTCTGGGCACGTCCTTGTATTTACTATCTTAATCCCGGCCGATCCATACTTGTTTACAAGTTGTCAAATCTGGACGTTCCTGTACTCGATGCTGGCCGTTGAGGGTTTACTTCTGGATAAGGTCGCGCAGGACACTTGTCTGTGAATAAATTCATGAGCCAAAGTTTTGGGGTAGATGTTTCATTCTGAGGCTTCAAATCTCTGAATTGTGAAGGTCGATTCCACTGAAATTTGACAGGTATCTTAGTGGATAATGGAATTACATCATGATTGTCGTTTTATAGGCGGATCGAGATTTACGGTGATATTTTAGGCTGCTAAAGTTACAAATGGCAAAAAGCAACGTTTCTGATTGACTGAAGCGCAGCAAAGTAAATGGTTTTATTATTTAGTGATAAAGGATAACCTTTTCTATGATGTGAAAGAAGCAGATGTCTCTCTCACTTTCACTACTCCGTCGGAACAATGACGGGAGAAATCACATCTTTTGTTTCACTTTGGCTAATAACGGGTGTGGAATATTCCTATGAGCGTACGGGCACACCGGTATGACTTCTGGATTGAACTTGACCGTAAATTCAGACAGTGTTCCCAGGCTGGTGTGTAGCCTCCTTCGCAGACCTACTTTTGGCTCGTTACGCAATCTTTCCTCCCCAACGAACGTCTGCTGAAACGAACAGCACATTCCTTTCCCATTGTTAGCAAAGATCAGCCGGAGTCCACGTGAAAAATACTACAGAGCCAATCAGCGCTAAGTTATTGTGCAATGAAAAGCTACGTTTAAAATGTTCCCTTGAGACCCCTTGAGGCGATTTATTTTTCCCGAGAATTCCCAAATTATTCCAAATCACGACTTTATGTAATGGATGTCACTCCAAAAAAACTTCTTGGAAACGATTGCTTCCTCTGATATGCAGTACCATTCTAATCCCTACTGCGAGAATACGAGTGTTCGGCAAGAGTTCTGTGGACATACAGGGCCTGATCGGAAATGCCTTAGAAATCGATTTAAGTGTGTTTTCCTTGAGTGACACGTTCGTCTATTCCCAATATTATAAGCGGCTACTTCACTTTAAAATAATTAAAGCAGACCTACGAGTAGTTCAAGATGGGATAAAGGAGAAATAAGAACGAAGCGAGTACGGCAAGACTCAACTGAAACGGAAGTAGATGTTACTGCGACGATCGCACCTTCAAATCTGAAACGCACCGCAGCAAAATCACTGAAACTTGTCACCATTGCTACCTGGGGGGGTACCCCCAGGAAAATTGGGTGGGGGTGTGCGGCCCGCTTCCTGAAACCCTTACCCTATTTCAGACCTACCGTTTTTCAGACATGGCCAAAAATTCGATACCCTATTTCAGACCTATTTCCCTTACACGGTTGGCGTAAACATAATTTGAGAAATGCTTTTGTGACTCTTTTGTTAATGGTCTTATCGCCCAATGATGAAGAAGTGCCTTCTTCTAAAACACATACTCAATTAAGAAAAAAGTGCACAAACAATACCCCATTTCAGACCAAACGGTTAAAATCGATACCCTATTTCAGACCAAAACGGCTTAAAAACCATACCCTTTGGGGCCGCACATACCTATATAGCCCATACAACAGAGTACCCCCGGGCATTCCTACGACTTCTATTTTTTCGAAAGAAGACCATGCCAAAAGGTCTTCATTATCGGAAGGTCGCCGAAGTTAATTAGGGATCATTTCGCCAAGCGACGAGGAAATCCCTCAAACTCTGCCCGCTAAAAATGAGGCCGGTTTGTTCTTCAGAGTGTTCTTCGGTTGTTCTCAATTGAAAGGTGTAGTCTGTGTTCCAGGTCAAAGCCGTCCCTTCTTAGAAAGTGAGACAGGGAAAGCCTCATCTATTTCGACTTTCGGTCACTTTGCGAAAAGTGGAAGTATCGGAAATGAGACCAACGAGTCCTCTAGGTTTCGACACTTCACGGTTTATTATTTTCCAAGTCAGGTTTCCTTCGTTACAACTGTACTCTCGCTCAAAACGTATTGCTCAACAGATCTCTCCCCGAATCATAGATTCTTTACACACCTTAAAAAATGTCATACAATAGTTGTGTTTTCCATTGCGCAACGACTAATTCATCTGTCAACACGGCGATCCCTAGTCACGAATCAGTTCAACTCTATTATCACGGAACAATTACTCACACACTCCCCTTTTTATCTCCGAAGGAGAGAAACACTAGAATTGTTCATTAGTTAAATCAAACTGCAACATGAACGATAATGAAATAAAGTTCAGTCCTCTGTCATGAACTTAGAGAGTTGTATAACATTACTAGTGTGCATCGGCGTTTATATCTTGAATGCGACATTGCGCGGCTACTGCGGCATCCCTCCTTGGCCTAAAGGTCGGGGCTGCAGTGTCAAGATGTGGTGAGCTCCTCACATTTTCGCGGTCACAGGTTAGCTCTAGTGGATACAAATGTTGTACCGCCCGCTCCAGTGTCCTTTTGCCAGCTCAAAGTTTTTCAGCCCGGACTATTCCGTCCCGTCCTGAAATCAGCTCTTCCACGATTACCATTTTCCATTTGTTGCGATTCCGTTCCTCGTCCTTAATGATGACTACCTCCCCCTTGGCCAGGGCCATAGTTTGTCCCTTGTGTTTCATCCGATGTCACTCCCTCAGTCCTCGCAAGTACTCGATTGTCCACCTAAACCAAAAGGCTTGCTTGCACTTCAGCAGGTAATTTGCTCGTCTGCGCAGATCAACCTCTTCTAAATGGTGTGGTTCCAGTTCCGGTAGCTGGTTTGATTGGAGAAACGGCAGCGAGTTAGGCGTCAGCACCGGCAGTTGTATGTCATCTTCGAGGTAGCACAAAGGGCTATTATTCAACGCGATCTCTACATCCAGTACCACTTCACATAGTTCAGCCCAGGTCAGCATTCCCTTTCCAATGGTTTTGTTTAGAGCTGTTTTGACAAGTCTGATAAGGCGCTCGAGCTGCCCCCCCCCCACCACCAAGCGGCGCGGCTGAGGTTTAATTGCCAATTGATGTTTAATTGCAATGTTTTTTGCCTTTGTCAGAGTATATCTTCGCTGGGCGACCTCGGCGCGCAATCAGCCGTTTCAAACTTCTTAGAAATTCATTCGTCTCCAGGTTTGGTAGATCTTCCAGGAATAATCCTCTTGTGAGACTGCATGCGTACAATACAAGATAGGCTTTCCCCTCTTTCGTTGATCTGACGCGGTACTTGAGGGGTCCTGCAGAGTCGACCCCAATAACTTCGAATTGGGTGTTTCGTTCGGTGCGATCCGCGGGTAGAAGTCCAGGGAGTGGTGCCACCAGTGCTGTAGCTTGGAACCGCTTGCAACCTGAGCATGCCTTGCCAACCTGTTTCGCGAGTTTCCTCAGGCGCGGTACCCAGTATTGCTCACGCACTCTAGTCATGGTTAGGGCCACCCCTCCGAGGAGTGTATCCACGTGCGATCAATGGATCAGCTTGCGTGTGTAGGGAGCGGAATCCGGTAGGAAGATAGAGGTAGTGACCCTGAATCCTTCCTCTACACTCCAATACACCTTCTTGGTTTTCTTGAACATTCAGCTGTAAGCGGTCTTCTTCTTCTTGTTTACTGGATTTCGCTTGCTGCTGGGCCCGCTTGATCCAGAACGTCGTCTGTTTCTTTATCTCCTCAGTTGTCAGGGATCCTACGACTCGATTCTTGCGGTTGGTTCTGGAATTGCGTAGGAATCTTACGACCCAGGCACCCACTCGTAACACGCGCCATAGTTTGTGCTTCTCGAGTAGCTCGTCAAGAGCGTTGGCTTCGTTTGTCTTCTCTACTGCTAACGCAAACACCTCATGCGTTTGTTTCACTTCCTCGGTTTCCTTCTCTTGCGTAGATGCCGTTACAGGGTCTGGAGGCCAGTCCTGTGGTTGTGATAGCCAGCTTGGTCCTCTTCACCAAAGGGTTGTCAGCTTGCTAACCTCTCCTCCTCTACGCCCCACGTCTGCTGGATTTTCTTCCGTTGGTACGTGTCTCCAGGTAATTTGTTTTTGCTGAATTTTCTTCACTCGATTACCGACGAACTGTTTATATTCGCCATTGCCTCGAATCCAGTGTAGTGCTACTGTGCTATCCAGCCAACCATAGACCTTTCTCACAGGGAAACCTTCCAGGGCTTCCTTGACGTTGTAAACTAAGTTCGTAGCCATGTGCCCGGACACCAGTTCTAAACGGGGGATAGTCAGTCCTTCCTTAGAGAGCCGCGACTTCGCTGTGACTAGGCCTTGATTCATGCCAGATGGTTGCTCCACTACCGCGAAAACTGCAGCAGAAACTCCTTTCCCGCCTGCATCTCCAAATGCATGCAGGTCGATTGTTAAAATCTTCTCCTCATGTTTCACTACCCTTCTTGCTACTCCTATGTTCTCTGGAAGGCTTTGCTTCCCACTTGTTCCATTTCCCTTTTAAGTTGCTAGCCAGGGGGTTATCCCACGCGCTTAGTGTCTCACAGGCTTCTCTGTAGAGTGCTTTTCCAGATAGGGTTACCGTTGAAGCTAGTCCGAGCGGATCATAGACTTTAGCGATCTTTGCCAGGATACCCCTCTTGGTCGGTTCAGCGGTGAACGTCGGAAAGCTGACTTGGATTTCGTCGTTCTCTTTATTCCAAGGAACTCCCAGCAATTTAGATTCGCCTTTCTTAGCGCCCAGTTGCTGCTTGGCGTACGTCTGACCTTCTTCATCTGGCGACATATCGTCGGTCTCTAAATCCCGAACGTTTGATTGCCACTTGTGAAGTTCGAAAGTCGCCTCATTAAAGATAGTTTGAGCCGTCTGCTTGGCTTCTAGCGCTTGTTTCACTGACTCCCCGCCTGTGATTATATCATCGACGTACATGTTGCGCTCTATCTCCTCCACCAGTTTTGGGTTTACTGATTTGTATCGGTGTAAATGTTCTTTGATAACTGCGGCTAGGAGGAACGGAGACGGCGCTAAGCCAAAGAGTACTCTGGTGAAACGCAATGTTTCCACTTGCTTGCTCCTTAGATCTTTTAACCAGTGGAAGCGCAAGGCGTCCCGGTCTGCTCCACGAACCCGAATTTGCAAGAATACCTGCTTCAAGTCGCCCGCGATTGCCACCGGATAAAATCTGTTTCTGATCATCACGCTCCACAGCTGGTTCTGTAGTGGCGGGCCTACTTCCAGGCACTCGTTGAGTGAGGCTGCACTTGAACTTTCCCGTGCTGAAGCGTCATACACGATGCGCATCTTTGTGGTTTCTGCATTCTCGCGCACGACCGCTTTATGGGGAATGTAGAATTCTTTCCCATCACCACCCGCTTTATCTGCGCGTTCTACGATTCCTTGATTTAGCTGGTCCTGGATGATGTTGTTGTACCTTTCAAGCTGGCCTCGCCTTTCAAGGCTGCGTACAGGGTTTTCCAGACGCTTCAGGCTCCCTGTGCGGTTGTCAGGTAGGGGAGGATGATTTCCCTTCCAAGGTAGGCTTGTCTCGTACCAGCCTTCGGAACTCCTGGTAAGCTGTTCCTTGAATTCTTCGTAAACTGTTTCCTGATCTCCACTCGGTTTGTCCTTTAGCCCCAGGACGTCCAACTTGCATAATTCCTGGTAATCTATCGCTGAGGTCTACGTTAGGAACATGTTACCGAGATCTAATTCCTTTCCGGGTGACATTATGGTCCAGCCGAGCCTCGTGTATTGTGCAACTGGTTCTCCTGGGCGTCCAATTCTTGGTCTTGTTCCTGTTTTGATCTTCGCATACTCGTTTGTTCCAAGAATCAGATGGCAGCATAGGTTTCTCGCCGTCATCCTCTATGGTCACACCTCTCAAATCGGAAAACTGCTCCACCATTTCTGTGCATTTGGGGTTTTCAAGTGTCAACAATTCTTTGCGGTCGACCTTGTTTACTTCTGCTTGTAGGGAGAATTTGCTATCCAAACTTCGAATTTGTAAACCGTAGATATTTATCGCTTTGTTAGATGTGCCAAACATCATTTCAATTCGCTTGAATTCTTGGCGGATTGGACGTAAATGTTAACGATCTGAAAGGGTTGATGATGCGTAGGAACTTCCGGCTCCCGTATCCAACAGCGCTCTACACTTAATACCATTCACTTCAGCTGTAACTATGGGATAAACCATTCCCTTCCTTTCCACGCTCGTTGCGGTCATCAATTGATCTCGTTGTGTAGATTTATCGCAGATGGACGTATGATGTCTTCTCTTGCAAATCCGGCAACCAGTACGACTTTTACATTCAGCGGCGCGATGTTGGTTTCCTGTGCAATTAAAACACAGTTGTTTGATGCCTAATTGCTTTCTGCGGTCTTCAACTGTCACGAACTTGTCACAATTAACAGATCTGTGGTCTGTCGCCTCACAATACACGCACACACGTTGCGTCGGCATTGTTTCTTTCGTCTGGAATGTTTTTTCGCGACCACGAAACTTAGCGCCTGGTTTCTCCGAATTCTCGGCGTTGCTTTCAACTGGATTTATTTCCTTCCACGTCTTCAGAGCCTTTATCAATTGTGGAAAGTCCCAGTTCTGCCAGTCTTCGTGTCCTCTAACTAGATCCGCCTTTATCCCCTTCAGCTTGTCGAGCACACTCCTTGTATTTCCTGACACGTCTTTCAATCTCCCCAGTGTCTCCAGAGATTGGACATTGTACACGAGCGTTTTGTAAAATGTGTGGACATTCGCAGGTTGTGTCCCAGTGATGACAGGCAAATTCTTAATATTTGGCACGTACGCATTCACGATCTCGCTAGTCTTCCCATACTCGCTGACAAGGATATTTTTTGCTCTCTCATAGCCTTCTGTTGTGAAAGTTAATCCGTCTATTTCGTCCAAACCTTTGGATCTAGCAGTTCCTTTAGATAAGCGAATTTGGTCACAGTTGCTAGGTTTGTCTTGTCGATTTCCGCTTGAAATTTGTTCCAAAAAGGCAGCCATCCTTCGTACGTCCCCTTGAACTTCGTGATTTCCAGCTTCGGTAGTTTTGTTGCCCTTTCTTGACTTTGTTCAGCCTTCGCCCCAGGGTGCCGATTGACCTTCGTTTCTTCCAACCCGCGCTCGAATTCTAATTTCATCTTCATTTGTTCTCTCTCGAATTTAAGCTCCTCCTCACGAGCACGAGCTCTCCTTTCTTCTTCATCCTTTTGTTTTCGGTGTTCGACCTCTTTACTGGTGTCTTGAAGCCACGTCTCCAGGCTTGAAATTTCTCCATCAGCTTCAGCAATCGGTCCTTCAACGCTACTGCTCCAATTCTCGACCTCTTCTGCACTTTTACCTGCTTTGAACATGATCTGTTCTACCCTCAGTTTAAGCGCGTCTATTTCTTTCACTAATTCTTTTAGGTTCTCAAGTTGACGTTCAACTGCTCCCAAGTTTCCCTTCTCCACAACGCCACGTGTCTTCGCGCTAGTGTATTTCAACATTTGAACTTTAGCGTCTGCTTCTTTTGTTAATTCCTCCAATTTCGTCTTGTCCCGTCGGAGGTGCCACTGTATCGGAAATGAGACCAACGAGTCCGCTAGGTTCCGACACTTCACGGTTTACGAGTCCGCTAGGTTCCGACACTTCATGGTTTATTATTTTCCAAGTCAGGTTTCCTTCGTTACAACTGTACTCTCGCTCAAAACGTATTGCTCAACAGATCTCTCCCCGAATCCCAGATTCTTTACACACCTTAAAAAATGTCATACGATAGTTGTGTTTTCCATTGCGCAACGACTAATTCATCTGTCAACACAGCGATCCCTAGTCACGAATCAGTTCAACTCTTTTATCACAGAACAATTTCTCACAGAAGAACAGATCTCGCACACTCGCTCCTCGTTTCAGCAGACGTTCGTTGGGGAGGAAAGATTGCGTGACGAGCCACAAGAGCGTCTGCGAAGGAGGCTAAGGCTGGTGTAGAGTTGAGGAAATTCATCCTTGAAATTATTTGGCTGAGTTAGCAATTCCCCTATACCATATCTAGTTTGATGGAGGTTGGAGGTTGATATTCCCCATGATCAGGAATTTTTCACGGCTCTCGAGTTCCAGGATTTCCTCCTCTTCGGTAAGAAATAGTTTCATTCTTGCCATCTCAATGGGATAATGCTGTAGTGCTTCCGTTTGGATCTTCATGATAACCGCAGCTTTATGCTCTTAGTGTGGTTTTATACGTTTTTATGGCGCTTTGAGTTACTTGCCGCTGAAGCCTCTGACAATATTAAATTTATCGCGGAGAACAAGCATTAGCTACTCTTTGTGTAACTTTTTTGTTGTGAGACGTATTTTTGCATATTCTTTCAAGAAAACTCGTCGATTTATCTTTATTAGATTTTGAACCTTTGTTTTTGCTCTGGTTTTCTTCCTGTGACGCAGGTCAGGGCGGTTCCATATGCGAAGGTGTTTTGAAGCCTTTAACGAGTGCGGTGAATTATTGATGATGGCAGACCGTTCTTGCGGTTTTTAATTTTCACACTATTTGACATCGCAAGACCTATGTCTTGATGAACGTTTAAAAAAAGTAAAAAGAAAGGTAGAACGATAATTTCTGGTCGGAGAAGGTATAGTAGTGATCTTTTGGTTTAATTTCGGGATCAGCGAGTTTATGTCTTCAGGTGTCTACAAGCAACAAATTGATTTCACTCCCCCTCATAAACAGCCACTGTGAATATATTTTTAGGAAGCATTTTGGCTTTTCTAAAACGTTGTACTTGAATTAATGACCTCTTCAGTACCGGTAGCTATTTTCAGGTCCGTCCGTTTCATTGTAGACGACGTGCTCTTGTGTTGAATACATCTTTTTGGCTATACGTAGAACGTTACTCTCTGCCAATCTTCTCTTTAAACATCAGCTGCCAGATTCTTGACCAACGAATGAGTAAGAAAGATGTTGTCCTGTGAGTTGCTATTGAAAATTTTGGCGAAAGAAACTCATCTCGATGATAGATTCGCTATTTCAGTACATTTTTACGGCATTAAAATTTTGCAAAAACCATTGCGGAATGTTTTACACCATATCACGAAAATGTCCGGCTTTCCTAACGAAACTCGCTTTGCACTCATTTACACCATCTTCACCATGCGTAAACAACAATTAGGGTGTCATGAAACTTTACCTTCCGAATGAACTGACCAGTGGCTCTACAACCAAATTTATCCACATTCATTCATAACCAATCTCTCTCAGAGATCGCGAATTTCACTTTTCTTAGAAAATATGTACCGGTGTGTGCATTATGAGGACCAAATAAAAATATATACAGTTTAACAAACATGATTATTTTGCTGTATCTGCTTATCTGATATTAAAAATTAGAAATTTAACTTACCGCGATGCTGAAGTGGTGTTGATGTTTACTTGGAACTAACTTTTCCGAGTTGTTGTATTTATCAGATGGTAGCAGCTCGCACAACAGTTTTCCGTTGATGTCTGGGAAGGCTCCCAAGTTGTAGGAGAAACATGATGAGGTTTCCAAACAGGCGAACCCACATTCCATATTGTCTTCAATTAGATCTGCACCAAGACTTGTGATATTCAGATAGGAAAACTTGTCCTGCTTAAAACTGGCATATCTCAAGCCCAGGGAAAAACTTCCACGGCTTACATCATTGTCATCTTTTGAAAGCACTACAATAAAAGAAACTGTTTTAAGAGAAAAAGTGGACAAAATGCTGATTTGTGGATAGTGGATATTTTACCAAAACGTCCAATATTGGGGAGTGTCAACAGGATAGCAAAAAAAGGTTTAAGTGTTGACCATAGGAAAAAAGCCAGAGAATACAAAGCAAAGCAGTTCACCTTTAGCCATTTGAACGGCTGAACAGAAAGCACCGATCGTAAAGGAAAGAAACAAGAGTTTCATCAACACTGAAAAAGTTAAGGGCACCATCTTCCTCTGCGAACCTCTTTGCTTGGCTAGCTCTTCACTTCTGTTTGTTTGGTCAATTTGAAAGCGAAAGTCAAATTTAATAATTTATAGGGTTTTTAGAGCTTAGACAACGTCACAATAACCTGGCTTCCTATAAGTTAATTATGCTGAGCTGTATCTAGGAGAAATGTTTTATTTTCTCAGGCTAGAAAAATTATTTGGTTTCGCCAAAACGATGCAGCAGTGCACGTTCGAAAACCAATTTCATTCGTAAACCAGTTAAGAGAATTAGACCCAAATTAGTATTGAATAGCTAAGAAAATAGCGAAATAAGGAGGGGTTGCTTATAAAGGCGGGGCAGGACGATGTTCTTCAATAGCAGTGAAAGACATTATTCATTCTCACGGGTTTGAAGTGATAGCTTACTGTTATCAATTGTGTCACGACACAATATTTGTGATGAGGGTTGCGACATATTCAAGATCCATTAGGATAGTTTTCTAAAAGTGCGGCGGCTTTTGCAAAATGACAACCTTAGAAGATTTTTAATTAAAATTTGTGTTGCTTACTTAAGCTTTTAATCGTGCACAAACGCGTGACATATGTTTAAAATTACTCTCTACAAAAGCTTAATTAAAAATACCAGTAGTTAAGATGTTGATGTTGGACAGGAAAGCATGAAGAAATTATGCGCAGAAAAGATATAAAACAATACAACAAGTGTTCTGTATGGCAAACGATAAAAAAGGATTTAAACTTTATTGCTGAGAACCCGGCATAACAAATATTCACATGACATCTTTTCAGAATTTATTACACGGTAAACATTTACCTTCTTCAAAATAAAGTTATTAAAAATTGGGTGAAGGAAGAATTTTACTTTTTTTTGTTTTTGTTTTATATACGAAAAGATATTGCAATTCTGGAAAAAGTACTTTTGATTCAACGGCGCATTTGCAACAACAGACAACACAACAGGTCACGTCTGTCTTTTGTGGCTTTGATGAGATGTTCATTATAACGGCAATAGCATGTTTTATCTTCTCACTTATTAATAATAAATTACACCTAACAGGTAAACCAACTAGTCACGTTCATCTTGAAGCCACGTCGAAGCAGAAAGGAAAAAAATAGGACATAAAAAATGCATTTTATGTTAATGCAAGTAACAGGCTGAAGAAGGTTGAAACAGAAGCATTTTGAGGCAGTTCGGTATTTAAACTGAAAGAACACTACAACCACAAATGGGGAGACTATTTTCAAACAGATCAAAGCCGAGAAATAAACTGTAGTCACCTCAAGGACAAAATTGTTGCTATGATTTTAATTAAAAGCCGAAAGTCTGTAAACTTTTTAGGAAACAGGTAGATGTTTCTTCTGCATATTGCACTTAGGAAGACCTGAAAACCTTGTTTATTTCTACGTATTGTAGTGTGGATACAATTCAACGGTTTGAAGTGTTGAATGGAACACAACTCAAACAAAGTGATAGGTTTCTTTATTTTAGAGTGAGAGGCGATGGAAAATTTAACGAGTAAACATTATTTGGAAATTCCCGATGACAACCTTTCAGAGTTATTATGTTTCTTTCACAAAGCTGTGTATCTCATGATCTGTTTTCATTGCTTTTTAACTTCTCTAGTTTTGCTAATTTCTCGAGGATGTTAAAGGGGCAGTGTTACGAGGATTTTGCTATTTATGTCAGTTCTGTGCTCAAATCATTACTTTGAGGCTTTACTCATAAACAAAATGCTTCTGTAAAACTACGACGAAGATATCAAATGAATTTTATCAGAGGGGGCTACCCATAATAAATTTGTTGACGATTGTTTGAAGACGTAGCATCAAAACTTGAAAAAATTGGCCAATTCTTTTAAGCTTCAATCCATTTCCGTCCTTGCCATCCGCACCAACAGGCGACAGGAAACAGTTTCAGTACCTTCAAATAGTCTATAATAACAAAACTAAACCATTAGTTTTGGAATTCAATTGATGCGAAGACACCGCCCTTCCAGCTTTTTATAAAGTTGCCAAATAGCGTGACACTGCCCCTTTAATAATTACTTAGTTACTTGTTTTATGCATTTTACTTCCATCCCGAAGTTCCTTTTAAAAAGCCTCTGAAACTTGCTGTTCCTAAACAAAAAAATGCCTCATGCTGCCGGTAATAAACAGTTTACTTAAGATTTCAGACTGTTCGATTAGCAGCTGCTGAATTGTTGAGAATAAATAGAAACTGAAAGTGGGCGATAACTGACACTCCTTATGGTAATCTTGTGCAACTGTCGGGCAGTAATTAACTATGTAAGATAAAACGTAGCCGCGGCTTACTAAACAGCTGACTAAAGACGGCCATAAACATGAAAAAAGTCTTTTTTTTTTTCAATTATTATTTCACACTTTCATTTAAACTGTCGAAACCCCTACCCCTCTGAAAAGCTTGGATAGCCGGAATACTAAAGACAGGCATAACGTCAAAAAGTCCATTTTTCAATTAATTTTCATACTTTCATTTAAACTGTCGAAACCTCAATACCTCTGTAAAGCTTGAATACCAAATATACCCATCATTAAATTTCACCACCTGCTAAGAGCCACCAACGTTTACGGCTTGAAAACGATAAACAGGAAAACTTTAATGTAACTTTACACACTAGAAGCTGCTATTGAATTGCAGTTAAATTTTTTTCACTGATTTTAGAAGTACGTAAAATTAAATGTTGATTATAAGAAATCGAAGATGTGTTTTTATCTACCTCCACAGTATTAATCTATAACGGTTTTTCGTTACATAGATGCATCTCATTAGCAGAAATAATAACATGGGGAATATCGAAGCAACCGCGTTAGACGAGTGTATGCCTCGTTCTCTAAGCCACGAGCAGAAAGAAGCGCCCGTTACTGATGTATATAGCTCGTTCTTTTTAAAAGCCACGTGTCCAAACAAGCCCGCGATACTCGTGTATAACTAAACTACAAGCTGAAAGGCGCAACCGACAAAAACAAGCGCACTACACATGTGTATGCCTCGTTCTTTAAGACACGAGCAGAAAGAAGTGCGCGTTACTGATACATACAGCTCGTTCTTTTTAAAAGCCACCTGCCCAAACAAGCGCGCGATACTCTTGTATATACCTAAGCCACAAGCAGAAAGGCGCAACCGACTCCGACGAAAGAACACAACTTGTTAAAATTATCAACGGAGACGCTTTCTTCCCGCTGAAATGTTGGCCGGAGGGCATGAGGATGGCTTTCTGGAAAAAAGCCAGTTGGCGACTGAGACACTTTCAAGCTTATGCTTTTTTTTTTGGGAGGGGGGAGGGGAGTCCTTAATAACAAAACTAGACCATTATTTTTTAGAATTCAATTGATGCGAAGACACCGTTCTTCCACCTTTTTATAAAGTTGCCAAATAGCCTGACACTGCGCCTTTAATAGCGGAGCTCCGGCGGCCCGAAGGGCCGCCAACAGGAGCACCTTTGGTAAGAAAATGTGGTAACCCATCTGTTCGAGAAAATTTGTTTTGGTCCCCGTACGTACGTCCGCCGATTCATGTGTGCGCTGTAAAATGTCCTATAACAATAACAATAACAATAACAATAATAATTATTATTATTATAATCCAACATGGCGGAAATACTCCGGTTGACCACCTTGTTTACAGCATACATCTTTGATATTAGGGCCTGGCTAAACTATGAAACATTGTTGTGGAAATATTGTTTCCCTGGGATTGCTGCTCAGGTGGCTAAACTTGGAAACATTTGTTTCGCAAGCAAATTTGCGTCCGGGAAGCAAAAATGTTTTTGACCTGATTCAAAAACATTTCTTTGCGTCCGAGAAGCAAGATTTGTGTCCGACTGGGAGTGTGTAATACCCCCGCCGTCGATTTTTAACAAAACATCGTCCCCGAGCAGCGAACAATGTTGCGTTAAAAATCGTCTCGTGTAACATGCCATTACCGACCGTTGCCGCAACAAAGTTGCGTTAAAAGTTGTCTCGTGTAACATGGATTAAAAATCGGCAATAAAAATCGGCGTTAAAAATCGGCTCGTGTTATGTTACACGTGCCGATTTTTAATCCATGTTATGCGAGACAACTTTTAAGGCAACTTTGTTGCGGCAACTTTCGGCAACGGCATGTTACACGAGACGATTTCTAACGCAACATTGTTCGCTGCTCGGGGACGATGTTGCGTTAAAAGTCGACAGCGGGGGTGTTACACGCACCAACTCCAACAAAATTCGGCAACAATGTTGCAGGTTTTTGAATTGCTTTCAAAAAACTGCAACATGTTGCCGCAACAAAATGTTGCGTTAAAAATCGTCTTGTGTGCCATGTTACACGAGACAACTTTCAACACAACAATGTTGAGTTAAAAATCGGAGTTAAGGTGATGTTACACGAGCCGACTTTTAACACTGATTTTTAACGCAACATTGTTGCGTTAAAAGTTGTCTCGTGTAACATGGCACACAGGACGTTTTTAACGCAACATTTTGTTGAGGCAACATGTTGCAGGTTTTTGAAAGCGATTCAAAAACCTGCAACATTGTTGCCGAATTTTGTTGGAGTTGGTGCGTGTAACAGTCCCGCCGTCGACTTTTAACGCAACATCGTCCCCGAGCAGCGAACAATGTTGCGTTAAAAATCGTCTCGTGTAACATGCCGTTGCCGAAAGTTGCCGCAACAAAGTTGCGTTAAAAGTTGTCTCGTATAACATGGATTAAAAATCGACGTTAAAAATCGACTCGTGTAACATAACACGAGTCGACTTTTAACGCCAATATTTATTGCCGATTTTTAATCCATGTTACACAAGACAACTTTTAACCCAACTTTGTTGCGGCAACTTTCGGCAACGGCATGTTACACGAGACGATTTTTAACGCAACCGTTGGGGACGATGTTGCATTAAAAGTCGACGGCGAGGGTGTTACACGCACCAACTCCAACAAGATTCGGGCAACAATGTTGCGTTAAAAATCGGCGTTCAAAGTCGGCTCGTGTGACATCACCTTTAAAAATCGGCTCGTGTAACATCACCTTAAACTTCCTCGGACATCCATGTTATGGTCAATTGACACCTGTTAAAACAAGGCATCCGCTGACCAGTATCACGTGACCATATCGCGGGCTCAAGTTTAAAGGTCATCGAGGTCGGCTGTTGTACTAGCTTTTTATTCGATCGCAGGCTCAAGCCAGGTGTGGGACACCCAAACCAAAACGAGGCTTAATTTTCCGCGCGCTTTCTGCAGATCAAAATTTTACCTTCAGTTGGTTTCTTCATTTTGAGCAAAACAACTTTACCCCTCACGAAATGAATGCGATGCGTCAAAAGACAGAAATTAGAGACATGCGCAGTACGGATACGGGTAATGGCCGGTCAGGTCAACAACAATGCTATGGAGACTTTGTTGTTTAATATCTTTTTAAAACGCGAAGTTTCAGCCACCGTCAGAAGCAAGGTTAAAGAATGGTACATGATCGAAATATCTACCGCTTTCTATTTCGACTTTTTTCCCCGAAGTTTATACAATGCCTATTTTATTTACTTGAATACGCACTGTTCGGTGCGTTGCTGGTTAAAAGAAATTTCGCGACGGTGAAGTTTAAGATCAGTCATTCAGTTTGTCAGTGGGTCAACTTTAGGAGTCTTGCGTTGTGTCCCTGTGAAGTTATTTCATTTTTCTTCACGCGCGCTCGAAGTCGTCAAGAATCGTCTCATGCTGGGTTGGAGAGCTGTTCGAATTGAGGGAAGGCAACTGAAGAGTGCAGGCAAGGTACGGAAAGAGTTTTTCAAACCTTGACGACGTACTTAACACTAATAATACAGTACAAAATACTTAAACTTAACACTTTTGAAATTTTTGTAATGGTAAACTCCATAAAAATCGGAAACCAGTGACCCTTGAGCATTGTATATAGAATTTATTTTTATGAACCAAATCGGTCACCGAGGTTCTACATTTTGTACTTTGGCAAAACAATGTGGCAGTTTCGATTCATCAACTACTTACAGCAACCAGCTCTTCATGGCTTATCAGGGTATATCATTACTGTCATTGTCATGCTCTTAGACAATTAAACTCAAAGAATGAAAAGCTTAAGCTTATGTAATTTCACTATCCTTTATTTGTTTGTTATTGTTTTTTTTTTTTTTTAATTTTGTTTGTTTTTTTAATGCCAGCTCAATACTTCAGCAAGCTAAGGAGATCTCTGAAACCTCGTTCGTCTTCTGTGGACCAAACTTATGTTGTGTTTTTTAGAACACAATAATTAGTACTGTCTTTGTTTTAGGACAGTCAATGTACAGGACTAAATTATGTTTGATGCTTTAGCAGGTAATAATGCACATGTCATCGGCTTCCCCATGGGTCGACCCCTAGGCCTACCAGGGAGATATGTGGGGGAATGCAAATTTACAAGAGTTTTCTTATGTCTCTCGGTTTTTATCTGAGGAAGGTGACACCTTCTCCTGCTCAAATCTTGTCTTGAGAGATTCCCCGAGCCCCCTGGCTAGCCCAGGGTCGACCCCACAGGGAAACCGATGACATATGCATAAATCTAACCATCCTGCACCTTAAAAAATACCTACTGTTCATTAACTGTCAAGCATTTAATTCTTAATATTGGTAACACCAAGTAAAATTGTTCCCAGTTTCTGGTACCTGCTACTATTTACAACTGACATCAACTTGTGAATGATATTTGAAACGAATTATATATGAACTGCGGAAATGAAATCAAATGAAGAATGATCCTCGCAGTTGTGAACGCAATTTATGCAATTGCGAAAAGAAGCCTGAAAAAAATTCAGGACTTCAACGGGGTTCGAACCCGTGACCTCGCGAATACCGGTGCGATGCTCTAACCAACTGAGCTATGAAGCCACTGACGTTGGGAGCAGGTCAATTGTGGGTTCACATGTTCCCGTGAAAGAAATGAGTGTGAATGATATTTGAAACGAATTATATATGAACTGCGGAAATGAAATCAAATGAAGAATGATCCTCGCAGTTGTGAACGCAATTTATGCAATTGCGAAAAGAAGCCTGAAAAAAAAAAAATTTGATTTCATTTCCGCAGTTCATATATAATTCGTTTCAAATATCATTCACACTCATTTCTTTCACGGGAACATGTGAACCCACAATTGACCTGCTCCCAACGTCAGTGGCTTCATAGCTCAGTTGGTTAGAGCATCGCACCGGTATTCGCGAGGTCACGGGTTCGAACCCCGTTGAAGTCCTGAATTTTTTTCAGGCTTCTTTTCGCAATTGCATAAATTGCGTTCACAACTGCGAGGATCATTCTTCATTTGATTTCATTTCCGCAGTTCATATATAATTCGTTTCAAATATCATTCACACTCATTTCTTTCACGGGAACATGTGAACCCACAATTGACCTGCTCCCAACGTCAGTGGCTTCATAGCTCAGTTGGTTAGAGCATCGCACCGGTATTCGCGAGGTCACGGGTTCGAACCCCGTTGAAGTCCTGAATTTTTTTCAGGCTTCTTTTCGCAATTGCATAAATTGCGTTCACAACTGCGAGGATCATTCTTCATTTGATTTCATTTCCGCAGTTCATATATAATTCGTTTCAAATATCATTCACACTCATTTCTTTCACGGGAACATGTGAACCCACAATTGACCTGCTCCCAACGTCAGTGGCTTCATAGCTCAGTTGGTTAGAGCATCGCACCGGTATTCGCGAGGTCACGGGTTCGAACCCCGTTGAAGTCCTGAATTTTTTTCAGGCTTCTTTTCGCAATTGCATAAATTGCGTTCACAACTGCGAGGATCATTCTTCATTTGATTTCATTTCCGCAGTTCATATATAATTCGTTTCAAATATCATTCACACTCATTTCTTTCACGGGAACATGTGAACCCACAATTGACCTGCTCCCAACGTCAGTGGCTTCATAGCTCAGTTGGTTAGAGCATCGCACCGGTATTCGCGAGGTCACGGGTTCGAACCCCGTTGAAGTCCTGAATTTTTTTTCAGGCTTCTTTTCGCAATTGCATAAATTGCGTTCACAACTGCGAGGATCATTCTTCATTTGATTTCATTTCCGCAGTTCATATATAATTCGTTTCAAATATCATTCACACTCATTTCTTTCACGGGAACATGTGAACCCACAATTGACCTGCTCCCAACGTCAGTGGCTTCATAGCTCAGTTGGTTAGAGCATCGCACCGGTATTCGCGAGGTCACGGGTTCGAACCCCGTTGAAGTCCTGAATTTTTTTCAGGCTTCTTTTCGCAATTGCATAAATTGCGTTCACAACTGCGAGGATCATTCTTCATTTGATTTCATTTCCGCAGTTCATATATAATTCGTTTCAAATATCATTCACACTCATTTCTTTCACGGGAACATGTGAACCCACAATTGACCTGCTCCCAACGTCAGTGGCTTCATAGCTCAGTTGGTTAGAGCATCGCACCGGTATTCGCGAGGTCACGGGTTCGAACCCCGTTGAAGTCCTGAATTTTTTTTCAGGCTTCTTTTCGCAATTGCATAAATTGCGTTCACAACTGCGAGGATCATTCTTCATTTGATTTCATTTCCGCAGTTCATATATAATTCGTTTCAAATATCATTCACACTCATTTCTTTCACGGGAACATGTGAACCCACAATTGACCTGCTCCCAACGTCAGTGGCTTCATAGCTCAGTTGGTTAGAGCATCGCACCGGTATTCGCGAGGTCACGGGTTCGAACCCCGTTGAAGTCCTGAATTTTTTTCAGGCTTCTTTTCGCAATTGCATAAATTGCGTTCACAACTGCGAGGATCATTCTTCATTTGATGACATCAACTTCACAATTAAAGCCTGAATATTTGAAAGCTGTGTCCATTTTTTGGTTAATTTCCCTTGAAATAAAAAACTCTTTTTTCCTTTACTTTACATTAGGGCCAAAAACATTCCTGTCACTAAAATTACCCTTTGGGCTTTCATAATAAAGAATGATCGATACCAAACTTTTGTTAGGTGCATTTCATTTATATTACATCAAACATTCTTCGAAAACAGCACCTAAAGACAATATCCCTGGTTTAATTAGGATAATTTATCGTCAAATATTCACTTAAACTATCAAGGGCTCATGCTACTAAGAGTAAACACAGGCTGTGTGTGATTTGCTGTATTTCAATGAAAGAAAAGTGAGTCCTTTGATGACTTGATGACAACATTTTCTCACACATCTTGATATTCAGTTTTCTTGTAGCATGAGTCATGTGATTTCTGCCTACTGAAACTGGGACCATGGGTTCAAATTTGCTGTTTCCAAACCTTTTACACAGAATTAATTTGTCTGCCTCCCCTAAAAGAACATTCCAGTCTGACAAAGTAGTTGGGGGAAACAATCAGATTTGTAGGGGGACTACAATTAAATAAAATACTGAAAATTAAATGTAATGCAGTTGGTGCCTTTTGGTTAGATAATCAACATGCATGTTGTAAATATCTAATGCAAGCCATGAACATAACACTCCTATGATTTGCTCCATTTTTGCCATGGGCAAATATATCCACAGGGGAATAACTGCTTAAAACTTCTTTTTGTTTGTGTTGGTTTTTCAGTTTTGTTGCAACAGATTTTGTCCCCATTAGTTTTTTGATGATGTCGTTTTTCTTCAAGGACATGGTCTTCAAAAGTTTGTCTTGTTTTGTAACTTGTTTTTGTAGGGTCAGAGTCTCTTTCTTCAAATTACCGTTCCTTCACCGTAGAAATACTGAAAACAAGGGAAAAAGTCACAAAAAAATTATTGACATGTGGCTTTGAAAACAAATTATTTCATTTAATTCATATTTTGAAAAGTCTGAACCTTAAACTCTCAGTTCTACATTTAGATGTTGGCACTTCATTTATTGATTGTGTTTTCATTTACACCTGTGAATGTTATTTTTTTTTATTACTGTCGAGAACATTGGTGTTTTTTGTCAAGTGGAAAAGTATTTTCACAATTTTCTCAGTAAGAGTTTTGTCCACTTGAACACAAAATCTTACATGTACGTAAGCTTAAATTTAACTGGAGAAAGGTACGAAAAGTCGAAGAATTAAAACTAGATTGAACTCGACATAAGAAGGACGACAAAAACTTGAATATTCTCGGTACCTCGGGGTAATTTTGATCGCATAGGCTGACCCCTCAGCGGTCCGCACAAGGTCGGATACTGTGCCATTTAAAGTGTTTTTCATGTGTGTTTTTTACCTTCGGGTAATGTTTCTTAGAGATAACTGAATATTTGTGTTGGCATATATTTGAAATGGTTTGTTTCTTTCAGCTCTGCTACATTATTTAGAGTCCAAAATAAAAGCAAAGTCTGGATGCACAATTCACCAGACCGAATTAATATGAATTAACACGGGATTAACAGCTGCGAAATTATAACAAGACCTTTTACAGCGGTCAATTAAACATACTTTGTAGTACGTTTTAAGGCGTCTCTTTCAGTATTTCTAAAGTTAAATTTTCTTCTTTTTCCCCCTTTTAAGGAGAATGCACTAACGTTTTTCACCCCGCTAGCTACCCGCAAAAATGTACAAAGGATTTTCACAAGCTCCGTGGCTTTTCGTGACATTATTAAATATTCAACGTTGTTTTACTCAAATGTCAATGAATGTTCGTTGTGTGGCCCAGTTTAACTTAACCTTAAGCTTATAAAGCCTTAAAAGGCATTATATCTGCACTGAAAATGAATAAACAGGCCGGATGCGGGTTAGCTGTTTCACGTCAAAAACAGATCCGTTGCATTTGCGTGTGTTTACATTTTCCGTGTTTGGACGCCCACTCAAAGCAGCCGTGCTAATAAGTATGCCAATTAAAAAAATGACTTGAGTTATACATTTACACATTTTTTCCTTAACCAAGGCTGATCTATACTTTTTCGAAGCGTTTGGATTGTCCTTTTCAGTACTGTGTTTTCTGCTGTTAGGCGTTTACATTCACGAGAGAGTTATTCGATCCTCTCAATCTCGCTTGCAAACTTGAGAAAAACACTTTCTGGAGTTGCTGTTGCTGAAACCTGACCACCAACACTTAAAATGTTTTCCTTTGTTTTCTCTTCTGTTTTTATTTTCTTCGTCGGCTGATATTTACTAGAAAACTGCCCGCCGATAAATTTTCTTCGCCCCATTGGCTGACATTTTTTTTCGCAACTTTCGTTGTAAAAAATTAACGAAAGAAGCCCGCGTTTCCAGGAAACAGCAGTCTTTCAAGGTAAAGTACTCTGCGCATGTCATAAAATTTCGGGGGTTATGGACATAGGAAGGTGGATCCCCTTCCGTGAGGGGTAAACTTCATCTTCTTTCGAATTTCTTCGTGTAAAAGGCATCAAAATCAGGAACTAGTTTAAAGATACTCCGGAAGGTGAATTTCCAAGTGCTAAAACGGAAGAGCAAAATTTTTTTCTCAGGAAAACTTGGATCCACTTGCATGGAGCTCGGATTGTGTGGTTGAAAAAAAATAATTCAACGCTTTAAGGGCTTTCACTTTACCGCGGCATCTTGCAGCTTACCAAGAAAGGTCACCTAATAGTTCACCGGCATTAATGGGAGGAACGAGTAGCTCAAACTTAGTGGAAGAAGTTCTTCCATACAGTTCGATGTAAAACAAAACGAAACAACTTGTCATGCAGTTTAATGTTTTGTCCATCCGAACTGGCGGGTGACACACCTCATACAGTTCGATGTAACACGAAAGAACTTAACATGCAGTTACATGTTTTATCCATCCGAACTG
Organism: Pachyseris speciosa; assembly: GCA_016490735.1. Taxonomy (NCBI): domain Eukaryota; kingdom Metazoa; phylum Cnidaria; class Anthozoa; order Scleractinia; family Pachyseridae; genus Pachyseris; species Pachyseris speciosa. Next base: position 187,553 of record JAEMWC010001239.1, on the reverse strand, counting down.
GCGGGTGACACACCTCATACAGTTCGATGTAACACAAAAGAACTTATCACGCAACTTAATGTTTTGTAAAATCGTAAATGGTTTGAACCCAGGAGCCATATCATAACTAAGTGAAGCACGATCGTCCGGGTGAGTGTAGTCCTGAGAAGGACTGTTTGTGGTGACATTGACTGACGTTTCGACAACCTGAAGGGAAGTCATCATCAGAGTCAAGTGATTGGAGTAACGTCAGGAGATGGTATAAGTACTCTGGTCGTTGATGTGATTGGTCAACGAAGTCGTGATGTTATTGGTTGTCTGTCAGTGAAGCCGTGATGTTATTGGCTGTGAAGACTGTAAACCGTGGTTGGTGCGTTTCGATCCGTCTTTTGTTAGTCAAATGTTCGTGGGTGTATTGTTAGTCAAATTAGTCGCTGTGTCTATTGTTTGTCTGTTGCTGATATCGTCAATAAGTCGTTTGTAAGGTGCGGGAAGCTGTTGACAACGGTTCAGTGGTGTCTGTTCTAAGTTAGTAAACCAACTTTCCAGTGCGATCCGTTGGTGGTAGTTAGTACAGTAGGTAATGCATTTAGCAGAGTCCCAGTCGATTGTGTGGTTTGTCAGTAAATGGTGCTCAGCAATGTTATTGTTGATGTCGCCATTTCTCGTCGCTCGTTTGTGTTCAGTCAGTCTTACGTTCAAATTTCTGCCAGTCTCACCGATATAAGTGGCCTGACAGTCGCAGCATTCGATCTTGTAAACTGCTCCCTGTCTGTCCTTTGGTTCGTCTTTGTCCTTAACGTTCGCCAATAATTGTCGTAAAGTTGTGATGGGTCTGTAAGCGACACGGATATCGTAAGGTTGTAGTATCCGTGCAATGGTCTCAGAAGTGCCTTTGATGTATGGTATAGTCGCTGTAGTGACTGGTGTCGGGTTAGTGTTGGTAGCGTTTGGTTCTGTCCTGTAAGTGTTGCGTCTAACAAAGTCGCGGTTGTAGTTGTTCTTACTGAAAACGTTGTCTAAGTATTTGCGTTCGTCTGCTAAACTGTCGCTCGAGTCGCAAACTAGTTGCGCTCGTCTCGTTAAGGTCCGTATTGTCGTTGCTTTGTGTGAAGTAGGGTTGTAAGATGATTCGTCAATTAGTCTGTCAGTGTGTGTGGGTTTTCTGTAAACTGTCGTCTGTAGTCTGTTGTTGTCACGGCTAACAAGGCAGTCTAGAAAAGGTATCTTACCATTTTCCTCGATCTCCTTGGTAAACTGTATGTGGATGTTCTGTCTGTTGAGGTGTTCGTGAAAATCGTCGATTTCGTCTTTGTGTACAGCTGTGAAAGTGTCGTCGACGTAACGTAGCCAGAGCGGTAGCGTTCGTTCGTAAGTCGCAAGGGCTTGTTCCTCGATGTTTTGCATGACGATTTCTGCTACAACAACGGAAACTGGTGAGCCCATAGCTGTCCCGTGCAATTGTTTGTAGTGTTTGCTGTTGTACTGAAAGTAGATAGACGTAAGGCAAAGGTTCAGTAAGTCTATTAAGTCGTCTGTTGGTAGTGGCAGTTGTAACGTGGAGTTCTTGATGGCGGTCTCAGTACAATCTAGAGCCAGTTGGAGTGGAATACTGGTGAACAGTGATTTCACATCAAAAGACACTAGTTTGTAGTCGTCAGGTACTTGTGCTGTCTTAATGGCGTCAATAAAGTTTTCAGTCGACTGTAGTTTGTGTCGTGACTCGTCAGTCAGTGGTTTCAGTATAGTAGTCAGGTATTTAGACAGTTGGTAAGTCGGCGAACCACAGAGCGAGACTATGGGTCGCATAGGTATGTTAGGTTTGTGTAGTTTGGGCAGTCCGTAAAGTTTCGGTGGTTGTGGCACGTGGCATCTCAGTCTGTTGTAGCGTCGAATGTCAATAACGTCAGCTTTCTTGAGTGAAAGTAGTTTGCCGTTGAGTTTTCGTTGAAGTGCTGGCGTCGGGTCTCGTTTAAGTAGTTCGTAAGTCTGTTTCTCGTTGACAAGTGCGTCCATTTTGTCGTGATAGTCTTTCTTGTCCATAACAACAGTAACACGTCCTTTGTCAACGGGAAGTATAACAATGTCATTGTCGTTTTTCAGTCGTTTAAGTGCTTGTCGTTCGTCTCTAGTCAGGTTATTGTCTGTGAGAGAGGCTGATTGTATAGTAGAAGCTATTCTACTTCTGATGTTATCCTTGGTCGGTTCTGATAGTTCTCTTTGACGAGACAGAGCCGCCTCAACACTAGATACAATGTCCTCGGTCGGTATACGTTTAGGCGTCACTGCGTGTTTAAGTCCGTAAGAGAGTACCTGAGTTTCAGTCTTGTCTAAGGGACGGGAAGAGATATTCCTGACCCAGTTGGCGTCTGTTTTGTGTCGTTTTTTGTCTTTAGTACGTTGTAGTCGAGTTAGTTTTAGTTGTGTCTTAGTGCGGCATTGTTCAGTTGTTTTCTTAGCTCGTTGGTCGGCAATGTTTCGTACAACGTCAAGTAAGTTTTGTCCATCCGAACAGGAGTATGGTATAACCAAGAGATAATAATATTATGCAAGTTATAATAATAATTTGTCTCACTTTAAGGTAGTGAACTGTAACCAAAAATACTTATTTCACTGCATGGGAGCAATTATCCTGCTACTATTACTGTAATTGAACAATTTATCCTGAAATGTACGCGTGTTTGCCGCCTCTATTTCGGTCTTTTGACCAATTTAGCCACTTGTATGTTTTCAGCAGGTTAACATGATGATTCAGAGGATTTGCATGTTAGTAACTAAAAAGAGCCATGTACTTAAATGTGGCATACTTTGTGTTTTGACCTCAAAGGTCATTTCTGGGTTATCAACGCCAGTTTGTTGGAACCCGTGTTGTTTTCGTCTAGCGACTGCGGTTTTTCCGCCCTTTGAGTGGTTTAGCCCCCCCCGTGGGGGGGGGGAACTTCCTAGTAATAGGCTAATGGGGATGTGCCGCTGGGTGGGGTCGCATTTTCACGAATGGTTGACTATAATGGGGTTGCATTTTCAATAAAGTTACTAGAATGGGGTCGCACATTTTCGGGATTTCTGGGGTAAATGTACCAGAATGTTTGAACTGTAGGTGAAAAGTAAAGTGTTCCACATTCAGTTTAACAAATGTGTCAATTCATTTTAGGATGACCTAGTACTTGAAAGGCTTTACAAGGTAGATGCATAAACAGAAAGTGACTAAGTTGAGATCACGAAAATTACATTTTTCCAAAAGTGACTAAGATGGGGTCTATATTTGGCCACAGAATAGACTATAATGGGGTAGGGGTTGTGAGAGGCCAGCGGCACATACCTTGCAAAAATTTACCAAGTAGCCCCCCATCCCCCCCCCCCCCCCGGGGGGGGCTTAGCTCATTCCAGTGTGTCCGTTGACGGTACAGCCAGTCGATATCTTTGTAAGGATACGATTTTGAGCCGTGTAATCGTGATCTTTATCTTGCAATATTTATATTCCCGGGCCAGGCCATTTGTTTTTGCGGCAAGATGTTGTGTTTGTATCACTGCTATTAACGGTCTTTCTATCCTTTTGTAGCTTCAGGCTAAGAGAGCTATGCATCACCTGAGATTGATCGCTTAGCTTTAGTAATGGCTGTGTTTTTGTCATCGCTTCGTTCCGCTCCGTGAATGCGGTGTTAATATGTTCCTCCTTTCGTTTATGCCAGTTTATTAGAGAGTCCGTCTTTCTTTCTTTCTTGCATTCTTTTTGCTGCTTAAGTTTCTCTTCACGCGTGTTTGGACGTGATCTAATGACCCGCTTTCGATCCAGATTACTGGCGTCGGTGGAGTCCTCCATCATTAAAGAGCGTCGGAAATGACTCGACCGAACACACTGTATTTAATTTTAAAGCAAGTGTTTAACTGATCTTGTAAAATTCATTAATAATTCATAAGACTAACGACCAATCTACGGGTAGTATTTGAGTCACATGTATACCTCTCTAAACCCCAATAAAAATCATTAACTTTCATAAAAGTGTCCTGCTCCGCTAATTAGTATGCATTAACTTTGATACAGATCTCTACTGATTAACATTACAAACACGACAAACACAATCTATTGTTTCATTTCACAAGTAACATAAAATATTCGCCTTTATGGGCTTTAAAACAAACTGCCCATAAAGGTCTCCCGCTCATATTTTATGTATTACGTAACTTCAATTTAATTTGTCTCATATTTCATCGGCCCTTTCTGGTTTATTTTTATTTAATGACATCGTCCATGACATTCGAACAGATTATAACGCCTTTCCTGGCCGCAAGGCGAAGAACCCTAGTGAGAGTATGTAAGGAATGCTAGGAAAGTTTCCTAGCATTTCTCTGCGGCACTTACAGTAGAAGCCCTGTGCGTCCCTTCATGGCCCCGGTTAAACGATCAAACATTTTCATCCAGCATCGTGTTTGTCAAACATCACGTTGGGTGGCTAAACGCACAAACAATGTTTGACCAAACACCAGACAGAGTGAGTCCATAGAACGATTTTTTGCGTATTATCGCTGAAAGTTCTACGTTGTTTGGTTCACTTGGTTGCATGCTTTGTTGGTTATGGGGTGGCTAAATGATCAAACATTTGTTCGTAACGCGAAATGTTGGATGAAAATATTTCAGTGATCTAGATCCGCTCAAACATGGAAAGCCATTTAAAAGCAATGTTGAAAGATGTGGCTAAACGGCCAAACATGCTTGTCCAGCACGATGTTGGATGAAATGTTTGATCGTTTTTTGCTTGTTTAAATTTGTATTCGTACAAACATACACGTCGTATATTGTTTTCTTGTATTGTTTTCTCATTAAAACTGTCGAAACCTCAATTTATACCTCTGAAAAGCTTGGATGCCAAATATACCCATCATTAAATTTCACCACCTACTAGGAGCCAGCAACGTTTACGGCTTGAAAACGATGAACAGGAAAACTTTAATGTAACTTTATACAGGAGAAGCCGCTATTGAATTGCAGTTGAATTTGTTTTCACTGATTTTAGAAGTATGTAAAATGTTGATTATAAGAAATCGAAGATGTGTTTTATCTACATCCACAGTATTAATCTATAACTGTTTTTCATTACATAGTTGTGGTCAGCTGAAACTCACAGCATTTACATTTTACATAACAATTGCAAGTAGAAGTTAGATAAGTAAGTAACACATTTTACCATAGTCTTGTTGCAGAAGATTAGAAAGCCAAATTACTTACGGCTCGTTTGAAGCCATCATATGAATCGGATTCAATCACTGAACTAGTCGCTTAAATTGTTCCAATCCTTAATTGTTCTAACAAATAAACTAAACTTATAGGTATTTCCTGAAGAAAACGGTTGGATGAACGTCTTAGGCTGATATTGACGGGTGGTTCTTCCCTTAGGCTTACTATGGTCATATTATGGTATTTTGCCGTTGCCATGGTAGATATGGCTATCAACAAGTTCATTTTACTGCAAAATCCTGTGCTAAAACAGCAACCCATGGAAAGTAACTAAGACTGAATAATTTATGTCGTTGATAAAGTGGCTTTTCCCGAACACTCGTAAAAGACCCATTTTGAGAAAACGTGTTTGAAAAGAGCGTTACCCTTACGTAGGGCCATATTTTGCAAAGGGGCATGCAAAAGCGGCTAAGTGAGTCGACAGCAATATTTTGTCGTTGCCATGGTAGCGAGATAAGTTTAGTATACCTGTTGTTTGCAAACAAGTCGTCCACTTTTCAAGGGAAATTTTTAAGTGGTACCTCCCGATAGTTTGACTCTTCAACTCTGATGTAGAAATAAAAACACTTAACCAAAAGCAAAACTACCGCACAAACGAAACAGACGCGCGTGCTTGAAAAACAAGCAATTTACCATTAAGAGAAGTTGTATTCGAAACCATGACAAAATTATAAAACTACAAAAACGAACCCTTTCTGACTGTACCGCTAAGAACAGTGCCACATATTCACATGGGGCCACTTCAAAATTGAAAAAAAAAAAAACATATTTATAATTAACATATCGGGAGCGAAAACTGCATTTGAACAATTTGGTTATATGTGAGAGGAAATCTCTCAGTCATGTGAAATTTATGAAGCCAAAGGACAGAATTTTGTCGTTTTTTGACAATGGAGCTGGTACGTTCATTCTTAGAACTTATTATTAATCGAGGTGCAAATTAACGTCCGGTTTTTAGGGGCAGCAAGCGGGGGGGGGGGGGGGGGTCTTTTCACGAAGTCACGATAGTAAATTTTCGATTTCACGAATCACGACTCAAGTGTTAAATTCACTATGGTCACGGAAAAAATCTGATCACAATGCAGTCAAATTCAGCTACGAACTCAACTTTAGACATACACGACTTATTTCTTATTCACGATTCACAGCCAAGGACTTTAGCATTTCACGCCTCACGGAATACACTTCAATCACGATTCACGGAACAGTTTTTCATCGAATCACGATTCACAGAGCACAAAAAAAAACGGATGACCACGGCGTCACGAAAATATCCTTGACCCCCTCTTTTTAGAAGCGATGAAAGACCACCACATGAACAAGTCACTTGCATTTGTAAGCATCCTACAACGATCCAAAGACACTCGAATTAGGCCCCTCTTATCAGACATTAAAAGTTTATAGCGAGTTGAAAATGAACGGGAAATTTTAAAAGCATGTCTCTGGGTTTAAACTGTCATTGCCGAACTATAAAAATTGCAGCAATGAAGATTGGTTTGATTGATGGGTCTGGCTGCATACACCAACCACTCGTTACCAAAAAATGTCGAGCTTCAGAGAGATTGGAAACATCTCCAAAAGACCAAAGACCTAAAATAATATACAGTAACCACAAAAAAAAATTTCTTCATAGTTGAGTCACCTCACATGATGTTTAACAATGAAATTTTGATATCGATACCAAAGAACTCCTGAAACGTATTAATAACAAGAGGCTAAAATTAGCCTGAAATCGGACCCCAAAGATGGTGTATTCCTCATTTAGCGCTAAACAAAAGAAAAGAGAGACGTGTGTCCCTGTTACGTGATACTGTTCACAGTCTCCTATTTTTCCTTGGGATTGTCGAGACTCGGGCGCTTTGAGCCGCCATCTTGGTTGTATCGGCGAGCGAAACACAACTACCGAGGGGCGGAAATGGGGGAGAGAGATGCGGAAAAATAGGGAGAGTGAAGGCTGATTTTCATTAGCGACGAAGTCGGAGTCGGAGTCGGAGTCGGAGTTTTATAATCAGAAGCGTGGAGCGTTATGATCTAGTGAAAATCAAATCGACGGAGTCGGAAGCAAAGTACTGAATCCGTTATGACTCCGTCGCTTATGACCCGAGTGCAGTAAACTCTAGCTTGTCGGAGTCGCAAGCACTATTTTGGTACCGGGGGTGGATCCAGGAACTTTTGATAGGAGGGTTCCAAACTTTGCCTCAGAAAACACAACAAACTTTTTCGGCAAATTACTTCTCCTCGCAACTCCGTCACTCTCCCAACAAACGTTCTTCATACGACATATCTCGGCCAATGTTTCCAAGGGCATATATAGATGCTCTGCGTTGTACTTTTCCTAAGATAGTGGAGTCCTTTTTAAGGTGTGAACATCACACTGAAGATCAATACTCCTAGACTCTTGTACAATTTCAAGAACAACTCAGAGTTATGGGGGCCTACTGTTTGACTTGTAAATCCAAGCACACTATTTGCCTTGTTTGCACACTTGTTGGCTTGCAGGCTCCATGAAAGATTTCATGTGAATTCCAAGATTCTCAACGTTAGATACAGATTTCAGTTGTTCCCACATAGAAAATATTGAGGCTCTTGAGTTATCAGTCTTTTTGGAAATGCGCATTACTTCGCATTTCGCAGAGACAATGCGCATAGAAAATGCCCAATAGAATTGTCATTATTATTATTATTATTATTATTATTATTATTATTATTATTAATTTGTTGGTGTTAAACCGCAGTTGCCAATCATTGCTCCAATACTGCAACCGTATAAGGTCTTTCTGCAAGTTCTTGGACATCGTCCTTAGTATCTCTCAGTACTCTATATATTTTCATGTCATCTGCAAATGAGTTTGGTTTGTGACGTAATGTTTTTTGAAATAAGATGGGACCCAACACTGTTGCTTGGGGTACGCCAGACAAAACAGAAGTCCAGGATGAATTATGTTCCCGCAGGGCGACTCTTTGGTATCGATCTGTTAAAATTCCTCTAAGCCAAGACAGAGTGAACCTCGGATACCGTAAGTATGTATGGATTTCACTGGTTCACGTTGAAAGAACGAAGTTATAGTCAGAGGTGTTGCCATGTCGACTTTTCTCAGAAAGCAGAGACGATCACGTGTTTAACGCTTGTCGGAAAAAACTGCTTTGCGAGCAGAGGCGAGTGGCCATCAGAGGGTACCACCAAAAACATTTCATTGTGGAATATACCTGAAATTTAGGTTAGTGGCAAAATACAAAAACAAGTCAACCAGTTGAGTAATAATAGGCGCTTCTGCAAGAAATAAAACAAAATTCGGTTAGGGAAGGGGGGGATCCCCCCGACCCTCCCCCTGGATCCGCCACCGCGGGATCATAAGCGACGGAGTCATAAACGTAGTCGGAAGCAAATCCGACTCCGATTCCGTCGCACTTATGACTCCGCTTACGACTCCGATTTTTGATTTTCACTGGGTCATAAGCGCTCTTACGACTCCGACTCCGTCGCAAGTGAAAACCAGCCTTGAAACAGTTTCTCACTGTCTCGTATTCGAGGGGCGTGTCGAAACTTTGGCACGTTAAAAATCTCTTTCCTCGGGAAAACATTTCAAACCGCAGGAAACAAGAAAGCGATCTATGTTACGATTTTGTTTCTCTACCATTTAGAAATAAAGTACAGTTGCGATAGTCTTTCAAACAAGGGTAGGCATGATAAAATCTGTACAGTACAGTTGCGATTTGAATTCCAATGCAAGCGGAGCACATTCGGAACGCTCCGTTGACTCCAAAAAAGTGGTGAAGCTCTCAGCGAATTGTAATAATAGCGTGAATTATAATACCTTTCGTAAATTGTAATAACAATCGTCGTCAATTGGAATACCAGCGCCGTAAATTGTAATAATTGTCGAAATTTGTAATAACAATAACCAAGGTATCGCAAATTACAATATCATGTTGCCGTAATTTGTAATAAGCCGAGCTGCCGCAAAATTGTAACTTGAAAACAACATTGTCACGTTTTGTAACAAGCCTTAAAATAACTACTGAGGGCTTGTGTAATTTGGTTTTCAGTTTCAAAATAGTGTATTAAGAATATTTCAGCTAACCCCAACGCTAACCCTAGCCCTAGTGCTAACTCTAACCCTAAACCTGACAATAATCCCTTGGGTGCAGTTTACAAGTCAAACAAAATCTTTGCGTGCTGACTTGAAGTTAACCAAGGCTGCTGTGTGCTGTTTTTAAGTCAACAAGAATGTTGTACACTGTTTTCGTGCCAAGCAGGGTAGTATGCGCTGCATTTAAGCAAGGTCGACCATTTCCAAGTCAGACAGGCATCTTGAGCGCTGTTGATGAGTTTAAAAGACACATAGCGCATTATATCTGAGCACAGACGTTCCGTGTTGTCTTAAGTCAGTTACGAGCATTTGGTGCTTTGTTTTCAAACAAAAAAATTCCCTTGGGCAATGTTTTCAGTATTAATTTAATTAATTCAAATAAATTAATTAAAGTTCTTTTACATCAAATTTAATTAACTTAATTAATACTAAAATATTTGTTCGATGTTGCTAAAAGCACAAACCATCCAACAAGGATGAAACATTGTTACACGTTACGTCAGGATGGGAATCTTTAGGACCCGATATAATGGGTTTGCAGGCATGAGTCTAAATCCTGGTAACTTCAACCTTGGCATGCCAGACGAGACCTTAGGACAGGGTCCTGAATAAAATAAGTCTCCTGGCTCTTCAGGTTAGGAGCTCGATATGAGGTTGATAACCCCGCCTAGCAGCATGTATGATATTTGCCACGTGGACCTACTTTGATGGCCTAAGCTCCGACGAGTCTTCTGTACCTGAGTGTTAGAGCATCTGAACTAGTAATCATAAGGTCACAGGTTTCGAATCATGTTGGCGAAACGTCGCAATCCACATCTTTCTGACTCAGTCGTGAGACAAAAGATTAACTCTGCTATCATTTGAAACCACGATGACGAACACCTTTCATAAAATTAATCTAATTGGTATAAAATAGATACCCATAATAAAAACTCACCGGTAAGTATCTAAAAATAAAAATAAATACTGTTCTTATTCCTTATCATAACAGCCTTCTTATCAAAGGAAAAATTATGGATATCGAACGAAATGTTCTTAAGATATCTTTAGAAGAATTAAAACTGACTCCTAAAAGCTTAACTTTACTATTTAAAAAGTTCCAGATATGAGGTCCTCTGTACTGGAGAGAATGTCTACCAGCTTCTGAAAAACCCCTTTTGATGGCCATCTGGTTTGGTACACGAGTTGATCTAGTACTAAATTTCTTTGTAAAGAGATCCGGAATTGGCTGCGGCCAATCAAATACTTTAAACATCAGCACAAGGATGCGTCTCTTATAATTGGAAGGCACTTGAATTCCTTCAGGGTATTGCTATCACTATCGATTGGTTGTACTTTGTTATAATGCGGCACGCTCTAGTATGGATGCAATTCAATGATTGTAGAGGAGGGGTAGAGCAATTATCCCAAAATGATATAGCATAGGTCACACAGGGAATAACAGTTTGAAATAAATGTCCTGCAAGACATATTTGGGCAGATGCTTCATTCTTCTCAGGGCACCCAGTTGTATGGAATAGCTTATTTTAACCTTTACAATGAGCTTCATTGCGATTACAAGACGGGTAGTAGATGTAACAACTTTAATAAAACCAGAGCCAAACCGTATGGGTTGGATAGGGCCAATAAAAGGAGTTTTCCTCAAAATCATAGCTTCGTTTTAGCAGGATGAATGATAAGCTTACTTCTCACACTCCATAATGAGATCTGATCCATCATAGAATTTTAATTGGAGATAACATGTTCAACATTAGGGCCTATACAATATAAAGTAGTATCATCAGCATGATAAAAACATTATCTGTAGTCACGAAATCGGGAAGGTCATTTACATATATAGTATATAGTCTTGGACTTAATAGTTTGCTCAAGTAGTTTTGTCCATGACTGTATGTAGTTGAAAACTGTAACACCACTGGTTTGATTTACATTTCACTTCATAACTGTAGGGTATACCTTCTTAAATGAAGATCGATGCTTTGTGCTGCGTGCTCATGTAATAAAAGATAAAATGATAGTCAGGGCTGTCAATGATTTTGGCAGTTTAATAAGAAAGCCCAAATATAAAGTAGGCCACAGAACAAAGCGAGCATGACAAGCACTAGCCTAAATGATTGGTACTTCCATTTCCAGCATTTTTTAAATGGTATTTATCATTCCCCAGAAAGAATCAAAATCAAGGCTACATTGAACCATGTTTACGTTTATTGTTAGAAAGTCTTTTTCGTTGTCTAAGAGAGGAAAAATGTGCAAATTACCTACCTCAGCTATTCTGGTGAGGACACAACAACACTATGTTAACTTATTTTTTTAAAAGATTACACGCAAGCCTAGGACCCAGTTTGTGAAAATATCCCAGCCACTAATGCAAACCTAGGAACGAACTTCGATCACAGGATCGGCTGCAAGTCTAAACTAGTGGAAATTCTTCTTTACTTCAACTCACTAGCCTTTGAAAAGGATATCATGATTTTGATGATAGCTTTTAGTATTCGCAGCTTTCCCATCAACAATACATAACCACAAATTGAGACAAAAGTAGAGGCCTGACAGTCCTGCTCTTAAAGTCTGAGCTCTAATAGTGGAACACTAATTGAAGCAACTATGTTAACTAAGTCTGCAATATGTAGGCTGTAATATGTGAATGTGTGACAGAACAAACTTAAGGTGCTCAGTGTTTGCAGCACAGAAAGTGCGGGGGGTCTGTAAAACAAGTTAAATCAAATGTACATTCAAACTGGCATGTAGACAGGCATCAGAATTCTTAAGGAAATTCCACCCCGTCTACCCCTTTTCCGAGTTGTCTGGCGCGTTGAGCTGGTACCGAATTTAGCACATCACAACGAGGCTAGGTGCGCATTTGGCAAATATGGCGTTCGGGGATGTGGATTTCTCCAAGTTTGAAGTAGAAAATCTGAAAAAATATTTGTCCGATCGTGGAATTCAGCTGACTGATAGGGGACAAGGAAAGAGAAGGGCTGAACTTTTGGAGCTGTGTCAAAATGCGGCGGAAATGAAGCAGCAAAAACTCGAAGAAGTCGTGGAATCTTTCGATCGGGTGTTGGAGGAAAAGCTACAGATTAACGAGGGATTACTTCCTAATCCCGATAAATTACGTTGTTGGTCTCACAATTTTGCCAATATACCCGAACTCACATTTGCAGACTTGTATAGCTACTTAGTCGGAAAAGACGACTACTCAGTTGAGAACCTCAGGTCGTTTAAAAGCCTACTTGGATACAAGCTGTTC
>JAEMWC010001239.1:105000-170000 GCA_016490735.1 Pachyseris speciosa | reverse complement strand
ATTTGCATGTGGGCAAATTCACTTGTTGACGTACATGTCCACGTTAATTTTATATTACTGTCAGTAGCCTTGCCTTTGACAGTGACTGTCTTTCCTTTGGCCTAATTTGAACACTGCACAGGATACCGTAATTATCACAAAAGATATGATCCAAAGCCATACAATTAACAAAACAAACAGGCCACCAATACAAGCGAAGACAGTAAATATATTACACTGGTGCTAGCTTGCAATGCCCTGTGGTCTTGGCATACTGTTTATAATAATCAACAATAATGTTTTTGATGTGTGATTGTGAAGTACATATGTTGTGGTTCAATTTTATCCTTGGTTTAATTCTATCACCCTTTGTTTTTGGGTATGGTAATGTATGGCAATGTATGATAAAGGTGCAGGTCAATTGTGGGTATCGCTGGGTATCGATATCGCGAGATGGCGAGTTCAAACCCTGTTGAAGTCCTGAATTTGTTTCAGGCTTCTTTTCGCAATTGCATAAATTGCGTTCGCAACTGCGAGGATCATTCTTCATTTGATTTCATTTCCGCAGTTCATATATGATTTATTTCATATATCATTTACACTCATTTCTTTCACGTGAACATATGAACACATAATTGACCTGCTCCCAACGTCAGTGGCTTCATCGCTCCATTGCTCAGTTGGTTAGAACATCGCACCGGTGTCATGGGGTCACAGCTTCAAACCCCGTTAAAGTCCTGAAGTTTTTTCAGGCTTCTTTTTATAATTACATAAATTGCGTTCACAACTGCGAGGATCATTCCTCATTGATTTCATTTCTGCAGTTCATATATGATTTAATTCATATACATCATTCAACATATACTTTCCGCTTAAGATCATAAATTATCCAAATCGTCTTGAGTCTGTATTGTAATAGGAGAGCCCTCTAGAGAATCTTTACGAAGATTTTCCTATCCCGTCATCGTCCATACACTTACAATTTCCTTGTTCCTCCTCTTGGCGTTTGCCTTGTTGACCAATTGCCGTCTGTAAGCAGTTGAATTCTCGCACACATGGATACAGTTGGATTCCGTTCGGGATTCACTTGGGCGGGACGGAAAAAGATCCGTTAGAGTCATGTTCTTTAAGCCAGTTTTGGCCTTGTAAACACGGGATTTGATTTTATGGCAGGCGAATTTTATTAAAATTTCCTCGCTGTGTTTTCTTTGGATCTGTTGTGAAATCAGTTGCGATATCTTCAGACCGGACTCTTACATTTAGGGCGATTATCACCTTCATTACTGCTTCCTCGGTCGAAAGATAGGCCTCACGCGGGATTCCATGCAATTCTAATGAATTTTTACGCGAGTACTGTTCCAAATTATTTTGACTCCACCAAATTTTGTCAATATCTTCTAGCTGTTTCTCGCGGACTTCAGCTCAGATTTAAGCGAGTTGTTTTGTGAATTATTTTCTGCAAGTTGTTTCTTCGTAGGTATTAACTTTCGATCTTTGGCATTCATGGACCCTTGAGGACCAAAAGGTCGTTCTTCATCTTGCAATTATTCGACAGAACTGTGGCTATCTGCTCCTTAATAGCTAACAGCATGTCCTTAACTTCCTTGATTTCCATGTTGGAGTCATGATCTGGGGGACAATCGGCAGATGAATAATCCTAAGCCGCCATATTCTCCTCCTCTATAGTCTCATCGCTGGCGGAACTGTTATGGTGAGCTGTTTTGTGCGTGTGGGAGTCAGTTGATCTCTCTTCTTTTTCGATTTAGTCATTTTACCCGTTTAAAGATGATAAGATGGGTAGTAGTAAGAAATTTTGAAAGGTCGATGTGCTGCTTCAAAGAACACGTCCGTTGCTCATGACGCCCGACCTAGACTTCCAAAAGGAAAAAATGTATATTAATAATTGTTAATAATTGTTTCGCGCGCTGTGATAATCAGTGATATATAATAACGTCTTTAGATAGCTCAAAATTGAATGTTTCGTTACTATTTAAGTGTCTCTGTTTCAGTCGTACAGAGGGAACTGCACAAGAACTAAAATCCACTGGATTGCTTGAACTTCAATACCCAAGTCCTGAATATAAAATATCCACGTTAAAAACAATTGAAAGTACTTTACATCCAGCCCGCTTTGTTACGATGAAATTTGGGTGCAAAAGAATACACTTTTCGATCAACAGCAAACGGACACATGCAACGCGACAGATGAACACTCTCGACGTTTTCAGAAGACGTGCGCGTCGGTCAAAAGTCATTACTAAAGGGTGGTTAAATGCAATGGAAATTTCAAACCGTTCAGCTGCGAAACTGGCAGTCACAGAAATTAGCTTGATTCGCGTTATTATTTTTTTAATTTTGGTCTGGACTTCTTGACCTGTTTTGGGACTTAGATAAAGAAAAGTTGTAACTCTGAAGCGATCATTTTCTGTTGTAATTTTACTACAGGTTGTGTCCGTTGTTGGTGCTGCCTTATCCTTATCGAATACGTTCTGTTGCAAATATACAGCTCTAGAGGTGTAATGATTCCTTTAGTAACCTCAATTTACGATTATACAAAGATTTTCTTGACCTTGCGTCATCGTCATAATGAGGAGCAAATCAGTTTATCAGTTTTAAAAAACAAACGAATCAAGCGGTATCCATCATTATAGCTCCATACAGAAGAGTAGTATACAGTACACTAGAGTATGTGTGCACCGAGTTATCATTAGTTATTTGCTATCTATATTCCAGTGTGCTTGAGGCTGCAAAACATAGTAGTGAGCCGACCACAGCTTTTTATTTCGAACGGCAAGTTACATTTAACTGCCATTCATTTAAACTCGTCATTAAACCCTATTCTTGTCTGATGGTGCGGGATCAGAGAAGTCAGGCAGTCGGTGAAAGAGACGATCAGGTTAATTTTTAACTCGTGGAAGCGCGTAGTGCAGAAACAAGTTACTGCTATACATGCGGGGAAGCGCGAGGTTAGCGGCTAACCAGCAGAAAGCCTGTTAGCAAAATCGATTTCAAATCAGTCGTGCAACGTTCGGCAATGCCCACAGCAACCAAAAGCTGCGTGAATTTTACTTGATCAGCAACGATTTCTAGTTGCACCTTTGCAAGTGTTGTTTTACTTTCATATTTGAATAAATGTCTTATTTTAGCTTCAGTGGAAAATAAGAAATCTCAAAGGAAGACACATAAAATACGGCAACATTTTAAGGTAACACAACTGACGACGATTTACTGTGAAAGGTAGTTATCACACGAATTCGGCAGCTACTTAAAACAGAAGACGATTTCGGGGCTGTTGATCACCACCGGATGCCGCAGCAGGTTTCACGTCGCCTGTTCCAGGCGTTTAGCCTCGCTCTGCCGCTAATATCGCGCCCTGTTTACAGGAACAGGCTAGGTTTCCCGTTAAACTTGCACAAACGTACTATATAAAACAAATAACAGTACAAAAAGCCCTATTTGGTCACAAGCTTATCTGCCAGTTGAATATTATTTTGAATCAATCATATGCACTGATGAAGGATATTTAACATCTTGCATTTTTTGAATATTTTGTGGTCATTTGAAATTGATTCTATAGGTTCGGGAACACGAATTGATCTTCATTGAGAAACGTGATATTTTGATGTTTCTGAGACAGGAAGTGATTATAGAGTTCGCCTACATAATACATTAGCTTTTTTAACAGTGGGAAGAAACAACAGGAACCTGTTATGAAAATTTATTACATCAGCAACGAAAGTCTTCAGTTACCGGATACATATAGATCTGATTACCCTACTAAAATCACTCTGACATTCTCAGTTGATTTTATTTCAGTGGCTTAATATTTTTTCGTAATGTTGCCAGCATCATTTATTATACTCTTGCAACCGTGTAAAGACGTATTGCTTACGTCGCATTAAAAAAAAACGTCACCTTTAACGCATTGAACACCACACCGGCCGAAACCGGCCGGGCAGAACCACGTCCCTTGTACTGACGCTTGTGACGTCATCCGTTCTAACGCTCGAGCACAACTTTTACATGTAGCTTGTGTAGGGGGAAGAGATCTTTCAAACCATACCCAAACTCGCACGCTTCCGTCCAGCAGGCCGGAGAAAACGCGAAAAAACCAAGTGACGTTGACCCAAAAAATTTGAATGAAAATCTTGTTCCACTTCCCACTTGCACTTCCTTCCACCTAATCTTACGATCCTAAAAGGTTTCCACAAATCTTTTCCCACCGAAAAGAAGCCCAGAAAATGCCCACCAGCAAGAGAAAAAGAAATTGAGGTAAGAAAAGCGAAAGAAAAGGGGAGGAGAGAAAGCAAATGGTAGAAGGAGAGGGCACAGTGAAACTTTTCTTCCCCAAAAAGTTTGTTTTCTGCTCATGCCCGAACTTGTAAAGCTAATGCATCAAGAACAGAAGGGTACCAGGAGCTCCACCAGCAAAAAGAGTTTTGGGCAGTTTTGGTTCTTTTTGGCTAGATTTTGGCCAGAAAATGGATCGACGAGCTTCAAAAAGGTATTTTTCGGCAAAATGCTCGGTAGTCAAAGGGTTAATTTATTTGCCGATCTGAAAGTCAAGCGACAAGCGAAAAGCTAAACAATACTCGCTAATATATACCCACGCTCGTCTCAGAAGTTGCATCTAGCTAGCTGGATGTGAGCACCATTCATTGCTGATAAGTTGTGTTGTCTTTCTTGCAAAGACACGAGAAAATCAATTTGGTGCCAGATTTCACAAAATGTTAAACAGTCTGACGTTGTTTGCTTCAGTGACAAACAAAGTCATGAATGACGCCTAATTCCCCGCCTTTCTCGGCTGAGTAATGTCAACAATAGAGACGTTATTCCATTTAATTTGTTGAAACATGTATCTGACACCTGTAAAATTTATTTATAGGAGTGTTACCAGGCAAAAGTTCATGTCATTAAAAACTGTTGATGACACTGCGGCCCTCACTATCTGTTAACGAAACGTCTCTTCCATAACAACCTGAGTCTGAACGACGAATCAGTTTCATCAGATCGGTTGGATATTGTGACTCGTTGACTTTAAAGAAAAAATGCATTGTTTCTTCTCATTCCTTCTAGTGTCCACTACTTCCTTGATGTGCACTCCCGTTCGGTCAGTGGGTAAGAACTTTTGTATTCAGCTATGCTATTCACACCTTTAACGCACGACATCTGACTTTAATTATAAATTATTTTATCGACGTACATATGTATTACGAATAGCTCTTTCTCGAATCTTTCTGGTAAAATATTGTAGCACAAGAATTCCATTTTAGCACAGGAATAGTGTCGAAAGCAATCGATTGAACCTGCTCAATATTTAAAGCATATTTTCCCAAGTCATTTTTATAATTCTTCAGTTATTTTTAAGGCAACTAAACAAGCCAGTTCTTAATCACCAATTGCCATCAGCACTATTTGTTTTCACTTTGCAAACTATTTGTAGTTCATTTAAGCTGCTAACAACACTGTGGACAGAGAGGTCAATAATTCTTCGGTCGAGCTTGGTTTTAAAATAACTACAGTTACTGAGTTAAGTTTGCCAGCGAGCCTGCATTCAATTAGTAAAAACCGGCTTGGTATGGCGCCAGATTAAAAAAGGTGAAATTAAATATAGAAACGTATAGACCTGTAGTCAGATTTCTAATTGCATTATATTATAGTTTATTTATTTTGGTCGGACGGCTTAAACATTGGGAACAATGCCATGAGTGATAGATAAATTGATTATATGAGCTAAAGGTTCGGCTATAATTTGAATAGACTGTTTAATGATGGAAATGGGAATTCATTTCCCTTCAACGATCTTGACGATAGTTAGTGCATGCAGTTATACAGCGCAACATGGGGAGGGGGGGCAATTGCGAATTGCTCCTTAACATGATATATTGTGTAATATACAGGGAATTTATTTAACAGAATGTGCTCTAGCCGTCAGCTCATGAATATAGAACGAGACACAATTAATTAGGACCGACTTAATGTCAGACACAAAGAATTTGTTATCATAATTCGGTAGCGAGGTGAATTTATGAGGGGAGTGAATAGGGGTCAGCAAATCTGTCGATCCGTGCTAATTTTTCGCAAAATCCGCCAATCCGCAGATGTTTTTAGAAAAATCCGAATCCGTGTTACACGCAAGCGCGAGACGCGAAACAAAGAAAGGAAAGACATCCTCGCGCTTGCGCGCGTCCCCATCGCTTTAAGGATATTATGTTTGCTGCTGACGTTTGAAACCTGATGTCATTAGAACAGCGTGCATTTTTTTTATTTGGGTTACGTTTTAGGTCTTTTCGAATCAATCAGAGGACAGGTTCATATAGGTCTTTGAAACGTCAAGTTACCATGTTTAAAAGAGTGTAGTGAAATCTAAGGTTTAATCCCCAGCATGACCACTCTTTTGTAATCATTAAAAAAATTTAATCTCAAGACAACAGAAGTCTCGTAGTGTAAAATATAGCAATCCATTTTAACCTCGTATGCTTGCGTAGTGTCACTGCGCTTTTCCAATTGCTGGAATGGACGCAGCACCGAAAGTTGTTTTTATGAAGGAAGTCATCGCCTTTGGCACTTCCTCGGTAAAAAAAATGCGACGCAATCGATGGTCTTTGTCTCAATGACCTGACCCTCCATATTGATCGTGCCTATGGTAAACGTGGTGGTCTTGTGAGGACAAAGGCTTTTTGTCTGGCCAGAAGGCGAGATCCTGGGGTCCTAGAGTTTTCTGGAGTCCTATTAAATTGTAGGTAAACGATTCTGGCTGTTCTAATAAAAAAAGATTTCTGGTATGTTGTAGTTCTACATTTCTTGGGGACAAAGATAGAAGAGCTAGTAGCGGATGCTCGAGTCGTTCTAGCGCTTTTGCGCACAACGGGAACAACAGAAGGACTAAGGTGGACTAGATTATGCGTAGCCCTATAAAAAAAATACCATGTCTAGGAGCTCATGCCAATAACAAACAGGAAGTAGATCTAAAGTTATTAACCTTTCCTTATAAGATATTTCTGTGATAAAAGGTAAATGGAGGATAAATTTGGTTGCACGTCGTTGAATTTTTTCGAGTTTGGAAATTAATTCAATTGCTTGAGGCGCCCAGACCTGAGTTGCGTACGCTAGGTGCGCACGCACTAGGCCAAGGTACAAGGTGCACCTTGTGGAGGTACTTCGAATGTACCTGGCATTCCTCCTAATGTATCCCAACGACTTGTTAGCACTCCACTTTTCCATCCTCCGCATGCCTATCCACATGTTACAGGAGCGAGAAAAAGAATCATGTCATTTTAATATTAATTTCTTCCTTTCATGGATAAAAAATTGTTACAATTTTTTTGTGACAGACTAAACTAAATGGCATGATCCTTTACAATCATGTTTCTTTTATTTTTAATGTGCAAAACATTTTCTAGAAGGAGAACGGTATTAGATTCTAGTTCAGTCTTAAGCCCCTTCCTCACGTATCCGAGTTCTTTTGAAAACCGAAATTTTTTTAATCCGTTTTCGGAACTGAGCTGCGTTTACCCGTTACACAGTTTAATAGTTTTCTCCCGTCCACGCGAAAACGCTAAAACGACTAGAAAACACGAGCTTCCTTTCGTAACATCGACTGGTGACGTCATTTCTTGTCTTTAAAATGTGGTCTAATGCCTTCTGCTAATTTGTACTGGGTATCTCGATTCATCCTAAAGTTCTCCCTTGACTATTCCTGGAGACAAGTGACTTTAAGATAAGGTGACTACGGTCAACAAACTACGGTTGGACGCGTGCGTCCTGCGTCTAGTGCACTGGGCCGAGTACAGAGGTAACGGCACAAAAATACGAAGTTAAGTTGACAGACTACAGATTGCGGATTACCGTAAAACCGACAACGTTTGACTTTTTTAGTTTACTTTAGACGTATCTTTCTAAAAGGTCCGAGATTCACTTTTCTATAGTTTTGCAGATGAATTAATAGACGAGGAAGAGTTTCATTTGGCACTAGTTGTCGTTCAGGACTGCGCTTTCATAAAAACAAACATAGGCTAAAATTACTTGCTTTTCTGAGGCCACAAACTCATTAAAATTGACTAAAACACGTGGTAGTTTCTCTCTCAAGCAAGGTGGTTTTAAAATCGAATGAAATAATAAATTATTTACCTTTTTCTCGCGTTTTCAACCTCTCCAGTTCCATTTCGTTTTTCGTAGTCACGACTAAGCAAACCCCTTCGAATACTCACCGTCGTGAGGGCGCGACGGTGGGAAGAAATTGACAGTACGTCTCGTCCCAGTCCTAATCACCTCACAGCCGTAGTCCTTAGTGCGTAGTCGCCCTATCTTAAAGTCGCTACTATTTGGTCCACTACGCTGTCCCACAAAACATTTGTACGTCCTGGTATAACCCAGAACCTTCGAGGACTTGTAGACCTGTGGTTAGCCGTCTAGTACTCCAATTTTAGAGACAGGCTGTGAATTTAGACTGGTATTGTTAACTCAACTTAACGTGTGCTTATGAAAGGCAATTTTTAATGTTGAAAACGTGCTATTATCCTTGAAAGAAGACAAAGTAGTAGCAGTGAGGGAAAGGTATGAATGAATCCTTCTCGTGCGATAGACTGTATACAGTACAAATGAATAACGTGTTGGTTTTGAAACGTGATGTTTAACTTAGTTTCTTTCGCGGAACCTTTGTTTTGTAGATATTATCATGTAATTGTCATTCTTAAACTACGCTTTCCTTATTTTAATCAACTGTGGTGGATCAGCCCTAGGTTATAATGTCCGTTAGGGAAAACGCTCAAACCGCTAGGGCTCGCACACGTGTCGCCTTTGGTTATAAATTTGTAAGGCTATTTCTCAGTTAGATCAGTTCTAGTGTAGACTTCACGGCATCAACTTCTATTCGGCATTAAAAATTAATCAACTCCTCCAGGACATTTTGGAAAATGGAAATAATTATCGTTTTTTACTTATAATTTATCCTTTAGTTAATTTGAAAGTCTGGCCCGCCTAGATTAGCCCTTGCTGTCTGCCTGCCTGCCGAATCTTTTTTGTGCAAATTTCGAAAATAAAGCTGTTTTGTTTGTTTTTTGTGGTGTGCTAATCCACAGGAGCACAACAAAACGTCATTTTCAAACGAGCTCACTCTGGAGAGTGAATTTGAAAAGATACGTTTCGGTGACCGTTTTCACCGAACACGTGCGGTCGGAAGGCCAATCCGAAAAGGAAAAGTTGTGTTTTCAAGCGAAAACGGTTACTTGTGGACGGGGGTTAAGGCCCTGGCAATTGCAAACGAGGACACATTGTTGCGGACACATTGTTGCCGACACAATGTTTCCCCGTTTGCCGCGCGCAACATTTGTTGCGGACAAATCCAAAATTTGTGTCCGAGACACAAAAAATGTTTCTGATTTTTTTTTTTTTTTCAGAAAATTTTTTTGTCTGCAACGAATGTTTCCCAGTTTTCGCAGTATGGAAACACAACATTCTGTTTTGTGTTCCGCTCGTTTGCTAACTCGAGAAACATCATATGTGCATGAGCAACAATGTGTCTTCGTTTGCCAGGGCCTTTAGATAAAGAGTTTGGAATTCACAGAAGGAGTCTTGGTGTGTTCTGGACGGAATAATTTCTAGATATCGATTATGTTTATTAAACTAGTAGAATAGTTCATTCCAAACTTGCCCCCGCTGTTAAGAATAACAGTACATTTTGTATTGCTGTTTACTTATATTTATACCGTCTGTTGCTGGTAGGAAAACTTTCATTTGCATTCATTTGCCATTCTCAAGGAAAGGTGAAAAAACCAAACAGCAATCAAATGCACGAAAATAAATTCCACGTTTCTCGAAAACAGAATTCATAAAATGAGCAATAATTCTCAAAATCTTCCCACCTTTCCACGCTGGAGAATGGCAAATACATGACAAATCCAAAGATATCTTACAAGCAACAAACGTTATAAGTGTAAGTAAACAGCAATACACAATGTAACATTCGAGCTACAAACTGACTAACTAGGTCGTCTGTAGGCCTCGAACGTCTAACAAACCTTAGTTGTTGCCTGAGTCTCTCAGTCAATGGAAAAGATTTGTGTGGCTGAGTCTTTCAGCTGCTCTCAGTCGCTGGAAATGACTTGTGCCGGGTTTGTTTCTGTCTCGAAGTTCGCAGTTTTGGATCAGTTCTCCACTCCCGAAAACCTCTGCTTCAAATGCCGCAAATTTTCTTATTTCAAAAGTGTAACCGGAATTTCTTCACGTCTTCTCTTAAACTAAAAAAAATTAAACTTAAAAAGTCAGAGCCTCGCTTACCTCGACAAACCATGTGCTTCTGTCTTCACAAATGCTATTCTGCCCATATTTAAAGCAGTGACGTCTTGATTACCCACCACTCCCTTCGGTTATTACTGATGCATGTCATCAACTCCCAGAACCTCAAGCGCGCTCAAAAGGTTGAAACGTCATCAACTCCCAGAAGCTCAAGCGCGCTCATTTTAGCCAAATCGAGATTTGGTCCGATGTATGGACTATATGATAATACTGTAAGTAATTTCTATATATACGCGCGGAATACAATGATGCCTCCTCGGGTTTTGGCCTCTGGGCCAAATTCCTGCGGGGGCAAAAAGATAGCATTTTAGCAGATTCAATAGATTATAACGATTTAAAACCAACGACCATTATCTTAGGAATTGTACGTTTGAAAAGGAATAGATCGTTTTCACGTGACGTCATCACTTTCTAAAATCTAAAACTAAAGATCCACCAAAGTTTTTATCCTCTTCAGGCATAACAGGCGGCATATTTATATCTTTTTACAATTTTACAGCTTAATAGCGTGCTTCGTTTGGAAACCAGAGCAATGTGAATTTCCGGGTTATTGAGGGGCTTGAGACAAGGCTACGATTGAGTTTGTTGAAAAATATATACTTATCTCATGATTTTGAGCCCTTTTAGAAGTTAGAGCATTCGAAAAGGTGCTTATGTAAATGCTTTTTTTTTTCAGTACTGATAATCAGTCGCCTAGATAGCCAAAGTAAGTTCAAGATGTTTACACTATTTTTGGGCCGCCATATTGGTGTACCACAGAGGTACACCAACATGGCGTTTTCATACTGGGCTCTGTAAATTTCTGCGACACATTTCGACGAATATCTGAAGTTTGAGGAAACGAACAGGGCTAAAACTTGGAAAAGAGTTTTATTTATTTATCTTTTATAACATCACAATTTCTTAGCTTTTTCCACTGGATGGTTTTTTTCCACTGGAAGCTTTTTTTGTGGCTGAAACGAAACAGTTGCAATAGAAACAAGTCTTGTTTTCTGAAGTGAAGCAATAGGTAATATTGATTATTGTAAACGTTTCTGTATCAAAATATTATAGCTACGTGCTTCTGGTAGAAAAACAATGCATTTTCCAGTGGGTGTTTTTCTCTATAAATTTATCTTTGTACAATATAGAATGAATGTTTTCAATTCAACACGGTAATGTAAAATATTAATTTTTGTGTACATAGATCTCTGCAGGACAGAGTTAATAGGAAAAAATCAACACTTCCCTAGTGGGAAAAAAACCTCACACCAGCAGCTGACAGTCAAATCATGATCTGGATGAATTTTATTGATTTATTTTATATTAATATAAAATAAATCGGTAAAATTCATCCATATTTATGGTTTCAACTAATTCGGCTTATTCAGTAGTCAGGCAAGACTCAGGTCATCAAATATCTGAGAACGCTTAAAACTCTATAAGGGCAGTTGTGCTTTAGTGTCCGAAATAAGGGCAAAGTTTTGAAAATGCCCTACACTCATGATCTCTGAACGGTTTCAAGAAATTCCCCACTCGGCTTCTCATATTAGAAATGAAACAGAAACAGGCGTTTCGTCCTTGGAGATCAATGTAGCCACATGTACTTAATAACTACTTATAGAGTTCAAAATTATCAAGGACCCTCTAAGGCTACGTTTGCACGGGTCCAGACAAATTTTTGCACGGGCAAATTTTGTACCTGGACCGCCTGTTTACATGGAACATTGCAAATTCTGTTACAGATCGCAATGGTGTTAACATGGGTCTGTGCAAATTTTGAGACCAGTCGCGGCATTTGAATGGCTTTTTTACATCTCTGCTGTGATTGGTTAAGCTAATGCTTTTAGCCAGTCACCTCGTAGTTAGGTACCGTACGCGGAAAATCAAACATAGCGATGCACGTAGCTCCCGCTCGTCTCCTCATATCTGTAGCGTAATTTTGTTAATTTGTTTTGTGTCAAATTTGATTTTAAACAGAGCGAAATGTAATTTTACGAAAGAAACAAATTGCCAACTTGCAACATTAATGCTTAGCAACCAATAAACACAGGTAGAATCCAGGCCTTAACCGTGCTAACCGTGCAAAACCTTGCACGGTTCGGGTGTTTTCACGAGTCCGTACGTATATTGAAACTGTGCCGGGCAAAAATTGACTTGCGTTTTTCAGGTCCCAAACTTGCACACTTAAAGCCGTTCGAAAATTCCTCCGGTTCCACCGGTCCCCGTGTGAACGCAAGGTGGAACTGTGCAAGTTTAAGTCCGTGTATTTTAATACACACGGATTTATCAGCTTGCATTCTGTTCCAATGCTTAATTTTTTTTTCCATACTTAGAAGTTTATTTTGCTTGTTTAATGCAACCGGTAAATTTCATTGAATTTCCATTACAAAAGACTACAAGCTGTTTATTTGTGCAGATTGCGAAACGCTGGTCTGGACATAACGGCTAGATTAAAAACGTCTTTTGAGTACCCTAAACCTTTGAAAAGCTAATGATCGACTGAGTCAATATCACTGCCGAAAAATATATTAATTATATTACAGCTCCTTCAACGTACGAATCAAACTGCAATATATCTCTTTCTTCTAGTCAGAGTGAGACTTTGGCTCACACGAATACATGTATCACCAGCTTACTGAGAACAAACTATTCTAGAGCCCATCAAATCGAATGTTATCACGCACTGAATTTTGCTTTCTTAAAACGTTTCTTTTCTTTTATTTAATTTTCTTTTTCCTTCCGCAGGATTTCGCTCCATGGAGTTTCCTTCTGCCTACTTCTTTGTTAACAAACGTCTTACCAAGCACACGATAAAAACAATCGAAGTCTTGGACAAGGATCTCTGTGAACTCAACTGTTATCGGGAGGACAACTGCGTCAGTTTTAACTTTAAAAAGTACTCCAAAAATAGAGAGGTATTTACACACATATGTGAGCTGAATAACTCCACTCATTTGGACCACGAAGGCGATTTCAAGGTTGATCCATCTTACCTTTATAAAGGGGCCAAGGTAACGGTTATAACCATACATTTTGCCCACAGACAGTTGCCCCAGATAATGTCATTGCATTCAATTCGATTAGTCATTTCAAAAACATTTTGGTATTTATTTAGTCTATACTAAAGCAACTCAACAAACGCTTACGATGGTACGGTTGCACTAATTTTCAATATCCGTAACGGTCAAATACCAGTCGGCACTAGAAAGTACCTCAGACATCCGACTCGCAGATCCCGGCACTCACACAGCAACAGCTTCATCCCTCTATCTACCAGTTCTTCTTCTCATCGGCTTTCATTCTACCCTAGAAGAATTACGTAGTCGAACAGTCTACCTTAGCCTTTCTTTGAGAACTCTAACCTAAGTAAATTCAAGCAGTCAATTTCTTCATTCACTCAAAGTCCTGTAAACTAGAAACTTTTTTTTTCTTGCGTTTTGTACTAACTGAACCCACGCCATTAATCTTCGGCCCGAAGGGTAGGCTTTCTCGGTAAATAAATAAATAAAATGTTTTTCATTTGTTAAGTTAACAAATTGATTGTCTTTCTCTAATTTGCTTTCTTCCTGTTTTGAAGAACGCTTGTGGGAAGGGAAAAAGATGCGAGAACAACGGGATTTGTCAATCTGGTTTCACAGAAAAAGGATATCATTGCGTTTGTAGGGAAGGATTTGGGGGAGTTTACTGTGAACAGGGTAAGATTGTTGCGTTAGGAACTCTTGTACTGAACAAAAAAACAACAACAACAACAACAAAATCTGCCACTCTGCATAGGAAAGTAATTATACTCAAATTCCATATTTCGTTTTTGTTTTTGTGTTTGTTTGTTTGTTTGTTTTTTTCGCGTTTGCTGTGTTGCACAAGTGCTTGTTTTGCCAGGTATATGTTGTTCAAAACTCGCCTAGCCCAAGAATAACGAGAACTTAAATTTTTCTTCTAGTTTAAGTTTTAATAAGTTAATGACTGTTATGGAAACAATTATCGACTGATATGAATTAAAGCCAGCTAAGTTACTTTTACTGTTTGTTTTTCTTAAAATATTCCTTCTTGCTTTTGGCGCATGGTGCAGCTAAACCATCTCAAGTGATGTTTAAATTACGAAATATAGTGGAACGTCTGGCATCAGACTTGTTTCTTGGACATATACGAACTGCTCATGTGATTTCAAGGCATTTAATAAGCACATCTTCATAACATAATCTTAGATAGGTTGATTTTTATTTCTGAATTTGCATTGCCTAAATACCGTTTATGTGTTTGGTATATCGATGCCAAAGCTTTAGCTTTTTTGTCTTTTTTATAATAAATACCAGTTTTTATTCTTATACATGGGAACTGAGGCAATACCGAGACAGTAGGCAGGACTATGGAAATTCGTTTCTGCTCAACACTTGTAAAATATCAGTTTAAGTTGATATCACAACTATATCACAGTGAAATGGTTAGATACTGACTTGATCGTTCATATGCTACTGCTTTGGACAAGTGCCAAAAAAATTACGGTGGAAAAGGACAAGATAAGAAAGATTTACTTACAGTTTAATTAATAGATATATTTTTTATTTCCTCAGTTCTTTCAACCAAAACAGAAGCAACCCACTCAACAAGCAAGTCACCACCGCGGATCGTCTCGGAAGGTGGGCTGTCATCGAATTCCGATTCTGCCAACGTTTTTACAATTTCGACTACTGTTTTGCATATTTCATCAGCCTCATCCTCAGTAATCGTGCCTGGAATTGTCGCATCCTCCTCTTTGAAGAGCATCTCATCCAGCATGTCGACATCGAATTCTGACATTGCTTCACAAAGTGCTTCAACCTCAAAGTCAGCAAGTGTGTCGCAGACTGTCTTGTCCTCCTCTAGCTCTATACAGAGAGTCTCAACACCTTCTGTCAGCTTTCCACCTAGTTTGTCACCCTTGCAATCGAACAGCGTCTCAGGAAGTGCCTCGAATCCCATGTTGGCGGGCGTGTCGGGTACTGTGACGGGATCGACATCTGCCAGCCTTTCTCATACCCTCTCAGCCTCGACATCAACCAGTGTTTCCCTTAATGTCTCAGCACTAAACCCTAACAGCTTCTCATCCATTGCGTCCTCGTTGACTTCTTTCAGCGTGTCTTCAGTTGTGACAACGTCGATATCGGTCAGTTTACCAACGGTCTCCTCTACTTCGGCCCCTGGTAAGTTGTCCTCTAGTAGGTGTTCAATCACGTCTTTAAGCAAATTGTCAACTGCTTGTATATATTAGTAATAATGGGTAATTTTTGTTTCTTTTGTGACCCATTTACTATCACTGTCACTTTGCGTAAGAAAGCTATTTTGAAGTGCTCCTACGACGAAACTTTTGCTCTTTACTTTCCACTTATTTTGTCATGAATTTATGCTATAATGTTATTAATACAATGCGGCAGAATATAGGACAATGTTAGCAATTTTAACCGAGAAATAGCATGTGTTCAAGTGGTTGCCAATCCAGATGGTTCAATGCTCTTGCCACAAATCCTGGCTCCCTTGAGACGTTTCTCGTTGCAAAACAGGCTGCTCATCTTTGGGCTTGGTCTAGTAAGGCCTTCTGCAAGAAGTTGCAGAGTACGAAGCACCTTTATTTAATGGCTCACGAGGGTAGAATTTCTCCCCAAATCTCACTGAGAGCAATTGAAAAGTAATCTATTCCTAAGAAAACAACTTATTAACGACACCAGCAATAAACAAAGAACAGATTAAGGGACTTATTTTGTTAATAATACATCTAACGGAACGGCTTACAGTCTTCGCAGGCAATAAAAACGCGGCTTAATCGACCGAGGACAAATAACATCACGGAATGGAAGGCCGTTCATGACCACAGAACTTATACCATCTACACAACTCTCTTTGCTCTGATGATGATTTTCCCCCCGCAGACCGGTTAGCTCAGTGGTACAGCACCGGACTACCATGCGGGAGGTCGCGGGTTCTAATCCCGGCCGGACCAACACTCAGGGTCTTAAAAATAACTGAGGAGAAAGTGCTGCCTTTGTAATGACATCTGCAAATGGTTAGACTTTCTAGTCTTCTCGGATAAGGACGATAAACCGTAGGCCCCGTCTCACAGTACTTTCACTTAATCTGATTCTGTGGGACGCAAAAGAACCACTAGGGACGTAACAAAACTCTGGCTGTGACCACCCCTAGTGTCTGTCCTAGATATCTACATCACGGGAGCACTCATTAGTTACTTCATTAATTGTAAACTGCACTAGCAGTCTGGTCAAGTCCCCCGGCCAGTGATGTAAGCTATCCCTGAAAAGCCCCGACGGGGAGAGGATAAGTTGTATGTATGTAGTTGTGAACGCAATTTATGCAATTGCGAAAAGAAGCCTGACAAAATTCAGGAATTCAATGGGGTTTCAACCCGTGACCTCGCGATACCGGTGCGATACTCTAACCAACTGAGCTATGAAGCTACTGACGTTGGGAGCAGGTCAATTGTGGGTTCATATGTTCCCGTGAAAGAAATGAATGTGAATGATATATGAAATAAAACATATATGAACTGCGCAAATGAAATCAAATGAAGAATGATCCTCGCAGTTGTGAACGCAATTTATGCAATTGCGTAAAGAAGCCTGGAAAAAGAAAATTGAGGACTTCAATGGGGTTTGAAGGGAGCATATGAACCCACAATTGACCTGCTCCCAATGTCAGTGACTTCATAGCTCAGTTGGTTAGAGCATCGCACCGGTATCGCGAGGTCACGGGTTCAAACCCCGTTGAAGTCCTGAATTTTTTTCAGGCTTCTTCTCGCAATTGCATAAATTGCGTTCACAACTGCGAGGATCATTCTTCATTTGATTGTAATAAGACTTGTCCACTATAATAGCCACACGTTTTTGCAAAATTTCAGTTATTTTAAGGTTAGATTTAGAAGTTGATCCCCAAACTAGATTACAATAATTTAGGTAAGGAAGAATCATTGCGTTACGAAGCACGCGAATAGAAGGTGCTGAAAGAAAAAAACTAGATCCTAAGAATTATACCTAGTATGTATTTAGATATTTTATTTGCTAGGCTAGATATATGAGTCTTCCAAGTTAGGTTTTCATCTAGAACTACCCCAAGAAAGACCGTTTCATTGGCCTGTGTATATATATGGTTCTCTTATTTCTAACAACGTTAAAATTAGAAAAATACTAACAACAACAACAAGAACAACAACAACTTTATTACACGTTCAATACTTTTTCTGTCATGATTTAAATTCCATAAAATTTGTTAAGTTTAGAGATAGTCTGTTTGCTCTGAACAAATTTGACAATTTATCGAGTTCACGATTTAAACTACATATAATATATATATTTAGCCAAGCCTAAAAGCGGAGCTCCAAAAGCATTCTTTTTCTACTGGCATTTACATATAGTCTGCTTGTCATATCACCCATTTGACCTCACTCAAGCTACAGACGCAATGCTGTAGAAAATAGTATGGAAAGGTGATCTGAGCCAGTGCGGGTACTTCTTTACAAACGACGTGTCTCG
The DNA here is from genome assembly GCA_016490735.1 of Pachyseris speciosa. Lineage (NCBI taxonomy): Eukaryota > Metazoa > Cnidaria > Anthozoa > Scleractinia > Pachyseridae > Pachyseris > Pachyseris speciosa. The sequence continues at coordinate 152,226 of JAEMWC010001239.1, read as the reverse complement.
ATTAAGTTCCATTCCAGAGTCGTTCCTTACAGTGACTTGTCCCTCTCCTTTCTCACCACTTTGAAGGGACTTGGATGAAAATTTAGACCGCATTTCATGTCCAAACATCATGAAGAAGGGCGTAGACCCAGTGGTAGTCTGTGGCGTTGACCTGTAAGCCATCAGAGATTTGGGTAACTCCTCACGCCAACCTATGTCTTCCACTTGCGCAATTTGCAGGCGCTTCAGTAAAGACCGGTTTTGTCACTCAACTTCACCGTTAGCCTGCGGCCAGAGTGGTGAAGTCCGGCGATGCTCTATGCCATTTGTTGTCAGGAACTCCTCAAATTCAACCGAGACGAACTGAGGACCGTTATCAGTTCTCAAAGAATAGGGTAAACGCACAACTCGTCTTTAATATGAACGTACGCGGGCACCGTACACTGGTTCCAGTTCCCAGATCTCACTCAACTCTTCGCAATACTCAGTTCTTCGTCATCATAAGAAGCTCTCTCAATCTCTTTGGGTGTCAGTGCAGTTGGTACACTGTTCTCCACAATCGCCCTGACCCAATCTTCCCCTGCGTCCACTTGTCTGCTGGAATTCAACCTCGACAGGGCGTCAGCAATGTTCGCCTTTCCTGGACTATAAACTACTTTGAAGTCGTGCGACTGCATGTGTAATACCCATCTCTCGATTCGCGCACAAGGCTTTGAAGTTGCAGAGTAGATGCGTTCGAGAGGCTTATGGTCGGTTTCCAACTCGAACTCTTGCCTAGACACATAAATGTTAAACCGCTCACACGACCTTACAAGTGCCAATGCTTCCTTCTCAGTCTGGCTATAGCGTTTATCGACGTCTGTTAAGCTTCTCAATGCGTACGCGACAACTCTCCAAACATCCCCTGCAATTGCATGAGAACTGCACCAATACCAACTGCTGATGCGTCTGCGACAATTCTCGTCCCACAGCCGACCTTGTAATACGCCAGTGTCTCCGCTTTTGTGATCAGACTTTTCAGCGCCTCGAAAGCAGACTGTTGTTCTGCTCGCCAAACGAACTGGGTCCCCTTTCTCGTCAGGTCTTTTATTGGTTTGGCCACCGACGCTAAGTCTGGCAAAAACTTTTCAGAGAACTGAACTACGCCCATAAAGGATCTGACCTCGCTGACATCCTTTGGAGGCCTCGCGTCTCGAATTGCAGCAATCTTCTCCTCGCTTGGATTGATACCATCACTGGTCAGTTCGTGCCCGATGACCGTCAGTTTTGACAACCGGAACTCGCACTTCTTAACTGACGACTCACCGCTTCTTGCGCCCTGGAAACTTTCAGTAGACCGTCTAAGGTAACTGTTCCTTGCTGTTCCAGGAACTTCCGTCGCATATGGCTTGAGTAGCACTTATCGATGACTTGGTCACGCATGTAATCATTCTCAAATTCGCCGAAATCACAGCTAGACGCCCGTTGTCGAAGCCGACATACGAACTGGTCCACAGTCTCGTCGCTAGCTTGAGAGACCTTCCTAAACAAATGCCTTTCGAACGGAACGTTCGCTTTCGGGACAAAATAATCATCGAGAACCTTCATCGTCGCGTCCAAAGTTGCGCCTTCCTCCTCATGGACCAAGGTGAAACAAATTTTCTGAATATCAACACTCGCTGTGTGTAACAAGAGAGCTCGCTTCTGTGCGTCATCGGTAACTCCTTTCCCTGTCAAATACAGTTTAAACGACCCCTTCCACTTCTTCCATCTTTGACTGATACCATGTGGATAGCCCTTCGAATCGAACGACATTACCGAACCGACATCCGAGGAAACCATAACTGATGAAGCTCCGCCCGAGGCCGACCCGCTGTTGTTTCTCCCCGCTTGATCCTCCTCCCGGCATCCCACCGAGACCGGTAAACTCAAACAGCACAAATCCTCGTCGACAATGTAAAGTCTCTCAAACAGCCCGGTTCTCATCACAACTGGAAAAGACCCTTTAATAAATTATGCTCACGTTTACATACAAGCTCATGTTAATTATGCAAGAATTTGTTCACACGTTACAGCACGCCCCACATTCCGACACTACACAAATGAAGCACATAACGTCAAAATTTCAGTGATAACACGCAAAAATCGTTCTGTCTACTCGCTTTGTCTTGTGTTTGGTCAAACATTGTTTCCCTGTTAGCAGAGCAGTTGTCGCCGGCTGAAACCTCTGCTAGCAGGGAAATTCTTTGTCGGCTAGTCACCCAACGTTATGTTTGTCAAACACAATGTTCAGGAAACTGTTTCATCGTTTAGCCGGGGCCTTAGTATTACTTAGGTTTTGATATTAATCCTTAGTTTTTCTTGGCGCCATGCGATTACCTATCCAAACCATCCGTTTGTTTTCCTTTTCTCCGACATTTATGGCTTATATCAAAATTGCTTAGAAATTTTTATTAACGTACTACGAAATTTTTTTGTTACTTGTCTAATGTTTTGAGGTTTTTGAACCGCGGTCAACTCCTCTTGACTGCCAACCATGTGCTCTAAACACAAAATATTGGCGCAAGGAAAGCCATGCGAAGTTGCTCAATACCAGTAAATAAAATAATAACCATGGAGCTCTGCTTTAAGGCTTGGCTAAATCTATATTTTAATAGAAATAGGAATATTATCATAGACAGTTGCTTTACCTGATGGAAATTGGTTTGCAATAGAAATAATTTCTTCTTCTGTTGTCCAGTCTAGAAAAATCGATTGATTGAAAGTTCCAGATAAAAATATATTCTGGGATTTGCTGGATCGTATTCCCTTGGCTTAAAGTTTGGCCCGATGCTGGAAAAATCTTGGCAAAAATTGTTTGCAATATCTTCTGGATCAGATATTTCCTGATTTTCTGCTTTAAGAGCAGGTCTCTGAGAAAGTGAAACAAAGTTGGAAATGAAAAATTTTGGGGGAGCAGGGTTGAGTAGTGGTGAGAGCACTCGCCTTCCACCAATGTGGCCCGGGTTCGATTCTCGGACTCGGTGTCATAAGTGGGTTGAGTTTGTTGTTGGTTCTCTACTCTGCTCCGAGAGGTTTTTCTCAGGGCACTCCGGTTTTCCCCTCTCCACAAAAACCAACACTTCTCAATTCCAATTCGATCCGGAACGCTCGAACGTTTATTAAATGAGCCCCTGGCTCGGGAGACTGGGCAACCACTCCTCACGTTCTCGAGCTTAAATAATTGATTTGATTTGATTTGATTTGATTTTGATTTGATTTGAACCCCCCTTCATTTTTAGTGTGGAGGTAGGTTGCCTGGGAGGATGAACGAAAATGGCCATATAAGGGTCACCTGATGTATCGTTGTCATGGTAACCACAATTGACCATACGCGCCTCCAACCCGTGTTTTGAGCAAAAATTTTACTCTGAAATTGCCGACAAATATGAGTCTATAGTGAATGAGAACCAATTCAAACGACATTCCACCAGGAGGTAGGGCTATCCCTCTACTTTAAAAAAAAAGCTGTTATAGTATTTTGACTTCTACAGACAAGTACAAAATAGTGGCTATGTTGCCTGTCGGCCATTTTGACAAACAACAAAAACAAGCTCGATTAATTCCGCAATTACTCCAAAAGTACTTTATTCCTAGACACCAAATTCGCAACAGAGCTTAAAGAGATAATAGAGTTTGTAAAAATTAGAAAATCAATTTGGGGAAATTGTATTTTGGCCATGGACGATAAACACATTTGATGCAAATTTAAAACACCTCAAATCTGGCCAATTTCAGACTGGATTGATTTGCTCTAAAAATGGATTGGAGTAAGCGTTTAAGCTCTAAACATGTTTTCTATCATCTTGTCTGTGAAATAAACTTGATGTATGATAGAATCAAAAATATTGTTTTCCTGCTCTGGAATCATGATTTTAAAACGTAAAAAAATATAAAAATTTTTTTCCTGTACTCAGAGCACAATTAAAAGACTTAAAAAAAGTGGAATATTTCGTTCGGATCAACCGAACTTCGTCAGCCACAATGTAAATTTGAAAGTTAAGAAGGGTTATATAATGGACCCGAGGGAGCTAAGATAGTGTCATAGATTCTGGCTAATTCGAACCCATTGTCTCTGTTCAAGGAGGGCTTACGTAATTTGCCAATGATGTTTTAGATCAATGATGTTTTAGATCATTACGATTGGTTGAAATGAAGTTGACAGAAAGCCTACCTTGTACGTTTTGGCAACTTTTAGTGCTACGCCTTTGCGTTTGCTCGCTCCATTTACTGGATGTTTTGAGCCACACTGAGATGCTCGTGTATTTACAGGCATCTAGCTTCTTGTACAGTACAGTTGACAAGGTTGAAACACTGCCATGATGTTGTGGTTTCTGCCGTAAGAAAGTCGATCCAAGGAGCTACACAAATGTTTCGCCATGCTTAGCAAACGCAGGCCTGTACGATAAGGAATAGAGTATTTGGCTAAAAGCGAGCGGTACATACCTTGCGTTCCTTGAGGAGCGAAGACGTTGTTCTCGAATCAACATGTTTGACAAGGGACCGGAAATGATAAGGGTCAGACTGGTGACCGGATGCTGACGGACTTATTTCAGGGGCACCCAACGAGCCAAATCAATGAAAATCTGTAGAATGGCATTTTTAAGTACCTTATGGAGTCTGAAGTCTGTTTAAAGCTTATTTTATAAGCTAGAAGAAGTTCATCTGCTCGGATTCCCTAGCTGAATTTTTAATTGCCAGAAAATGTTAGGGGACAAAATCTTCCCTTAAGAAAATGTAGGCTGAAATGATCCTTTCACGAACTTTCTAGCGAACTATTTTCTTTCCGAAAATGCTAGCTGACGTTTTTGACTGCGAAAAACAGCAATTACGACCTTTCCGAAAACCTCAGGGGCTATAATCTGCCAGTTGCGAATCTTTTAGGCCACGTTTTAGATACGAAAATCTGAGCGCACTCTTTAATCGACGCCGAAGGCCCAAGGCGAATTACCCTCCACCGAACAGATATCTACCGAAACTTGTCGTTGGGTTCACCTGTTATTTTTTCATTATTTGTATATTGGTATATTTTTGTGGCTACAATTTCTACGTTTCTTCGATTTCGTGCTTTGTTGTTTTCTTAATAACTTTCCAGATGTAATATAAATGGCTTAAGAGCATATACCTCAACAATGCATGACTAACTGCGAAAGGAAGAATTCAGCGAAGTTATACCGTAAATGCACTTTGTAATGAGAAGAGGCAGTGACCTGTATCTGCTACCAGGACAAAATATTCTTCAGCAAGGCGAGGAGCTTGAACCTTTCAATTCTTGCTTTTGGCAGAGGACAGAGGTATATTTTCCGACCAGAAGTATATTTTCAATGCCAAATTAAAAATGAACACTGAAGCTGATTTGCATATCGTAGTAGTCCCAAGAAACTAAACTGACGGCAAATGAATGGATAGCTGTTCGTTTACAAATTTCACGGGATTGATTGAACAGGAAGCGTTATAACGTTATAAAGCGACAGAGAGATTACCTAAGGGAAATTTGGGTGGGGATGTGCTGGCCAGGTTTTCAAGCCCTGACCCAGTGTAAGACATTATTACAGCCATTTTGAAATCACTGGGAATGTATGCAATCTGACTTGCTCTCGACAGTGCAATTTATTCGTGAATCACACTATTTTTTATTCTAAATCGCATCCTTTTTCAAACCTATCGAAACCGGCGAAAACCTCGGTTTCTTGATGTGAATAAACAATTATTTCAAAAATATTGATATTGACAAAAACTGCATGATTTCAAGATGGGTGTAAAATGGTAATTGAACTTTGTGCCAATTTTGGTCCCAAATCATACTTATGATTTTAAGTCACGTGTACGGATTTTTAGGAGAAATTGCACCCCACTCAGTTCAATTTCCATCATAATTCCGCTCATTTTTATAATATGTTTAAGAAAAGAGACCTTTATTAGTAACCTTTATTCTATTATTTTTCATTTCACATACAGAAATTATTTTTCTATAACTGAAATCATAGAATTCGATGTTTTTGAAAATGTTGTTGGTACAGACACATGCAGAGCTCGCACCGCCAACGTTCGCACTGTGTTCAAGGCTACTGGTTCCATGCTAGCAGTGCCAGAGACCTCTACTAGTAGGGAAGGCTACTGGTCCAGAAAGACACCCTGTCGAAGACGCTACATAGCAAAATTGCATACCCTGTTTAATTAAGATTCAAGACCCTGAAAACCATACCCTGTCTGGCGGCACATACCCGTTTAGGCCAAACAAGGGATTACCCCTCCCCGGGTCAAACGGGTCGAATTTGAAGTGTTGGTTACCCAGATGCTGATACTGAGATTTGTCGTTATCTACACAAAGGATCTTAAAATTAGTTTGAACAAGGCCTTTTAAATCCAACAACGATACAAGTCGCAAAAATTCCGAGAGGAGACTCGACCAAGGGACCCTCCTCTATTCCTCTTTCCCACGCCTCCGCTATGGACCTTCTATATAAGTGCCTGATCCAATCTTGTAAAACCATTGGTTATAATATCACCCCACCAAACGTTGAAAATTCGCATGTCAAAATATGGCTATTCCTCATAAGTGTAACATCTATGCATAATTTCAGCGACGTTTGTGTCGGACATCCAGCAGTCTCCCTTTCCATTTCCCGTCTATACGTCTTCTTGAAACTTCCCGACAATAACTTCATGGCGACTGAAGACAATGTATAGCTCGATTATAGCCAAATGCTTTATTCTTTGTCTTCACAAGCGTGTATTTATTTAGTGCATACAATCGTGGTTCGTTTAATTTCGTCAATAAACCACAATGGATGGATTTTATAGCATCAACGGCAGAAACCACAAATACAACCAACGTGTTTATCAAGTACACGCGGATCGAATCCACTATCATCCGTGGTTTAAAACAGCTGAAACATCCCTACTGAGTCGATGTTAAATAGGAGACACTAGGAAATTGGTCTAACTTTTCGAGCCTGTACTAGATTTGGTCAAGAGAGACGAGCGAAAAGAGAAATGGACGCGATAACAATATGCTGCATAAATTGGTAAAATTTGCAAGGTAGGCATTCTGTAAAACTTCGTTTTCATCAATCGTAATGATCTAAATCATCATACATCAAGTTAAGCCTAGAGACAAGATGATAGAAATATGTTTACAGCAAACGCCCACCCTAATCATTTTTAGAGCACACCAATGCAGTTTGAAAATGGCCAAATTTGGAATTTATTCAAATTGCAATAAATGTGTTTAATAATAATAATAATAATAATAATAATAATAATAATAATAATAATAATAATAATAATAATAACAACGATTTATTAGTAGTACTTCCACAAGGTGGCTCTTCGCCTACTAATTACAAATCTTAAATCAAATCAAATGTTGGTTTTTGAGGAGAGGAGAAATTAAACCGCAGTACCCGGAGAAAAACTTCTCGGAGCAGAGTAGAGAACCAACAAACTCAGGCCACATATGACACCGAGTCCGGGAATCGAACCCGGGACACATTGGTGGAAGGCGAGGGCTCTCACCACTGCGCCAACCCTGGTCCCCGTTTATCGCCTATGGCCAAGATATTATATTTTCCCCAAATTAATTTTCTAATTTTTGGAAACTCTAGTATCTGTTTAAGCTCTGCTGCGAAATTTTGCCTGGGAAGAGAGTACTGTACGGGTCCGCAAATGATCCCAGGACCGCAAATGATCCCGGACCGCAAATGATCCCCAAAATGGACCGCAAATGATCCCGGACCGCAAATGATCCCCATATTGGACCGCAAATGATCCCCAGCAAAAATAAGGAATGGTATGGATTGATATAAAAATGACACAGGAAAAACAAGTTTTATCATTTTATGAGAATTATTCCATAGTTCAGTAATTGATTTTGTAAACACACTTGTTGTGATCGTGGACTGCTAGTTTCGTTTCATGTCTTCTGTTTATTGTGTTGAACATCCGAGGACGTTCGAGAACATGCTTAATCAGATTTCATTTCTGTCAGGTATATGATCAACGCTTCGGTGCACGCGCCCGATTTCAGTGAAAATCGAGCATGTATAAATTAGCCTGGAAACAGGCTCCGCAGTGGGATTTCAAAGGAGCGAAAAAAAGAATCGTGGCGAAAAAAATCGGGGAGCGAAGGGAGCCGCCAGTCCCCCGTTCGGCTCGCTTCGCTCGCCGATCTTTTTTTTTTTTTGGCCACGTTCCTTCTTTTCGCTCCTTAACCCAACTGCGGTGCCTGGTCCCTGGCTGTAGTATAATTCAATTGTATGATCACAAATACAACGGAGAATGAAAATACATACACACCCGTAAAGAAATAACTGAAAAATTCCGCAGTTGATTTCTTTATCTTTTGAAATAAAAGTTTTTTGTTCCCTGAGCACTCTCATTCAAAATTGTACCCAGAATACTAGAAGTTTCTTTCTCCCATTCATGGGATCAGCCGACTGGCCTGAGGCAGGCGACAAACGCGGTGATGTGGTTGAAATCGGAGCAGGGGTCAAAGATCATCCGAAACTTGTCACCGTCGTGTGAGCTGTGACTCCCACGCGTTCGGAAAATATGGCTTAACTGTCTTGTTCTTATTTCATTGGTATTTGTGAACGTTCTTGGAGTTACTAAAGATAAGAACAAACACAAAGATCTCTAAAGACGGAAGAAACAACGAGATAGGTTTGGATCCTGGTGTGATAACACTGATTGACTGCTTCACATCAGTTGCACAAACTGTGTGACCACGTTTACCTTCTTAAAATTAATCAGATGATGATAGTTGTGAGCCATGATTTAAGGCTTTGATTAAAATAATCGCAATTCATGCCAATTCCCTATCCATACCATTTCACCATCTATGCCATTCCTTATTTTTTGTTCGGGATCATTTGCGGTCCAACATGATGCAATACGGGGATCATTTGCGGTCCGGGATCATTTGCGGTCCTGGGATCATTTGCGGACCCGAACAGTACTTTTAGAGTAATTGTGCAATTGATCGAGCTTGTTTTTGTTGTTTGTCAAAATGGCCGACAGCCAACATAGTGAAGCCATTATTTTTTACTTGTTTGTATAAGTCTAAATGCTATAACATCATTTGTTTGAAAGTAGAGGAATAGCCTTACCTCCTGGTGGAATGTCGTTTGAATTATGTTCTCATCCACTCTAGAAATAGACTCATATTTGTCGGCGATTTCAGAGTAAAGTTTTTGCTCAAAACATGGGTTGGAGGCGCGTGTGATCAATTGTGGTTACCACGACAACGATACATCAGGTGACCCTTATACATTATCGTTCATCCCCCAGGCAACCTACCTTCACACAAAAAATGAAGGGGGGTTAAAACTTTTCATTTCCAACTTTGCTTCACTTTCTCAGAGACCTGCACTTAAATGCTGTGTTGGATTTTGCATTTTTTTTTTGTTTATGAGATTGTTAAGCAATCTCCATGTGGCTCTCATGTTGGTCTTATCATAATTAGCCTTTTTACAATTCTCAAGGGGTTGTTTAATTTGTTCTTGTACTGTTTATACAGCGCTTTTTTTCTGTGAAGATGGTTCAGATAAATATTGTTTGTATAATTTGTTCTTACGTTTGAAATATTTACGTAAACCCTTGGACAACTAAAGCTTTCTAAGCTGATTCTTTCCTTTTAATTTTTTGCGTAGAAAACATTGAGTGCAAACAGCATTAATTTCACTATCGGGATTTTGATTCCATATATGTAGCTGTCCCACAGCATTATAGACACATATAACACTAGATCGAATAGATATATTACAGAACTTACACAACCATCAACCTAATCAAAAACTACAATGAACTGTACCGACCGACCAGTGACCGACTTCGGGAGCGTCTTCGGGAATGGCCCTCTGACCGCACCGGAGAACAGGAATAGGAACGTGACCAGGAAAGATAACATGAAATGAAATTATACATTGGCCGACAAACACGAAATACAATAAACTTAGGCTCGGCAACAGTGCAAAGTACCAATGAAATCACCAAACCGTCCAACGCGGCTTTTCTCCTCCATTTTCCCATGATTCAAACCAGACCTCATGTACGGAAGTACACTCGAGTACACTGGTCGGTGGGAACAAAATGGAGCCAGATATCCGATTTAACAGCGAGTCGAAGCTCCCCACACCAGAAACCGCAAACGCGATACATTGTATATTATGTAATATCAGGGTAAGATGTAATTCGAGAGCGAGAAGCCGCAAAATGAATTGAAAATTTGTTTGAAGCGCTGGACATACAGACTTATGGCCTGATTACACGGCGAATTTCAGCCCGGGCACAGTGAAATTTCCCACCCATCCCACCTTACACCCCACCCCACCATCACTGCGCATGCCCAAACTCACTTTTCAGCTCGGGCTGAAATTTAAATACGATTACATGAGATTCTTCAGCCCTTTCAACCTGGGCTGAAATTCAAGCCCGGTTTGTGAAACCAGGCTGGAATTTCAGGCTAGTTTGCCTAAAAAGCTAGAACCAATCTATAGAAAACCGACATGAAATACTTCTTGTGCTCGTAATGTTTTCCGAAGTCTTGAGAAACGCACGGCTTGATCGTTTCTTTTTGTAGTCAAAGGATTTCCTTTCCACTGGACGCTTGATGGATCGGATCCATTTCTGAGGTAAGGAAAAGCGACCGTTTCCTTGGCCTCATTTCAAGTGGAAACGAAAGGGAACGAACAAAATAGTTTAAGGGGGAGTTACATCGGAATGCCATGTTTTTGTCGGCTCTTTGACAACTTATTATCTTTTAAAAACGCCATCATAGGTTTGTAACGCATAACCCCATAAATATCTCAGTGTTTATGGAGAAGAAGAAAAGTGGGAAAGGGGGAGAGAAGTGATTTTAAGGGAAGGTGAGAAAACTAAAGACTTTAAAGGCCCATTATCACCCTTAATCCATCGCGCGCCGCGACCGTTAATTCTGGAATTTCGTGTAACGCGAAATTACGCATACTTCAAAGCCCTTGTTTTATCGCTCTTGTTTTATCGCATCGTGAGCCAATCTCCAAATTTATGGCTGTAAATATGTTCTCCGTTTATTCTTCTTCATTTTCCTTGTATTATTTTTGGAACAATTTGTATGTATGTAAATTTTGGCCCGCGTTAAGTCAAAAGAGTCACTGTGGCAGTAGTCGGTTACGGTAACTTCGCAGCGTTGTTTTATATCAAAGTGAGGTACAAGGAGAATTTACAGACTCTTTGATCAGGTTTGGTGCTTTTACCTCGGAGCTTTCAAGAATTCGCTGAGCTTGTTGGAGCCGACTTACTGCGATTTGGAAACTGAATTGATGGCGAGTATTAAACATTTTATTTGGCCGGACAACTGTTTTCCGCATGTTTGATGTTTTACCTCAAGGTCAGTTTGTATAACGGGTTTTGCGGCTTTTGTCATTTCTTTGTAATGTTTTTAATCCAATTTGTCGCTAAATCTCTTTATCGACTGCCATTTTGATGCCCCTTCGGGCATTCTAGCTTTGCGTTCAGTTTGCAGCTTGCCTAAACTGCGTGAAAAAATTTTTTTTCTCGCCAAGATCTCCATGATTGATGAGGACACCGCTTTTGTTTCCTCCCGGTCGGATCCTTCAATACTTTGCTGTTTTTATTTTAAACATGTGAACGGATTGTTCACGGTTTAAACGAAGAAATATGAAGTAATATGCAAATTGAATTTGTAGCCATTTGTTTTGCCAAACCGGGCACAAGCGACAACTCCGCGCGATGAACCAGATTAAAAGCCCTATAAAAATAACTGACCAATCAGAGGCGTCATTTAACAATAGCGCGATTTCAAAACAAAATCAAACGACCGTGTTGGATCAATGGTGATAATAGGCCTTTAAGGTGATTGAAAATTCAATTTGGAGGTTAAAAATTAATGAACAAACACCAAACAGTCTGTCCTCAACCTGACGTGCACCCGCCTTGTTGTAGTGAATTTCTGGGTGTTTATGTATGTCTTCTTTTTCCTCTTTAATTTGTACATTAACATCCAGCTATATCTCCCGCTTAATCAGTCAAATCCGTGTACATGCAGTACATCTTCTCAGTACATAGACTGACATAGCGTACAGAAAGAATAAATAGTGTCTAAAACTCTCAAACTCTCAAACGACTGGGCAAACAAAAAAAGCAAAAAGGAACATTGTAGCCAGGTTTTGAAATTATACATCTTTTTCTCTACCATCAGTTTGCACGGCGGCTCCTACCAACTTGTTGACGGCCGAAAAGTTCTCTTCTTGACTGGAAGTTATTCCTACGCAGTAACCCAAGCAATCCCACTACGAAAAATCAGCTTCTCCATTCTGTGCTGGATAAACGTTTTATCTCTTCCTGATCGCCCCCTTCATGTTTACTCTGACTGGTCCACGCCTTTCCAATTTAGGATCTACATATACAAACGAAACCTTAGAGCAGACCTTCGACCCTTCATCTTTAATGGATTTTCTGGAAAGTAAGTCCAGAAGTTCTTGCTTGTATTAAGCCAAACGTTTTCACGCACGAAGGCGATAAAAGGTGTATGTAAACCATTAAAATGAAGGCGTTATTTTAAGCCGATCTAAGGAGTAACTGATTAAAACTTGACGGCTGTTAAGAAAACTAGTTAGGGATAGATTAGTTATAAAGGCTGTACAGCGAAAGCTTAGAAAATTCATTATCATGAATGTTTCTTCTTCGGGGGCTTCCTCGACAGTCGGGATCTAACTTTACTACAAAAAAAAAATACATTAATCTTAATTAACTCACAGGACTCTTAACCATCCATGTTCAGTTTAAAATACTCGTTTCGCTGCCTAATTCAGGCTTTTCTAGCCATGTTTTTATTTCTTTGTGCTCAAAGGGAAATCTTTGTCAATCAGTGGACACACGTTGCATTGACATGGAGTCGCGAAGGCCGAGTTGCAAAGCTTTACCAAAATGGAATCCAAACCGGCACCAAACATATAACGGACCCAGCGAAGAACATAGATCTGAACCCAACTGGCCATACTGTATACGACATTGGGCTTAAACGAGACAGTGGAAAACATGAAACCTTTCACGGATACCTGAGGGATCTGATAGTGATTGACCGAGCGATCAATGGTGAAGAGGTGAAGGACATTATGGCTCACAACAAACCTTTATCCACAAAGATGATCAATTCGCGATCAGCCATCACAAGCAAGCATCAAAACGTAAACTAAACAAATAATGTAAGGTTTACCTTCAGATAGATAGAAAGAAAGAACAAATGTGAGATAAACAAGCACATTGGGTTTTCGGCATTGGACACTGTTTTAGGTTAGTTCCGCCCCCCTCACCTGGGCTTTTTGGTGTCCAACAAGCTGGCCTCATTTGCCACTCTTCTTCGTTAACATGTGTAAGTCGTTTTTCTTTCATTTTCTTTGTGTTAAATTAAATTTTCTTATGCGCTTTTTGGTTGTATGTATGTTAGTAGCCTTGTTAGCAGTGTTTGGCGCGCAGTGGAAAGTGACGTCGCCTGCGGTTAAGCTGACACGGAAGAGCCTCAAAAGCAACGCTTGCCTAGCTCGATAACCGTGTTGAGGCTTCGTAACAACGTTGGTCCGCTAGCATATGAAGTGACTTTTTGACTTACAATATTGAGATAGCCGAGTAATCTCTTTATATATAGAGAAGCATTCAGACAGCGACCAAAACGCATGATATTTGCTAGTTGTTTGTGTCTTTAGTCTTTTCTTGTTTCAGACAAGGAGTCCAAAGAAGGTGTTTTTTTAAGATTAAGAAAGCACAACCTATTTTTTCTCGCATTTCTTATTGTTAAGAAATGATAATTTTTCAGCTGGAAACTGTTCACGCTCAGTTAGCAAACAAATGTAAGAAGTGGACTGCGATTGGTAATTCGACTCGATAACGTTCCTCCTGAATTTCAATCTAAAATTCGCGCTGAGAGAGCACACACCTGGTTTTTTCTTAATTTTATGGAACTTTTATTCAGCGACGAAAATCCAAAACAGAGGTTTTGAACTACCTTGCGACAAGCGTCGCAGCTGTACATGTAATCGCACAAAGTCTTCAACAGATTAAAATGCTTTATTTATGTGTAAGCCCGGCTACAGTTAGTCTGTAGGCAACTAAGTATGTATTAACTACAGTTAGTCTGTAGGAAACTAAGTGTGTATTAACTTAAGTTAGTCGGTAGGCAACATTACTTCAGCCATTTCCTGGTGCGCAACGGTAAATGCTTATTGAAATATTAGTGCCACATTACTCGCGGGCACCCATCGAGAATGTTGGAGCATCATTCGACAAAGAAAAAAACATTGCTTAACAAGTAACTTTTAAGATGAACTCTATAAATGCGTTGTACGCAACTAAAGAGGAATTCAGCCATTGCGAAATCTCAACAAAGGCAAAAATTAGTTCGAGGACGGGAAGGAACTGGAGATGGCTGTTATTGAATTGCTATAAATAGTATTCAATGGGAACGATTTGAGTGCCGAGACAATCAGAGGTTCAAATTGGCGAAGTCTACACTACGGTTTCATGATTTTAGAAAAGTAATGTAAGCGTTAGGAGTTGATTGGCATTATGCAATCTTTTTAATATTAGCTTGTAGCGGTGAAAGTAAGGGGGGGGGAGGCGAGGAGGGGAAAGCTGGTTGCTTTCTTTAGTGATCGGGCGCAAGTGACAAGCTCAGTACAAAAAACAGCATCTGAAATGAATTTCAAGTATGAGTTTTGAAAAAGGAAGGTTTTAATCATCTAACCAACATCGCAGTGTCATATTAAAATGGTCAGGAATGGTTTCGCCCCTACGGCAAACCCACTTTAACGCTGCATGTAGAAAAACCTGTATCGTGTATAATGAAAACGTAGTAAGTAACATGTACATCATGTCACATCAAAAATAATAATAAAAAAAGAATAAACTAGGAAAAAACGGTCAAATACAAAAACAAAAGAACATGGTACAGCCGTTCTAGTTATTAGAGCAATACATTACTGCTTGACATGATTTCATTCGACGATTCGTGTTCATAATTGATGTTAATTGGCTTGTTATAACATAGCTAGTTAAGGTATCCCTGACATTTTTGTAGTGAAGTCCTTTATAAAGGAATCATTAGTTAATGCCAAGCAATGGGACAATACTTGAGCATTTTGAAGTGCATGCTGGACACATTTCGGTTTAGGCGAGGTTTAGTGTTGCTGGGGGGCAAAATTTGCGTATTTGTTTTAACAAGGTGGCGCAATGTCACAAAGTCAAGACATAAAAATTGAGTAGATAGTGTTCTCCTCTGTAATGACCGCCTGAATATTGCTTAAGTAAATTTAAGATCAGTAATATTTTTTGTTAACACATAGTGCACTATCGTTTGAGCAACTTTGATAGAACATACTTCAGACTGTGAGGGATTGATTTTGAAGGTTGTACACAACTTGTTGCAAACGTTTCAGGACAACCATACGAACCGAGTGTTTTTAAAGCCAGAGCCAAACGAAGATTAAAGCGTTACCGAGAGTATCGAACCTTGCAGTCGTTGCGCCTGAAACTCGGTGACCACAAACGACTCTCGGAAGCTGTCATTACATTTGAAGCTTACTCAATGGCTCGTGTTGAAGTTGAGGAAAAATTTCCCTTCTTTGGCCAACGCTCGACAGCTTTTTTGAGCGTTTGCAGTCAGAACTCTTGCGCTTGTTTGGACCAGCGCTGAGGGTTAAAAAATGAAAAAGAAAAAAACACCTTTGCGCCTCTGCGTAATTCTAGCTCATGAGACTCGACTCTACCAATTCACTTTGTTTGGCCCGGGCTTAAAGCTGCGCAAACCACTATTTACCTGCTATGCACATTGCTCTTAGCTTCTTGATTTTTTGACGGCATGATTAAATGTCTTTGTTACTGGCAAATTAGTCTGCATTTTGTCGTTTTAACATAACGCAATTTAACTTATAAAAACAAATCAGTATCCGTGAGAGGATACCTTCTTGCCGAAAAGTGGAACCTGAAACCGGCTTTAAAGTATAGGAGGCAAATCGTAGGAAATATAGATTCCCCGATTGAGGCTTAAAAGTTGCCCTTCTACAGCCAACCCTCCATCACGTTGGATCAGTTCGATCACAGGGCCTAAAGATCTACGCTCATTAATGATTTTCATCACAGGGTCCACACATAAGTAAGTGACCCTTACTTACTTTACTACTTCCATGTCTCTCCCTTTTTTCCCGTGTTAATCAGATTAGCTGTTGAACCCTTGATATCTACTGAAAATACTTTTTTTGTTCCTTTCTTTCTTTCTTTCTTTCTTTCTTAGCAGATCATGGGTTGAAATAAGGACAAATAAGGCGCAGAACAATTAAAGGCTGGTTTCCATATGATCGCAGACGATCGCGGATCGCAGATCGCAAAAAGTTCTGCGATCGTTTGCGATCATATGGAAACACACTTCTGCGATCGTCTGCGATCCTTGGATCATATGGAAACCAAAGTTCTGCGATCTGCGATCGAAACCTATCCCATAATATTTGTAATTTCGACAACGCGCGTGTACATTTGACATTTCCGCTGACCAATTTGTATGGCTATAGTCAGCTTTGCGATCGTTTGCGATCGTCTGCGATTATATGGAAACACCTATCTTTGCGATCGTCTGCGACCATATGGAAACCAAGCTAAGGAACGAAGTAGGGAGAGCGAGAGCTCAATGTGCGTTCGGTTTACGAATTCCGCCCAACCATCTGGGTAGTGTCGCACTTACAAAGGCAAACAACAATAGCGTAACGAGGAACCAATGAGAAACGAGTGAAGTCAGTGATTACCGACCAATAAGAAGGTAGCAAACGAAAATATTCCAGGCTCCAAAATGGACAGACACGAAAATGTTACAATTAGCAAGCGAATGCCCTAATACCTGTCCGGCACAGATGATTCCAAAAGAGGTTCGCCAACACATTGACGAGAAACAAACTGCATGCAGTTCAGTTTATTCTCGTGTTCTTGGCGAATTTGATTCGGTGCTCTAGTTTGTTTTCTTTCTGTTTTTTGCGATAAATATTTTAAGATCACTCAGTTTAGGGGACCTCAACTGCTTTCAATCTCTTGTTCATTAAGCGCATTGATTTTCGTTCGACTTTTAGGTTAGTTCCTAATGTGGGCATGAATCAAAGTGCACCAGTCTTGCCACTTCAACAATTTCGTTGCTTGGCACACTTATTATGTTATAACGAAATTATCGAGAAGCATTATGCTGTATTGGTTTTGTTGGTTCAATTTTCACAAATTAATTTCCAAATCTTTTCCCGTTCTTTTGTAAGCGGCGGAAAGCGTTTTAGCCAGGACATTACGAATTGAATAAAGCGCGAATGTAACTGCTACAGACAAACATGCCGAGTTTCCCATGCTAAATCACTCTCGTGGATGATTTATTCAAATCAACCAATTTCTATAGACGAAAGCTAAGATTATTGTTAAGACGTATCCGGGATCCCATTGGGAGCTTGTCAGCAAGGCTTGTTTCAGACTTGAGGGCTCGTGAGACTAAAGCTGAATCCCGAACGACACAAACAATCGGAAAAACTGAAGCGAAACTAATTTCTGTGACTGCCAAATGTTATAACTGGTTAAAGTGCCCCTAACCCCAAATTTTTTTTCATTTTAAATGATTCGCCTCTGAAATGGAAGCACAACCGTGAAAACATTTTTTGATTCGGTTGAATCTTCGCTTTTCTGTGCCCCGGTAAAGTCTCGAATTTACGACCAAAAACGCCGCCATTTTGTTTTACGACCGAGTTAAGGGAAGATTGGGAACGGAAGCCTCTGTTGCGCTTACAAAGTTCTTTGACGGAAGCTCAATAATTCTAACTCTGAGGACAAATAAGACATGATTTAAACCGATAATTTATATTCATAGTATTGTCACCTGTAACATGTCTCTCCTAAGAGAAGATTTGATGTTTTGCAAGCGAATGAGCCAAAAACAGACCGGCTGTTCGTGAAATAAACATATTCCCATCGGCTGATCTCACAAGCATTTTATGCCCTTTTATACGGTGAAAACAGAAAATTCCAATGAGTCCGTTCAGTGAAAAGATATCCTCTTTCAAACTCGTTAATTGTATAGTGATAAAACTCAAACATGTGCATGTACCTCGTTCCCAATGCATCGTGATATTCGGTGTGCTGCGTATCGGATACACAAAGGATTTAACCGCAGCGACACAAAGTAGTGCAGAATGTAATGGCAGCTAAAAAATTGTCCCTCGATATGTACCTTTAGGAAAACCTCATCAATCTAACTTCCTATAAATTTTTCGGCTTCATGAGTCCTACAGTCTTCGACACAAGCGCTCTATTAAAACGGGTTTCCAACGTCAACAATCAAAATATATTTCAGATGCTGATTTGCACTTATTGCAGTTTAAATGCAACTTGTACTTCATGTACATACCCTTTGTGTGGCTTTTCCGTTTTGGCGCCAAAATGCAGTCGCAAACGAACTGGAGACAAATGAGCTTTTTTATATTTAAATAGGCGCAATGAATTTAAATACTTGTCCAACAATCAACCGGGGAACACATCCGTTAAAAGAACTTGTAGTGAGCTGTTTAAAGAAGTATGGATTACCCAACAGAATTGTAAGTTCAATTTCGCTGCGAATATTTCAGCCCTTCAAATGTAGTTTCACATTTATAACGCAGTTATTCCATTTGCTTTGCAGTTTGACTGTTGCCGATGATGCTACCGAACGCAACCAGTACAAAAATAAAACGGTTATCCGTACATCTGTGTCGTCTTCAAATTAAGTAACGCTTCGCAACGTAAGCACGAATCAGATGCCATGCTAATTGATTGACAGCAGCCCATGTCACTGATCAATACATTGTAGACAGCTAAGAAAACTTGAAGTGTTTACAAATCAAATTGATTAACTTCACCGAATTCAGTTGATTTTGACGATGGTGTCACTCGAACTTCATGTTCAAATGGAGCTACATGTAGTAAAATATATCCAATCGCGTCTAAATTTGTGTCAGTTTGTTTACATCGGATATATGCAAATTATTCTCGCATCGCGAAGTTGCGTTCGCTTATTTCTAACCAACAGTTTAGACGGATACGTAGCCTCAAATTTTAATTGCAGTAAGCTATATTTACTTTATTTTACCTTGCCTTGACTTCCTTCACAGTACTGCCTGAGGATAACTAGAAGTTCAGCTAATCCTCAAGTCACGTAATTCGGGTCGGCTGAGCTCACTTTCCGTTCTCTTGTCAAATCTATCTTTGCCTTCTTTGAATAGATACCATAAATAAAAACTCTCCCATAAATAGGCACTTCCACAATTAATTGCTGATGTTCGTTTAAAATACCGATCTAAAGTCGGATGTGCGCCGTTTATATAAAATATTGTTAAATTATTGTTTTCAAACCGCTGCACAATTCCCATTGCCGATGCACGGGTACTCGGTCGTTCAAGACTGAAATGTTAAATCAAAGCTTTTGCTCACCAGCAGCGTACACAGAACCACGAGGTACGACAGATAACACTTATAAACGAAGTTAATCTTTTTCGTCTTCCCTTCTTCCGCGAATCTTGCTGTCCACTCCTGGTCTTCATAACCATGAGGCTCCTTCGAGCTCCTCGCCGATTCCGTTCTAGTTCCACTTCAGAAAATGAAGTTAATTTGTTCTTCACCCTACACATAGCCTGACTCTGACTCCGAGGTCGAGGAGGACATGATTCCAACACAATTTTGACTACTGCCAGGCTTTTACCCTCCAATATGTGCTTCGATGACCCCAACAAACGCTTGCAAAAACAGAGATTGACTGAGAAGCTATCTCTCAATCGTTCCCGGGATGACGTCACCAACCTCGTTGGACCCAGACTCCCGTTTACTCGGCCGTGCAACAAATTGAATGAGACTTAGGCTGTCCATAAAAAATCGAGGATTCAACCAAATCCAATAATTCTTTCGCCGAAATACTTCGAATGATAAGTAGATTTATTTAGGCGAAAAAAACTTTTGGGGGTTAGGGGCACTTTAGCTAGTTATGATTCGCATTAAAGGTGTGACCAAACTGAGCGAACAGAAACCTTTTTGACCACCTTTGAAGCGTTTTGATAGTAATATTTTTGACATCTCTTTTGTGGATTTTACCTAACATCAAAGATATTAAACTTTAGATGCGCATCAAAGTTAACTATTATTCAAATCAAAGGAACATTAAACAGCACGTTTTCGCTGTCCAATTCAAGATATCGACCAAAAGCGCATGACCTTTGACCAGGCCTTTATCACATTTGACACTCTGGTAAAGGCCTGGCAAAGACAGTCTTTACCTTCCTTAAAATCTCAAAGGTGGCCATTCAAAGTTTAAAAGCGGAAAAGGCAATTTTTTTTACAGTGCTACCCGTAGCACTAAACACAACCCTGAACCTAATGCCAAGTCTACCCCTAACTTGATTACTCCAGCCCTAAACCTCAACCTGCCAGCGAAAAGCCAATTCCTTTAGGTGAGGGTTGTTAGTGTTAGGGTTTGGATTGCTATTGCGCTCTCTTGAATTTCTTCGTTTCTTATTTTGGGAGCTTTTAGATACCGTAAAAGCCCCCGTCTCTATTAACCCCCCCTCTCTAATAACCCCTCCTCTCTAATAAGCCTGCCCCTTTAATTTGGGACATGAGATTTTGTAAGTAGTCCCTACTATTCCCTCTTACGAAATCCACTTTATGAGGCCCATTTGGCTTGTTTTTAACCAAATATACACTCAAACACATAATACCGTTTGCTGCTCTGTATTAAATGATAAAGTTTCACTGCAGTTGTTTAAGTTTTGTACAAAAATCTATTTTAAGACGAAAACGGAGTGTTTAAAATTTGAAATAAGCCTCCCGTCTCTATTAAGCCCCCCTCGTTAATAACCACCCGTCAATGAGGCCTAAAACTAAAAATAAGCCCCCCCCCCCTTCCGGGGGGAGCTTAATAGAGCTTTTACGGTAAGCGAGAAGTGTAAACTATCAATCCACAGAGCTTGAAAGATCCTTTGACAATGACGCACATAGGCACGCAAAGCGTGCTTGAGATATTTCGTAATGTTTTCTCAATGGATGACGTGTCAACGAGTTGTGTAACTTAGAACTTGTTACGAGCAGGGTGGGAAATTATAACAGAATATCGTGATGTAATTTCAGTCATAGAAATGGGTAAACGCGTTTTCGAATGTGGTTTCTCTTCTCCCTTTACCGTCAGTGAAAGAACCGTGTGCGTCATGATGCCTGTACTCTGTGATAAATAATAATGGAATATTTTCCTACTGCCTATTAAAAATCCTGAAAATAGTCTTCTTGACATCCTTTGGAACGCAAGACATAAATCCGTTTGGCTTATAGGAGTAATATATAGATTTAGCCAAGCCTAAAAGCGGAGCTCCACAATTATAATTTTTTGTACTAGTATTGAACATCTACGCATGGCTTTCCTTGCGCCAATGAAATGTTTTATGCAACTTTTCAAGAAGCCATTACCTTGAAATGGCTACCCCTACAAGGTTTAAAGAAACAAACAGTGCATGGTATCAGAAGCTTTAAGGAAATAATTGTCACTTGCAATTGTTTTCCCTGTACCACCCAATTTCTGTATTCTACACAATTCCTATAAGAGAACAGCTGTAACAGCTTGAGGTCATTCCAATAGTATGAATGTGTTCCAGGATCAACTGCAGCTGACAGTTCGGTAGGTATTTTATTTATAAGTGTGTTTTTCGAGCCATTTTTCACCTCAAAAGCTCCCTGCCTGGCATCATAAAGCTAGGTTGGTGGGTAGAGGCAATCCTCTTGAAGAAAACAGAGGTGAGAAGCAATTTCACACCAAGTGGTCCGCCGGAATTGCTCTATCGAGTTTTGGACATTCACGAAGTGAAATTGTATTCCTAGCCGTTCTGTGAGTGGATTCTGCGACCTTGCACAGCAATTTCGGCTAGTAAATAATGCAATCGGTGCAACATTTTGACAGCAGGGCCGCCAACGTAGAATTTTAGCTTCAAAAGATATTTTTAAAGTGAGTGAATTAACGAATACAACATGATAGAAATGCATATAACATCAAATGGAAACTCGGAAAAAAAAAAAATCCGAGTTCCAGATGGAACTCGGATTTTTTCCGAGTTTCCGTTTGATGTTATATGCATTTCTAAAGATATTTTTGTCCGAAAAACTTCAAGGCAAAGTTGTTTATTTTTGGTGTTGTCAATGGGCGTTCAAAGCCAACATTTTTGGTTTTGCAACAAAATAAACGGTCATACTTGATGAAAATTGGGAGTTTTTTCAGTTTATGGAGTAATGAAGTCTGCGTAATTGAGCATTTGGCAATAGGAATCGTTCATTTCAACCATAGCAAGGGATTTGGGAAAGTTGTAGGTTTTCAAAGCACCAACGGTGTTTGTGACGTATTGAGTACGTCAATAAGGCACTTAAGGGGTTATACAACTGAGTGGCTAGATAAAACAACACGTCACCATTTATTCATACTTATTAAATACAGTCAATACATTTACCACGATAAGTGAAGTTTATATGCAAGGACGTGAGATGCATATTTCCTTACTTTTCCTTTTAATATTTGAATAGAGAAGAAATGGTCGAGACGCATTTTTTTTTTCTTTTTTTCAGACAAGAAAGGCCGAACTTTTGTGACTATATCTTTGGGCAATATCTTTCTCATAGGCTTTTAAATGTTAATGTTACCCTTTAACTAATACCGTCGCCTATCAATAATGTGTTTCAAAGAACTAAAGGCTAAATTTGTCTTAATAACACTGTTGTTCTTGACCTTATACGACATCATTTGTAACCAAGTAGGTATCCTTTCTCTGAATTTGTTTCCGTCAATCGCCAAATAAGTGCCACCAGCAAGGTTCGTTAGCCTCGGCCAATTACCCCATTTGTTGTTAAATTTCTCTCTCATTGTAATTCATGAGCTAATCATCTTTGAAAATTGACAGAAAATAGAGCCAGACCTTAAAAAGCAATGATACCAAATTTTTAAAATTGAGAAACCTGATAAATTATTGTATGGTCCCATTTTTCTTCTCAGTGGAATTAGATTTGGTTTGCAAATACTGGCTTCAAGGTCATATAGAAAAGAATTGCCATATTGAATATAAAATTATCCAACCTAGGTAACTTATTTAATTTCTGAAGACCGTAAAATCTAAAATGCTTCATTCTAGGTATGCTACTTTCAGACTTTGAAAACGTAGAATTCTACCAATACGATCGTAGGTTTTGAGGCTTTCGTAAGTGCGACATGAAGAAATATTCACCTGGTTCCTGAATGTTTACATAGCTAGGCCTGCCGCAGGTAGCTGTCATTAGTATATACTAAAACAGTGGATAGCGTTGAAGGCGCGCTCTGCTGGGCAAGTCAAACTCCGAATATCCTTTCCTATTTACCTCCGATCAACTCGCGAGTTTCGTGCTACCTCGTGTGAATTTCGAAAACATGGCGTCCGGTTTGCATCCGTGACAAGCGAAGAAATCATCCAAATTAACGACGAAGCGGTCCCTGAAAAAACAAAGAAAACGACTAAATTTGGTTTGGCCGTGTTTATGTTTTTAAACCGGAGTTTATCGATAAAAACCAATAAGAAAGTTTTCGTTTAAAAATGTATGCAAATTAATTCTTCGTAACCTCACTTGTTCACTTGAAAACCAAAGTTGAATGATATTTTTTAAGGAATGGTTGCAAAGACAGAGAGAGTTTGCAACTCCATTTGAAGAAATGTCGCCACCAGCACTAAACAAATGTCTTCATTTTATCTGTCAGCGAGAAAACGGGTGGCTTGTTGTTCCAGTCCTTTGCGCGCGGGAAAATATTGCAATCGTTGCTGGAATATATGAATCAAAATCAATTTTTTGTGTCGTATATTATCTCACTGTTTTAGTATGTAGTGAAACAACTATTCACCGAAGTGGAGGTGGCTAGCGGTGGATATTTACCGAGCCGCGACTAGCCACCTCCACTTCGGTGAATAGTTGTTAATTATTCAACTGGTGTTTTCGAGCACCGTGTAAAAGAATTTAAACTATACCAAACGTTCTCTTTTATGCCTAAAGTTTTCTCCTTTGACCTGTTGGAGAAGCCTCTTTCCATTACAATGATTACAACCCTTGGTATTATTGGCATGTTATTCTTTCGTGTTATTTTCCTTATTTCAATAACAAACTGCCTCAAAATACTTCTGTCCCAGTCCTCTCCAACACTGTTGTTTGCATACGCTGTTGTTTGCATACATTCTGTCTAAGCTGAATGTGGTGCGATTTTGGTGGGTGCCCCTGGGTGTAATTCACTCTTAAGAAAGAAGAGAAAACATACTATTGTCGTTAAAATTTTCACAGATGGCTTTTCAACGTTAAAAATGAACACACAACTGATGCAAAACACAACGCTTAAACACTTTTACTCCCTTGTAAATTTTATAGTATCATGTTTGCTCTAACATGAGCTCTAAACGCACCGTATTAATTTTCAAGATGTCAATAAAACCCTTTTTCATTATCACTGATAATCATGTTTGCCTTTCACCAATATTAAAAAGAACTTCATGTTAACATTGGTTATATAGCGTTCTCAGCATGGAAGTGGAACTTCCAAAAGGCTGTTTGTGTAGATTGTTAAATTCCTTTTTTAATAATTCAATCTCCTCGCTTTACTTCTATTTTGCGCAGGAATTTAGGGCCGGGTGATATTTTATTACGACGTTCGGGGATTTCCTGCCTATCAAAACAGAGAGAATTGCATGAAAATAAAAATGACTAATATCTTTGTCATAACTCATTTTCTCTTTATGATGACAGCATATTATTTTAATCCAATTTAGCTGTTTAAATTTTAATTGAGAGGACAGAGTGGCTTGAAACATGCCCGTTAACTAGCCAACGATTAATGCTTAGTAGTAGGACTTTTTTTGTAAGCTTTATTCGGTACTTCTAGCATTATCTGTCCATTGCTGCTAATGCTTAAACTCAATCTTTGCTTTTGTAGATATAAGTGGTAATGCCCGCTACCATGTGGCCTCAGTGTCCCTAGAGTGGCTTCAGCTTACCAGATCACATTAATTTGTGAGGTATCCATTTTTTCTTTATATTTATGTAAATACAGTCCCTGTAATCATCGTCCCTTACTTTACATTACAATATTTGAATACAGAGGAAAGCGTAGAAATACATATTTTTTCAGAGAAGAAAAGCGGAACTTTAGCTACACTATTTTTGGGCAATATCTTTGTCATGGGCTTTTAAATATTCCTGTATCCTTTAATTAATGCTGTCGCCTATTAATAATGTTATTACATATATACATCACCTTTATTTCACCTCGGATTTACAAGAGTAGTAAAACAACTCAATTCTAGAATTCCTTAAAACGCTGTTGTTCTTGATCTTACTGATTTTCGAGGTAAATTTTGTCTCAGTTTATCAGAGTATAGACTAACGTTTTGTTAGTTTAAAGTGAACGCATTCTTTGTTCAGAAGGCCACGTAGGCGCAATTAATAGCATGGCAGCTCGTTATTTCCGATCTTTCAATAAAAATTCAGCCAATGTTCTATCCTTTCTGTGGTAGGAAATAACTTTAAACCAAATACTCCTGGTTTCCTTTCTCGGAGTTTGTTCCATCAATCGCCAAATGAAGTGCCACCTGCAAAGTTCGTAAGTTTCGTTAATTTCCCTACAGGGAGTCACTAGGGTCATTTATACGGGAGAAAATAGGTCGTGTTTTATGTAAGACGCGACTTAAATAAGGCACGAACTGATCGTATAAATGGAGGAAATAAGACGCGTCTTATCTAAGACGCGACTTAAATAGACGCGAACTGTACCGTTTATACCTTCGCGTCCGACATAAGACGCGAAGATCTCGTATAAATGGTTTGCGTCTTATTTTTGATACAGCCCCTCTTACCCGCCAAGATGACGCGCTGTAGGAAGGAAGAGACTTTCTCAGAGATTTGTTTTTCTTTTGAAGACCACGCTGTTATAGATCATAAACTCGCCGTAGCATACAAAGAATACAGCACAAATCCGAGAAGAGTCGCAAGAAAGTGATCGACGATTGGTGCGACTGATGGCATGTTAAGGAAGGAAGATGCTGAATTCACTTTTGGCTCTCTCGGCCATTTTTTGCAACCAATTACACTATCTAATCGTAAGACAAGGTCATGCTTTTCTTGTTGTTATGCACGCGCACTTGCAGTTCACGTTTATTTATCAGGGCGCGAAACCATTTAAACGAGGAAGTTCACGCCTTAATTAAGACGCGAACAAAATAAGAACAGCTGAAAACCCTGTTCTAAGATAAGACGCGTCTTCTGTAAGACGCGACTTAAAAAAGACGCGAAGACTTATTTTGCACCATTTATACGATCAGTTCGCATCTTATTTAAGGCGCGTCTCACATAAGACGCGTATTATTTTCTCCAGTATAAATGGCCCTATTTAGAACAGGGTTTTCAGCTGTTCTTACTTTGTCCGCGTTTTAATCAGTTAAGCCCCAGCCAAACGTTCGCAACATTTCAACGCAACATTTTGCAACATTGTTGGGCACAACATGTTGCACAGCTTTGGCCACCCTTTTGCGATATGTTGCAACATTTTGGATTTTGCGTGATATTGTAATCGTTTGGCCACATTCACACAACATTGTTGCACTAGGGCATGCGCGTTAGGTCGAGTTGCTATTTCTCTTAATCCATTGCCGAGTTTTGCCTCTTGCCTACTCTTCCATCATCTGCTAGAAGTACTGCCATTGAAAAAGCTAAAATTCGCCGACGCCGATATCGATACAACTGAAAGTCCTTAATACACATTCAATATGGCGTTTACGTCCAAGCGCGCCAGAAACAGGACGACATAAACATCGACAACCCGTGAATTGTGGGTCGAAATGTTGCGTGCGTTTGGCCGGCCCCTTAACAACATCGTCACAACATGATACAACAATTTTGCAAGATGTTTCGTTCAAACGTTGCGAGCGTTAGGCCGGGGCTTAAGACGTGATCTTCCTCGTTTAAATGGTTTCGCGTCCTAGATAAGACGTGAACTGCAAGTGTGCATGCATAACAACAACAGCAACATGAGCTTGTCTTAAGATTAGATAGTGTAATTGGTTGCAAAGCTTTGCAAAAGATAGCCGGGAGAGCCGAAAGTTTGCAATGAATTCAGCATCTTCCTTCTTTAACATGCCATCAGTCGCACCTATGTAGGACGCGAAGGTATAAACGGTACAGTTCGTGTCCTATTTAAGTCGTGTCTTAGATAACACACGTCTTATTTGCTACCGTATAAATGGCCCTATTGTCTTTCATGAGCTAATCGTCTTTGAAAATTAGCAGAAAATAGAGCTAGACTTAAAAATCAATGGCATCAAATTTTAAGGAGCCTGATACACTGATGTATCGTCGCATTTTACGTCTCAGCGGAATTATTGAATCTTAAGGCTTTCTTTTTGAAATGCTCTACTCAAACTCAAATGGAAGACTTCGGTTGCAGTCTCAAATTTCCAACTTAAGTTCACTTACGTAATTTTTCAACACCGTGAAACCTCAGAAAATGCTCCACAACCGTACGGAGAACCAAACAAGGTTTGGGGGCTTTCCTAAGTGCGATTTCAAGAAACATTTACGTGTTTCCTGACCGTTTACAGACCTTCGAAAGGTAACTCTTAATTATTCAAGCGGTGTTGTGAACACCATGTAAAGCAACTAAAGTTATATATATTGAATTTTTGTGACTGTGTGATCTTTTTCTTTCCTTTGCTCTGTTGGAAACAAAAATCGTTGTATCACATCTCTAAGTCTTATGAAATTAAATGTCTAACTGTCCCAAAAGGCTTCTCTCCCAATTCTCCACAGCACAGTTTTCTTTTGGATACGATGATTTAGCGATGCTCTTAACTTTTGATATCAAAGTGACCTAAGCTAAATTTGGTTGAATTGTTCAAGGACGCCCATAGGTGAAGTTTATTCTCAATAACTGAGGGAAGAGAAAACATGGTATTTTCCGCCGTTATAATTAACTTCCCACCGCCACGGAGGGCAGGCGTCACATCTGATGTTTTGCTGACTTGAATTTTAGAAATAAACACAACATTCCCTTAATTGATTCATTGCGGGAAGTTGGCGATCCCCTGCCACGTCACGGTGACTGAATCGTTATGTAATCAATAAAACTGACGAAAGTATTATTTAATTGAAACCATAATTTTCACAGCTATTGTAGAACATTGTTCAACTCATGCCAACTTGTACTAATTTTCTCAGCTGGTTTATGAAATAAACTTAGTTTCGAAATTGCGTTCCAGCATCTCTTTAGTGTTGTTATATAACTTTGCTGAGAAAAGAAAACAGGTACCTTAGGCTCAATTCGTCACCACAATTAGCCAATAGGAAGCCAGGTTATTGTGACGTTGTCTAACCTCTAAACAACCTTTAAATTATCTAATTTGGCTTCCGCTTTCAAACCGACCAAACTTCAACAGAAGTGAAGAGCTAGCAAAGAGGTTTGCAAAAAAGATGTCCCCCTTGACCTCTTCAGTGTTGATGAAACTCTTGTTTCTTGTTTCCTTTACCATCTGTGCTTTCTGTTCAGCCGTTCAAATGGCTAAAGGTATACTGCTTTGCTTTTTATTCCTTGACTTTTTTCCTATAGTCAACACTTAAACCTTTTTTGTTATCCTATTAACACTCCCCAATATTGGACATTTTGGTAAAATATCCACTTCATGAGTGACATCAGCATTTTGTTCACTTTTTCTCTTAAAACAGTTCAACTCTTTTATTTTAGTGCTTTTAAAAGATGACAATGATGTAAGCCGTGGAAGTTTTTCTCGGCGCTTGAGATATGCCGGTTTCAAGCAGGACAAATTTTTCCTATCTGAATGTCACAAGTCTTGGTGCAGATCTAATTGAAGACAATATGGAATGTGGGTTGGCCTGTTTGGGAACCTCATCGTGTTTCTCTTACAATTTGGCTGCCTTCCCAGACATCAACGGAAAAATGTTGTGCGAGCTGCTACCATCCGATAAATACAACAGCTCGGAAAAGTTAGTTCCAAGTAAACATCACCACCACTTCAGCATCGCGGTAAGTTAAATCTCTAATTTTTAATATCAGATAAGCAGACACAGCAAAAAAACCATGTTCGTTAAACTGTGTATTTTTTATTTGGGTCTCGTAATGTATATACCGGTATTTATTTTTTAAGAAAAGTGAAATTCGCGAACTCTGAGAGATATTGGTTTCCGAATGAATCTATTTCCTTTGTTGCACGCGGAAAAAGGACCCTTTTGCGTGCAACAAATCAACGTAAATAGGAGACGTCTGCACGCAGGCTAGCTTGAAGTAGCCTCGCACGCAATGGGAGGAGGTGAAATACGAGTCCCCTAAAAACGACGACGTGCATGGGAGGGTACGCTTGAAGCGATTATTTTCAGTTTGAAATCGCACGGAGAAAAACCGTCTTCGCGCTAACGGAATCCCTTTTAAAAGGATTAAAGAAAGACGCAGGCACAAAGGTAAATCTTTTCTTTTCAGATTGTAATAGTATGAATAACCTATCAAGCGTATCAATATCTAGCGCTCGGGCTCCCTGTGACACGTACGAAGAACACAGTAAATACTGCTTTGCATCGTGGGTAAATGGGAAACAAATTCAAGAATGGAAAGTGTGAATAAAAAATAGGATTTAAGAACGGTGGATTTGCCCTTCAATTTTACCACTTTCCTCCCCAGGAGAGCCGCAATTTTTTTTTTTTGCGAGCAATTGAAGGTGGGCACGTAGGAGGCAACAAAGATTCGCGGTAATTACAGTCCTAAGAATAACTTAAGGTGTAAACACGCTATTGCCCACATTTATGACACCCTCGCATATGGAACCGCCCTGACCTTTGTCACAGAAAGAAAACAAATCGAATGAAAACAGACGAACAGCAAAGGTTCAAAACCTGCGGGTGGCGAATTGATACCCTGATTAACTTCGGCGACCTTCCGATAATGCAGAAATTTCGGCATTGTGTTCTTTCGAAGAAATAGAAGTGGTGGGGAAGGTGACAAGTCTTAGTGATTTTGCTACGGTACGTTTTAGACTCGAAGATGCGATCGTCGAAGTAACATCCTCTTGCGTTTCAGTTGAGTCTTGCCGCCCTCGCTGCGTTCTTATTTCTCCTTTATCTCATCTTGAACTTCTCGCAGGTCTGCTATAATTATTTTAAAGTGAAGTAACCGCTTATAACATTGGGAATAGACGAAAGTGTCGTTCAAGGAAACACAATTAAATCGATTTCCAGGGCATTTCCGATGTGGAGGGGCCCGTTTCTCGAAGCTCCCGTTAATTACCGGGCCCGTTGAGATGTTTTGTTTTCCATTCCAGATGGGAGTTTCAAAATTTTTTAAAATTATATAGTAACGTTATCAGCAAAAGAGACAAAATGGCTTCATTACAGGTCAAAACACAACCTACTTTTCTTGAGATTTTGATTTCAAAATGTGGTTTCGGACCAGTTAAGTTACCAGGACTTTCGAGAAACGGGACCCGGCCCCTGCTGGCCCAGTATGTCCACAGAACTCTTGCCAAACACTCGTATTCTCTGTATTCTCGCAGTAGGGATTAGAACGAAACTACTGAGGAAGTAATCATACGTTTCCCATAATTTTTATTTTTTTAGTAAAATCCATTACAGAAAGTCGTGATTTGGAATAATTTGGGAATTCGCGGGAAAAATAAATCGCCTCAAGGGGTCTCAAGGGAGCATTTTAAACGCAGATTTTGATTGGCTTTTCATTACACAATAACGTGGCGCTGATTGGCTCTGCAGTATTTTTCACGTGGACTCCGGCTGATCTTTGCTAACAATGGGAATTAAAGGAGTGTGCTGTTCGTTTCAGCAGACGTTTGTTGGGAGGAAAGATTGAGTAAGGAGCCAAAAGAGCATCTGCAAAGAAGGCTACACCAGCTTGGGAACACCGAAGACTGAATTTGAGGCCAATTTCAATACAGAATTCAAACTAGTGTTCCCGTACACTCATAGGAATATTCCACACCCGTTATTAGCCAAAGTGAAACAAACTGTGTGATTTCACCTGTCACTGTTCCGACGGATGTAGTGCGCTGCAATTTTTACCAAAACCCAATAAACGACTACAGATCCATGTGGACGTAACACAACCTCCGTCGTTGGCGCTGAAAACAACAAATCACGGTTTTCGAGAAACTTCAGTTATCTAATAAATTCTAGTTTATTAAGTTGAAAATTTTTCCAGTTGCACAATGGAGAGTCTTCCCTCATGTGACGTATCACGGCAACAAAGTCTTCAAGCGATCAGTGATGCCCAAAGATGTGATGGAGAATGTACACAAGTGAGAATATATGATTCATTTCATATATCATTCATACTGAGAATATATTGTCAAGTGGGTTGGCATATTGTACGTATCACAACAGCCCTTGCTTTGTTCATACCGAGAAAACAGAATCCACCTGGCAGTGCGCAATCATCTTTTCCTCTATCATGAACGAGTTCCCAAACTCGAGGCGTTAGACTGTCTTTATCGTCATCTTGGCATTATTAGCGAGTGTCATACCAGACTTTGTAGTTCGGTTTGGTGCCTTAGGCCATCTAGAGAAAATGAAGAAATGACCCAGCCGTTCTTCAAGCGTGCAAAGAACCGAAGTAACTTCATCGGGCAGAATGGCCGAACATTTATGCATAATAATGAGCTACTGTGGCGGGCTACTCAAGTATGAACTCTCCTTAAAAGCGCTGTAATTAAAGAGAAAATGGATAGAGTTAGCATGGATCTCGGGTGAAAGGTAGAGCAACCAACATACCTCATCACTATTTGTTAATACCCGAGATAGGTTGTTGTTTACGACTAGCTATAGCACTGAAGGAGCGCCAGAAAAAGTGTTTCCAGATAGCAGACTCTTTTTCAGTACAGACTCCCTCCAAGTATTGGCTGGCAGTTATGGCTTTGTGACACAACCATCTGTCTCAGATTATACACCCTCGAGTAAATGGAGAGGTTGAAAGTACTGTAAGGACAGTGACAGGACTGTTAACAAGGATGAAGATCTCTGCTCTGTTCTCCTCACCTACTGGTCCATCTAATTGAATATGTAATGACTCGACAGACAACTAACCTACCTCCTTGCCTTCCCTAAAACATTGGCACGCACAAACCTATTGAGAGAGGGTAAAGAAGTTGAGAAGAAAGAAGAAATTAGAAATTTACAGATTTTACCAGAAGTAAACCCTTAACGGCCGGCATCAAGTACAGGAAAGTCAAGATCGGACAATTGAAAATAAGTATGGATCAAGAATCAAGATCGACTTAGCAAAATACAAGAATGTGATCATCATCCACAGTCTTACATCGCGAGACAAAGAAAGGCAATCATGCCGTCAGTGATGACGCGGAAGGACAATCGTCAAGTAGATTTTAGTCTCCCTGTGTTACAGTCAAAACGAAAACTGTTAATATGGAATTCCCGCCGAAACAAAAAAGAACTTTTCGGAGGAGTTGTTAGAACACTTTAACAGCTGAACTTTTACTTTACTTTGATGGACGCTAGTGTTTGAAACGTTTCAGGGCAGTTATCACAGTAATTCCCTTCCAGTTTGGTTTGCACCCTGTTAAGATGTTTTGGAGAGACTTCATGTTGGGCAGACTATTGATTAGTTCTGTTATTCAGTTTTATGGGAGTTTTAGCACCTGGAAGGGAGGTGTAGGGTTAGGACTATCTCAACCTTTGTCAATCACGTTAGATTTTGCATTGCATGCTGGAATCACGCGCTTTCACTACTCGCATTGTTGAATAAAAATGCCTTGTTGTGTACACACATGAGCCACGAATGCACGCGAGCAGTCGGTGATCATTGGATTGAGTGATAGCTCGCTCGGTACTTTCTAAATAGAGTCAATTAATGTTGATTCTCGGTCATGTAAAATGCGTGGGAGAACTGTTGTTGTTATAGACTGCTACACCACTGCCATCAATGAACAACACAGTTTATGTTGTATGTAAAAGAACGACAACAAACTGACTGGAAATCAGATTCCTTTCAGTTTCCCATCAAACTGACCCACCATGACTGTCAAACAACTCTTTCCGGATACACTGCAAACGCTGCCAACCGCAAATACACTATTTTACTCTCTTTCAACAAATATTCATAGCGTAACTGATAGGATGTACGTTTTATTGCAGTCACAGTGTAGCAGTTGGCCTTGTAAGAACAATGGCAAGTGTGTATCACTCTACGAGGAAAACAGCTATGTGTGTGTTTGCAAAGAAGGATTCTATGGAAAAAACTGCGAAACAGGTAAAAAAAGAATGTTGTCTTGGATACATTTTCGAGGGACTAACTGAAATGTGAATAATGAAGAAGCGTTCTCAAGTCGAATTACTCTACCCCCCGTTGGGGGGCTCAGAAAATTCTTTTTCTGAGTAATTCGACTTGAGAACGCTTCTTCATTATTCACACTTTATCCAAGTCTCCATTCCATTTATCATATATATTCACATTTATCACGACGACATATTGAGCCTTGCAGATAGCAGGACATGTGTCACACATAAGAACCTAGTGTATGACCTCGCTCACCACGAGTCTCCCATAGCTCAGTGGTTAGAGCGTCCAACCGGTAATCTGGAAGGTCATGGGTTCGACTCCCGTTGGGGGCTCAGAAAATTCTTTTTCTGAGTAATTCGACTTGAGAACGCTTCTTCATTATTCACACTTTATCCACGTCTCCATTCCATTTATCACGGTAATCTGGAATGTCATGGGTTCGACTCCCGTTGGGGGGCTCAGAAAATTCTTTTTCTGAGTAATTCGACTTCAGAACGCTTCTTCATTATACAAACTTTATCCAAGTCTCCATTCCATTTATCATATATATTAACATTTATCACGACGACATATTGAGCCTTGCAGATAGCAGGACATGTGTCACACGTAAGAACCTAGTGTATGACCTCGCTCACCACGAGTCTCCCATAGCTCAGTGGTTATAGCGTCCAACCGGTAATCTGGAAGGTCATGGGTTCGACTCCCGTTGGGGGGCTCAGAAAATTCTTTATCTGAGTAATTCGACTTGAGAACGCTTCTTCATTATTCACACTTTATCCAAGTCTCCATTCCATTTATCATATAACTGAAATGTATTAATGCCGATTTCAGTACCGATCGTAGCAAATCTTGTTCCAAAATATCGGCTAACAGCTGGGAAATCAATCATCGTACCTCTTTATGTTGTTTCCAATATTTCTTTTTTGGAAGGTAAATAGCCAAGTAGCCAGCTAACTAAGCAAAAAATTAATAACAAAATTCTATTAGAGGAAACCTATTGCACTTGAGATTTCAACTACTCCTGATGGTTTTGATGCAGCCGTGAACAAATGTGAAAGCTATCCGTGTTTGAACAATGTCACTTGCATTGAAAAGACAAACGACTTCAGCTGCAGCTGTCTACCAGGATTTGTCGGGGATCGTTGTAAAATAGCTTAAATCTTATTGGGGAAATTTGCAATGAATTCATGTTCTAAACGAGTAAGAGCCTGGGAACGAATCCAAATTTCATTGAAAATCAATGAAATTGAACTAAATCGATTCTCACATGAAAGGGTATTTCTAAATAAGCAGTTTCAGCAATTTTGAATACGTTTGGTTGAAAAGCCTTCAGATAACATGCATTTAAAACTTAAAAAAATCCTATTCAAATGTCTCTTGTTCGGAAAGTGTATCCCTCCAAACCATACAAAGTCTCTAATTTTCACAATTTTCAAAAGAATATTTTCAGCTCCAATGCCATCGAACAGCGTCAAAGTTGGTTCGGTGACCATTTTTTTTCCAATCGATAAATTTTAAAACCTCGTTCCCAGGCCCTAACTCGTTTAGAACATGGCCAATTAGGCTTTATTCGGACTTAAATAGCAGCCGCTTAACAAAGGAACATAGGAAGAACATCAGAAAAACGGGGTAGAATTCCTTTGCTATAATTCATCAGTTTAAGAAGACTGTGACGTCACTAATGGTGAACCCTCTAAAGTAATTTCTCGGCTCAAAAATTTGTTGTTTGAGTAATGGTTAGTCGGTTATTAACTTTGAAAGCTGTTTTATTAATGAGACTTAGAGCAGACACCACTGAACTGTTTCCAGCAACTTCTTGCACCTTAAAAACAACTTATTGACGACACCAGCAATAAGCAAAGAACAGATTAACCGACTTATTTTGTTAACAATACATCTAACGGAACGGCTTACAATCTTCGCAGTCAATAAAAGCACGGCTTAATCGACAGACAACAAATCACCTCACGGCCTACGACGCCGTTAATAACCACAGAATTTATACCATCTACTGACGTTACACAACTCTCTTTGCTCTGATGATGATTTGCGAAACGTAAAAAGAGGATATTACATGGCCGGGCGGAGATACAAAATTTGCGCTCACTCGTGAAATATTTTTCAACTCTTGAAGAGTGTTAACATTTTCATGTTTCACTTTGAAGAAAGATGGGTCATGAGCAGTGAAGTTTCTCCTTCCTTTTGGTATAGGTACGTCGATGACACCTTCACCCACATATGTTTGACAGTAAAGACACTGCGAATGAGTTTATTTTACAGTATTTGAACAGTCGTCACAACAGCACCAAATTCACTATTGAATTTGAACAGAACAACGAAATTCCATTATTAGACATTCTTGTCAAACGCTGCCCGAACAATACCTCCAAGACATCCATTTACCGGAAGAAGACATTCACTGGCCTCTATACACCAAATGGGATTCGTTTACACCGCGCAAATACAAAATTAATCTCATTCGTACGCTCACTAATCGTTGTTATCGAATTTGCTTCACGCCTTCTTTATTGCAATCTGCTCTCAATGATCTCCGGAAACTTCTACAAAATGGTTACCCTCAAGGTATAATTACCTACAACATTAACGATGTTTTGAACAGAAACAGAAACAAGCCCAACATCCCTGTCTTGACAGTTCCTAAGAAAGATATAATCATCCTGTTACCTTACTTAGGTCTCCAGGTCTCTTCTAACAGGATGATTATATCTTTCTTAGGAACCGTCAAGACAGGGCTGTTGGGCTTGTTTCTGTTTAGGGGAGCAGGGATGTAGGGGAGCAGGGATGGCGCAATGGTGAGAGCACTCGCCTTCCACCAATGTGGCCCGGGTTCGATTCCCGGACTCGACGTCATATGTGTGAGTTTGTTGTTGGTTCTCTTCTCTGCTCCGAGAGGTTTTTCTCCGGGTTCTCCGGTTTTCCCCTCTCCACAAAAACCAACATTTCCAAATTCCAATTTCATCTGCTTGTAAAGCGCATTTGATCATATACACATGAAAAATGCGCTATATAAGTTCTAAATTATTATTATTATTATTATTATTATTATTATTATTATTATTACAGAGCAACCAAATCGCTAAACGCCTGAGATCCTGTGTTTGCAATTTCTACTCCTGCGTCAACCTAAAGATAGTTTTTCAGAACACTCTCAGCATCAATTCTATCTTTCCTTACAAGGACCGCTTGAACCGCCCTCAGAAGTCTAAAGTAATTTATAAGGCCGGTTGCTGGGACTGCATTGGACTGGACACAACATCAATTGGGATCATTTTGACATTTTAGCGTCGGGCAAAACCGATTATCATTGCAAAATTAAGGAAACCTTATTTATCCAAGGACTTAAGCCAACTTTTGATGTAAACATTAGTAGTGAGAAGTTGTTTCTTAATTAATAAGGTGTATCATTTTACATTTTTACTGTTAAGATAGTTTTTCTTAATCTCGGTTCCAAACGCCTGTATTAAAAGTATATAAACAGTTTTCAAAAATTGTAACGGTCACTTTTGAAAATGTATGTTGACTAGCATACGAAACGTCAAGTCTATATAAAATGCATTGGTTTACCATGTTTATCTCCACTGTTTGTGTTTTATTTCTACTCGAAGAGAAATTTTGCATCTCCATGCGGCATTATAATGTTCTATTTAATATATAAACACCCACAGGCAATGATTGAAATACCAGGCCATTTCAATTTCGCTGCGAAAGGCGCGACTTATAATGTAACCATAGCGACAGTGATCTTTTCACCTGTGAAGATATCATGTTTTCGCGCGAAAACTTACTTGGTATTTCATTGATGTTTACATGATAAAAGAAGCTTAAGCAACGACGACGGCAACAGCAAAGAGAACGACACAATACAACAGGTTAATCAGAAAAAGCAATCACTTTCTGTCTTTGCACGTGTAATTTTACTTTTTAGTACATTTTCTTGCTGTCGTGGTCCTCTACAAAACAACGACGTTAAATGTCCGAATTTAATATTTTTTATCTCGGGAAAAATGTCGGAAAGCTGCTTTCATTACATAAACATGCTTGAGATAGTTTTTGCGTGGCAGAAACTGATTCACTAAACAAAATCTATCGAGCTGAGATTGGTCAGTCTTCATCAGATTACGTCCAACTAAATCCCGAGATATTTCCCAACCATATTCTCACCTAATCAGGGTCCAGCCAATCATAAACCGAGTTCATGTCTGTAGAATTCCTTTTAGTTCCTGTGATGAGGTACATTTACGATACCCTATATGATGTTGCACCCCAGGAACATTCGCGGTACCTTGGATACCTTACATGATGTTGAACCCCATAGCACCTTGGTCATAGTACCTAGGCTGCGCCTGAAGTAACGATCACGCTACTCTCGTGCTCTTTAAACTTCCCGCATACATTACGTCTCATAAGCACACTAAAGACCTCAGAGTTTACACGATATCGTTTTCACTTTTGTTGAATCATGAGCGAAAAGTCAACAGGGCTATTTATACGAGAAAATAAGCCGCGGCTTACATAAGACGCTGACACCCCGTCTATAAATGGTACGGCTTACTCAATCGGCAGCTACCTCAAGCCACGGCATATCCTGGCCTAGGGATTTTGGGCTGTGCTTATCTTGGATGTGAAAGTGTTCGTATAAATGTACTCAAGCGTTGTCCTCGGCTTGCTCAAACATGCGCTTCTTTAGTTATTATAGCGAACTTAGCCGCGAACCATTTATACGAGCGTTTCGCGTCTTATGTAAGCCGCAGTCGTCTAAATGGCTCGGACGTGTTTATGAAGCCAAAGCCAGAGTAGAATTAATTTATACTGGAAACATCTAATCAGGCCAAGAAACTTTCTTTCAAACGTCACTGACCGAGGAAGAAAAACCTCGGAAAGAACCTTACATAATGATAACTTAAGTTTTATCGCGTGATCTTCAGAAAAAAAGACACAGATTGTCTGTTATAACGAACTTCCAAGCTACTTAGCGCATGTACTGGCTGTTAGTATAGAAATAAAGTTACTGTACTCAGAAATGTAATTACTTACATGTAGAGCGTCTTGGGCGTGTATTTGGACTTGGGCCTACATAAATGTTTCACTTTTTTAAATATTTGCAATTTTTTGTTTCTCTGACAGCCTTGTCGATGACATCTTTTATAATCGGAAACAGTTCTGTTTACCCAAGTCACCTAGGCGAATTCACTTGCTCCTGCTATTGGAAATGATTCTAAGTGGCTGTTGTGTTTCCGCGCCTCCACTCACGGATGGAGAGTCGGTGAATTCCACACCAGATGCGATGGGTTAAATCACACTGTCACTATCATTCAAGTGGGCCAATACATATTCGGAGGATACACGGACATACCTTGGGGTAAATAGAACTACTCTCTTAGAACGTACAAGCACATATGCATATGCGCATCCTATCGACCACATTTCATATGGAAGATTGCGCAATATAAATGTATTAGGATTATGTAATGGCACACGATTGGAGAACGAGGGCCTTTAACATATCTCTTTCCGTCTAATTCTTACCCCAGAACCCCCTCTCCCGTTTTTCTGAGGTCTTCTCAACACTCCCGTCTAAGCAACCATGCGGAAAGTCAAATTATGATCACGAAATTATACTAACTGAAAGAAGGCAACTTTACTGTGATGGCGCATGTATCTATTGGTTCTTTCTAATTTTTATTTCATTAACTATAAGGGTAGTCATAATCGTAGATCACTTAATCACAGGGCCTTGTGTGTAACTTGCAGTTTGTCTTTGCTGAGCAATAAAAAAGCTTTCGTTCAATCAAAATTCAAACAGCTGAAAATTGGAATTTTTATTAAGTTTCAAGGATATTAATATCCCATTTTTAACTCTCAGTTTTCACCTTAACTTCATTAAAAAGGAACAAAAAAGTGATGTTTGTATTTTTATTTCTGTTTTTATTGTCTTTGTATTCAGAATCAAGTGGTGGCTCTGCTTCCACTTCCAATGCCTTTATTTTCTCCCTGCGCAACAGCGAAGACCTGGGACCGTTTAAAAGCATGGTGGCACACTCATCAAGAGCAATTTACAGGAGCTCAAGATATGGACCAGCATTTTATAATGACATCATCATTCGTGAAAAACCATACAACAGCGTTTCATACTCAAACTTTGGCTACACTTACTC
This sequence comes from Pachyseris speciosa, assembly GCA_016490735.1. Lineage (NCBI taxonomy): Eukaryota > Metazoa > Cnidaria > Anthozoa > Scleractinia > Pachyseridae > Pachyseris > Pachyseris speciosa. The sequence goes on along the minus strand of JAEMWC010001239.1, from coordinate 112,671 downwards.
TGTACCAGGTGGAGTACAAAACCAGTACACACTCCTGGCTGGGACTCAGTACTTCACACCTGATGACTGGGAGGTGTTTTACATTGCGTAATAACACCTCTTAACAGTATCGTTGCCCTCATAAATGTTTTACCACGTTAACCAAATCTGTTTAGAGAAAAAACCGTGTAGCCTGCCTGAAAATTTAGCGAGAGTTATATTTTGCGGATTGGTGATTTTTTGTGTTTTGCGGAAGCAATTTTTTTTTGTTTCGAGATGACTGATTTTGTGTTTAAGAAACCGAAAACATTACCAAGGAAGGAAACATGATAATTTCAACTCATATTTCGTGTTGAGTATGATACGCTTTACTTTATAGAGACATTTCAATAAATCCTATTAAATCTTAGAAAATGATACATGGTTGCCCCAAAGGACTGACGCAACAGCAATAGCAAAATCAAACAAAATCAATGGTAATAACCCTTGTTTACGTCCGATGTATATCACCCCAGTGACGCTAGTTTACAAGAAGTTTACATGAAAACGGCATAGTTCTTTATTGGACTGAAGAGAGTAAATTTTTGCAGCGTCTGTTTTCGCGGGATGTTTTTTTTTTTTACTACGGGAATTTATTTTTGCAGATCGAGGGCGATCCGCAAAATCCACAGAAATTAAAACCCGTAACATTTCATGCTACACGGTATGTTTTTATTACTGATCCAAACTTTGAAAGGAGAGGGTATGGGGTAAAGACCCGGATAAACGATTGAACATTTTCACCTAGCATCGTGTTGACAGAGCATGTTTGACCGTTTAACCGCCTCTCTCAAATTTTCATTGAAACAGTTTTCCATGTGTCATCTAGGTTAAAACATTTCCATCCAATGTCTCGCGTTAGCATAAATGTTCTATCGTTTAGCCACCCCTAACAACAAAGTGTGCTCAGCCGGTAAAAAGCAACTGAATGAACCATATAAAGTCGAAATCTCAGTGGACTCACTTTGTCTGGTGTTTGGCCGTCTTCATTGTTTGTCCAATTAGCCACCCAACGTCGTTTAGAGCAAACTCTATGTCGGACAAAAATGTTTACGGATGGAACATTGTAGACTGCGAGTAGTCTCTAATTTCGGCGATTGATTGTACACACGCGCAGGCGCCAAGTTACAAGGAGAAGCGACGCGGGGGTAGCGCCGAAGATTAGCAACTTCGCGCGCACGCGTGTCTTTCGCCCGCTCCACAACCCATCGCCGAAATAGAAGTCTAGAAGCATTAAGGTTGTGGCGAGAGCAACACGCGCGTTATCCTCGTCAGCCACGCATAAGTTGAAATAGATCGTTTTTTTTTTTTTTTGGTACTTTGAGTAAGAGCCCTGTAAGGCCTTTTCAGACAATTGAATTCTATTTACAAGTAATCATTCATAAGATTATGAGCTCGAGATTTCTATCGCGTGATAGCAGATTAGGGCGCAGCCCGAGTCAGCTGCACTCTTTTTCAAATATATAAGAACCTTTTTTATAAGAACGTTCAGGCCGAGATTAACCAAACTTTTAAGAACATACTTAGAACAAACCCAGGCTGAGAGTCAGCTTAGAACGTCTTTATTGTTCTCATTTTCTGTTTTTGTTGGTGTGTGTGAGAGAGTAGTATAAATTAAGCAAAAGAATGCAAAACTGTAGTTAACATTACAATTAACTCAAATACTGGTCAAGTCCGCATTGATTTATTGGAATACTATACCACACAACTTTAAGAACATGTTAAGAACGTTTTCAGGCTCAAATTACAAAAAAAAAAAGGACATTCAACCTCAGGCCAAAAATCAGACGTTCTTACTTATAAAAAAGAGTGTACCACGCAATAGAAATCGAGAGCAAAAACTCTAATTGTTTTAGTCTAAAACTACTAGTCGTTCAAAACAAAACAAGTAAATTATCTGAATCCTCCTCACAGACACTTCGAAAACGCGAAGAGGTTGCCGCTATTTTATTGAAACTGCTATTTACTATCAATCACAGAATAGATAGCGAGTAGCGTAGCCAATCAGAGAACGGCATTCGTGATAGAACGCTAATAGGTTTATACTAAAAGCTAATGTCATAAATGCAGTGATATCTTGAAGATATTGTAAACCAAAAAAGGAGTGGGAGCGGAGGGTGGACTGAGGTGACTAAGAAACCCAGGGTAAAACGTTTTGAAGAAGAAACCAAAAAATCATCCAAAATGCGCCTCTTTCTCTCATTTTTAGTTTCAGTTGACATTTAATTTTATGATACAAATATTTAAGCGATGCAATGGAACTTTGCTTTTTGTTATTACGGATATCATTCACTTTGGTCAACAGACTTAGTTCTTCTTTCATGGGAATAATTTTAGGTATTTTCGATCTTTATCATCCTGTCCATTGCGCATATCAGACAGTTATCGGCACATGCTATCACTTGGGGTGAAGCACAGTGACTACATACACTCCGTTTATTATTAACAGCTTTAGTGGTTTCCTTCAGGAATGGCTTCAAATCCTGGGAGAAAAGTGGCAAGGTGCTTGCCTTAACTTGCTTTCATAACAGTTCCATTGTAGGTCAGAAATTCCTTTCTAAGTGAATCGCGACTCGACGTTTTCTAAAGTGCAAGAAGGCAAAAAGTCAAAAATCTTTGTTTTTTTAATCGGATCTTAGATACTCAAAAACCAAATATTACCATTAGGATAAAACGGTAAAGACATCGTGATTTGAAGCTCTTACCAAAATTGAACTTGATCATATCTAAAGATTGTGAAATATATATAAGTATATATATGTATATATGTGCCCCTTAGTATATCACATAAAGGTGGGCACACAACAAAGTCTGAATCAGAATGTGAATATTGTCAGAAAACGCGGCGTATCAGACAGTATGACATGTTTACTGAGGCAGTAATCACGGCTGGTCAGAACACGTCGTGTTTTTCGATGCGTCGCGTGCGGCGTGTCAAGGGTTTTAAGGCTGACGAGGCTTTGCAGTAAAGCTTAAGCACATGACTTAAGCCATTATAATAAGTTAGCCTGTTGGCAACTAAGTATTTACTAACTTAAGTTAGTCTGCAGGCAACATTACTTCACCCATTTCCTGGTGCGCAACGATACCGGTACATCCTAAAACATTAGTTCCACATTACTCACGGGCACCCATCGAGAATGTTGGAGCATTATTAAACAAAGAAAAAAAGCATTGCTTAACAAGTAGCTCTTAAGATAAAGTCTACAAGCACGCTGTAAGCAACTCATGAGAATCAGAAAAGACTTCCGCCATTACGAAAACTCAACAGAGGCAAAAATTCGTTCGAGGTCGGGTAGGAACTGGAGATGCTATAAACAGTATCCAATGGCAACGATTTGAGTATCGAGACAACAAGAGGTTCAAGATGGTGGCAGTCTAACTACGGTTTCATGTATTCAGAAAAAGTGATGTAAGCGTTAGGAATTAATGGGCAGGAACCTTTTTTTTATCTTGTAGCAGTGAAAGTTGGGGGAGGGGAGGACTGGTTTCTTTCTTCTTTAGTGATCGGGCTCAAGTGACAAGCTCAGTACGAAAACCAGCATCACTGAAAGAAATTTAAAATATGAATTTGAAAAAGAAAGGTTTTAATCATCTACCAACATCTCAGTTTCATATTGAAACGGCCACGAATGGTTTCGCCCCTACGGCAGACCCACTTTAACGCTGCATGTAGAAGAAACCATGCATCGTGTATAATGAAAACGCGGTAAGTAACATGTACAGATCATATCACATCAAAAATAATAATAAAAAAATAATAAACTAGGAAAAAACGGTCAAATACAAAAACAAAAGAACATAGTACAGCCGTCCTAGTTATTAGAGCAATACATTACTGCTTGACATGATTTCATTAGACGATTCGTGTTCATAATTGATGTTAATTGGCTTGTTATAACATAGTTAGTAGGTTATAAGGTATACCTGACATTTTTGTAGTGAAGTCCTTTACAAAGGAATCATTAGTTAATGTCACGCAATAGTACAATACTTGAGCGTTTTAAAGTGCATGCTGGACACATTTCGGTTTAGGCGAGGTTCAGTGTTGCTGGGGGGCAAAATTTGCGAATCTGTTTTAACTAGGTGACGCAATGTCACAAAGCCAAGACATAAAGGTCGGCACACACGAGGGGACTAGTCCCTGCGACTAGTCCCTGCAACTAGTCCCCTGAAGAGTTTACACGAAGGGACTGGTCGCAGGGACTAGTCCCACGAACAGTTCACACGCAGGGACCAGCATAATTTGAGGGGACAAGTCCCTGCGACTTGTCCCACGAATTCAAACATGATTTGAATTCGTGGGACAAGTCGCAGGGACCAAAATTGGTCCCTGCGACTAGATTTTCTAATGAAAATGGGTAGTTCACACGAAGGGACTTGGTCCCCGGGACTAGGCGCGGGGACTAGTCGCAGGGACTAGTCCCTCCGTGTGTGCCGACCTTAAAAATTGAGTAGAGAGTGTACTCCTCTGTAATGGCCGCCTGGATATTGCTTAATTATATTCAAGATCCGTAATATTTTAAGTTAACACATAGTGCACTATGGTTCGAGCAACTTTGATAGAACATACTTCAGACTGTGAGGGATTGATTTTGAAGGTTGTGCACAACTTGTTGCAAACGTTTCAGGACAACCATACGAACCGAATTTTTAAAGCCTGAGCCAAACGAAGATTAAAGCGTTGCCGAGAGTATTGAAACTCGCAGTCATTGTGCCTGGAACTCGGTGACCACAAACGACTCTCGGAAGCTGTCATTACATTTGAAGCTTACTCAATGGTTCGTGTTAAAGTTGAGGAAAAATTTTCCTTCTTTACCCAACGCTCGACGGTTTTTTTGAGCATTTGCAGTCAGGAGTTGCATTTGAACTCTTGCGCTGGTTTGGACCAGCGCTGAGCGTTAAAAAAAGAAAAAGAAAAAAACACCTATGCGCCTTTCCGTAATTCTAGCTCATGAGAATCGACTCCAGCAATTGAATTTGTTTGGCCCGGGCTTAAAGCTGCGCAAACCAAGTGTCATCTAAACACTATTTACCTGCTATGTACATTGCTCTTATCTTCCTGATTTTTTTGACGGCGTGATTAAATATCTTTGTTACTGGAAAATTAGTCTGGCATTTTGTCGTTTTAACATAACCCAATTTAACTTGTTTAAACAAATCAGCATCCGTGAGAGGACACCTTCTCGCCGAAAAGTGCGCGTCAGCTTTAAAGTGGGAGGCAATTCCGTACATGTACATGTATTACTTGTGGACTGCTTTCGAGTATAATATGGGATATCCCCTGAATCACTTGGATTTCTTGGCACACACGAGGTATACCATGACATACCAGGAGGAAGGTTTCCATAACTACGTTATACCATGCTATAGAAAATACATATGCGCACGTAATCAACGCGACCCCAGTTTAGGATAATTCTAGTACAGGATGGGAGGATTGGCTGGAATGGCTTATGAATATACAACGGCTTCCTGTATTCTGACTCATTGTATTTTCTATTGCATGGTACAACAGCTTAGCCTGAGTGTTAGGTGCGCAGTCGGCGAAATTTGGTCTTATTGCCGGATGAACAAATTAAGCCCTAGACTTAATTTTTCGGATGGATCGCAAACAAACCCTGAATGAAAAACCGGGCGAACAACCTAAAAGAGTAGAAACTTTGTATTTGGAGCGTTGCTTTATAATGTTTATGAGACGGTGGAAAAGGAAGCAATAAGGAAAACTTTTGCAAGCCTAAGAGCTTTTGCAATAACAAAAGCGCGCTGCAAGGGATTGTTTATATGTTATCTGGTACCCGAGAAAACCCTCCCCACCCCCTCCCCGATTTCCCTTGGGCGAGCTATTAATTCACTGATTTCTTTAAACAGTTCTACCAATCGTTTTCATTTTGATCGCAAACTCGGCTTGGGTGGACGAGAAAGTTCTTGTGGGAGTGGTAGGAGTGGAAGGAGGGGTGGGGGTGGGGAACTAGTCGCAAAGGACTGCTCAGACACAGGCCTCTCTCATTAATTCTTTTTGAGTTTTCGTTAGTCCGATGCTTTGCAAAAGTGCCATATCAAGCCGCAATATCATGGTGAGGTCTGGTAGGACTGAGATTTTATATATCGTTAGCTTCGCATTTATTGGGATCAAGTTCCTCCTCCTCATTACGGTACTACTCTAATCTTTTTCTTAGATTTCATGCAGGCTGATGATATGTGTTGAGTCAACTGTAATTAATTGTCTGTGGTCGTCCCAAGTAATGGGATATGATCAAAAGGCTGATATTCCCCTCCAGATAATTCTGTTTATACGAGGTCAATGTAGCTTTTCCGTCCTCAGTCTAATCTAATGATTTTTGTCGCTGCGGAATCAACCGTAGTGACGGGAGAGTGAAACAGGACACACTTCCCAATTGACATCGATCAATACCCCTTAGGAATGGCACTAGGAGTGGTCACTGCCAGAGTATTGTTACGTCCCTAGCGGTTCTTTTACATCACACAGAGTCAGATTAAGTGAAAGTACTGTGAGACGGAACCTACGGTTTATGGTCCTTATGCGAGAAGACTAGAAAGTCTAACCGTTTGTAGATGTCATTATAAAGGAAGCACTTTATCCTCAATTATTTAAAACCCCTGAGTGTTGGTCCACCCGGGATTTCACCCCATGACCTCCCGCACGGCGACCGGTGCTCTACCAACTGAACTAACCGATCGGCGGTTAACTGTCGAACATCTCTTTTTGCGTTATTATGTAAGTAGTATAACTGGTGTCCTTTAAAAACTTCGACAATTTTCTTTTCATGTTCATGGTGTAAAATATACCGTGCTGGTAGATGTTCCAGAGGAGCGGGCCTAAAGACGAGCCCTGTGGGCAGCTTCTGTTAGTTGTTCTCCAACTGCTGGCCTGGTTCCCCAATCTTGTCCTGTTCTGCCGTTTTGTAAAGTAGGACCTCATTAGCATTAATGCCTCCTCAGACAAGCCGTAGACTTTTAACTTTGATTGCAATAGTGCAGGATGAAAAGTCAAATGCCTTGCTAAAAATTTCCAATCCTCTACCAATCTTACAAGTGTTGTTTAGCAGCTGTAATTTTTGCGGTATGCTGAGATGATTGGGTCAAGTAGCATACATGTCATCAAGTAGAGGCTCAAGTTTCTCTGAATGTTGTTGAAAAATTCAGTTGCTCAAATACTTTTTCCACAGCGCGCAGAATTTTCAGGCCTCTAGTTCTTTTTTTTTTCTGAGGGTCGTCTGATTTAAACACTGGAACCCATTCTCCGATTTTCTACAAAGTGGGCCCTACCTTTTCTTTGATAACTTTGTTGAAAATAGTAGTCAGTGACGGTATCAGTTAATTAGCTGCAAGTTTATGTACAGCCAGGGTACACATTCATGCCCTGTGGCTTTCCTTGGACTGGAGACCACTAGAGACCATGTTGTACCCAGACATCATTCCGGTCACAGAGTGCGCTGTCACAGTGAAAAGTTCTCCCGGGCGACGAAATATTAAATCCGCTCGGGCTGCGGTAGATTATTTGCACTTCGGAAACATTATGGAGAAATCAGCTAAGACAGGAACATCGGCATGATGAGAAGTCCGTCCGTTTTCGATGAATATCTTGAATACAATGGAAGGAAAAGTTGACGCGTGCGGCAAAAATATTGG
>JAEMWC010001239.1:97500-100000 GCA_016490735.1 Pachyseris speciosa | reverse complement strand
AGTTGTATAATCAATAAAGCATTAAAAAAATTTCAAATAAATTAAGTAGATTCTTTTACATCAAATTTAATTAATTAAATTAATACTTAAATATTTGTTCGATGTTGCTAAAAGCACAAACATCCAACAAGGATTAAACATTGGGCGCTTTCCTTTTGTATGGAAAGCCCGGTTGTTTCGGCGGTAAATGAAGTGGAACTTTTCCACTGGAAATTTTTCGAAAGAAAACGAATACCATTTGAGGTATTCCTCTTTTCTCGTTTATGCCGGAATGATCGAAAAATCCTGTACCATCTGCGGCGTCCCACTAGTTCCGTGCTTCTTAATGAATTAAACGCGCGGTTTGGTGCTGTTTTTGTTCATACCCAGTCTCTTAAAGAGCAACTAAGTGCAAAGGAACACGCTCGTCCCGTTCCATTTTGATTGAGGAAAATTGTTTGTTCCTTTTAAAACAAAATTCTCCCCGTTTTTTCTACTCAAATGGAAAGCGCTCATTGTTACACGTTACGTCAGGATGGGAATCTTTAGGACCCGATATAATGGGTTTGCATGCATGAGTCTAAATCCTGGTAACTTCAACCTTGGCATGCCAGACGAGACCTTAGGACAGGGTCCTGAATAAAATAAGTCTCCTGGCTCTTCAGGTTAGGAGCTCGATATGAGGTTGATAACCCCGCCTAGCAGCATGTATGATATTTGCCACGTGGACCTACTTTGATGGCCTAAGCTCCGACGAGTCTTCTGTACCTGAGTGTTAGAGCATCTGAACTAGTAATCATAAGGTCACAGGTTTCGAATCATGTTGGCGAAACGTCGCAATCCACATCTTTGTGACTCAGTCGTGAGACAAAAGATTAACTCTGCTATTATTTGAAACCACGATGACGAACACCTTTTATAAAATTAATCTAATTGGTATAAAATTAATCTAATTGGTATAAAATAGATACCCATAATAAAAACTCACCGGTAAGTATCTAAAAATAAAAATAAATACTGTTCTTATTCCTTATCATAACAGCCTTCTTATCAAAGGAAAAATTATGGATATCGAACGAAATGTTCTTAAGATATCTTTAGAAGAATTAAAACTGACTCCTAAAAGCTTAACTTTACTATTTAAAAAGTTCCAGATATGAGGTCCTCTGTACTGGAGAGAATGTCTACCAGCTTCTGAAAAACCCCTTTTGATGGCCATCTGGTTTGGTACACGAGTTGATCTAGTACTAAATTTCTTTGTAAAGAGATCCGGAATTGGCTGCGGCCAATCAAATACTTTAAACATCAGCACAAGGATGCGTCTCTTATAATTGGAAGGCACTTGAATTCCTTCAGGGTATTGCTATCACTATCGATTGGTTGTACTTTGTTATAATGCGGCACGCTCTAGTATGGATGCAATTCAATGATTGTAGAGGAGGGGTAGAGCAATTATCCCAAAATGATATAGCATAGGTCACACAGGGAATAACAGTTTGAAATAAATGTCCTGCAAGACATATTTGGGCAGATGCTTCATTCTTCTCAGGGCACCCAGTTGTATGGAATAGCTTATTTTAACCTTTACAATGAGCTTCATTGCGATTACAAGACGGGTAGTAGATGTAACAACTTTAATAAAACCAGAGCCAAACCGTATGGGTTGGATAGGGCCAATAAAAGGAGTTTTCCTCAAAATCATAGCTTCGTTTTAGCAGGATGAATGATAAGCTTACTTCTCACACTCCATAATGAGATCTGATCCATCATTGGAGATAACATGTTCAACATTAGGGCCTATAATATAAAGTAGTATCATCAGCATGATAAAAACATTATCTGTAGTCACGAAATCGGGAAGGTCATTTACATATATAGTATATAGTCTTGGACTTAATAGTTTGCTCAAGTAGTTTTGTCCATGACTGTATGTAGTTGAAAACTGTAACACCACTGGTTTGATTTACATTTCACTTCATAACTGTAGGGTATACCTTCTTAAATGAAGATCGATGCTTTGTGCTGCGTGCTCATGTAATAAAAGATAAAATGATAGTCAGGGCTGTCAATGATTTTGGAAGTTTTCTTCCAAATATAAAGTAGGCCACAGAACAAAGCGAGCATGACAAGCACTAGCCTAAATGATTGGTACTTCCATTTCCAGCATTTTTTAAATGGTATTTATCATTCCCCAGAAAGAATCAAAATCAAGGCTACATTGAACCATGTTTACGTTTATTGTTAGAAAGTCTTTTTCGTTGTCTAAGAGAGGAAAAATGTGCAAATTACCTACCTCAGCTATTCTGGTGAGGACACAACAACACTATGTTAACTTATTTTTTAAAAGATTACACGCAAGCCTAGGACCCAGTTTGTGAAAATATCCCAGCCACTAATGCAAACCTAGGAACGAACTTCGATCACAGGATCGGCTGCAAGTCTAAACTAGTGGAAATTCTTCTTTACTTCAACTCACTAGCCTTTGAAAAGGATATCATGATTTTGATGATAGCTTTTAGTA
>JAEMWC010001239.1:45000-90000 GCA_016490735.1 Pachyseris speciosa | reverse complement strand
AGTTGATCTCTCTTCTTTTTCGATTTAGTCATTTTACCCGTTTAAAGATGATAAGATGGGTAATAGTAAGAAATTTTGGGAGGTCGATGTGCTGCTTCAAAGAACACGTCCTTTGCTCATGACGACCGACCTAGACTTCCAAAAGGAAAAAATGTATATTAATAATTGTTGATAATTGTTTCGCGCGCTGTGATAATCAGTGATAAATAATTACATGTCTTTAGATAGCTCAAAATTGAATGTTTCGTTACTATTAAAGTGTCTCTGTTCAGTCGTACAGAAGGAACTGCACAAGAACTAAAATTCACTGGATTGCTTGAACTTCAATACCCAAGTCCTGAATATAAAATATCCACGTTAAAAACAATTGAAAGTACTTTACATCCAGGCCGCATTGTTACGATGAAATTTCGGCGCAAAAGAATACACCTTTCGATCAACAGCAAACGGACACATGCAACGCGACAGATGAACACACTCGACGTTTTCAGAAGACGTGCGCGTCGGTCAAAACTGAGTCATTTCTAAAGGGTGGTTAAATCCAATGAAAATCTCAAACCGTTCAGCTGCGAAACTGGCAGTCACAGAAATTAGCTTGATTCGCGTTATTATTTTTTTAATTTTGGTTTGGACTTCTTGACCTGTTTTGGGACTTAGATAAAGAAAAGTTGTAACTCTGAAGCGATCATTTTCTGTTGTAATTTTACTACAGGTTGTGTCCGTTGTTGGTGCTGCCTTATCTTTATCGAATACGTTCTGTTGCAAATATACAGCTCTAGAGTTGTAATGATTCGTTTAGTAACCTCAATTTACGATTATACAAAGATTTTCTTGACCTTGCGTCATCGTCATAATGAGGAGCAAATCAGTTTTAAAAAAACAAACGAATCAAGCGGTATGCTTCAGTATAGCTCCATACAGAAGAGTAGTATACAGTACACTAGAGTATGTGTGCACCGAGTTATCATTAGTTATTTGCTATCTACCCTCCAGTGTGCTTGAGGCTGCAAAACATAGTAGTGAGCCGACCACAGCTTTTTATTTCGAACGGCAAGTTACATTTAACTGCCATTCATTTAAACTCGTCATTAAACCCTATTCTTGTCTGGTGGTGGAGGATCAGAGAAGTCAGGCAGTCGGTGAAAGAGACGATCAGGTTAATTTTTAACTCGTGGAAGCGCGTAGTGCAGAAACAAGTTACTGCTATACATGGGGGGAAGCGCGAGGTTAGCGGCTAACCAGCAGAAAGCCTGTTAGCAAAATCGATTTCAAATCAGTCGTGGAACGTTCGGCAATGCCTACAGCAACCAAAAGCTGCGTGAATTTTACTTGATCAGCAACGATTTCTAGTTGCACCTTTGCAAGTGTTGTTTTACTTTCATATTTGAATAAATGTGTTATTTTAGCTTCAGTGGAAAATAAGAATTCTCAAAGGAAGACACATACAATACGGCAAAATTTTAGGGTAACACAACTGACGGCGATTTACTGTGAAAGGTAGTTATCACACGAATTCGGCAGCTACTTAAAACAGAAGACGATTTCGGGGCTGTTGATCACCACCGGATGCCGCAGCAGGTTTCACGTAGCCTGTTCCATGCGTTCAGCCCCGCTCTGCCGCTAATATCGCGCCCTGTTTACAGGAACAGGCTAGGTTTTCCGTTAAACTTGCAACCGTTTTATAAAATCAGTAAACTCACTAAAAGAACAAACGTACTATATAAAACAAATAACAGTACAAGAAGCCCTATTTGGTCACAAGCTTATCTGCCAGTTGAATATTATTTTGAATATATCATATGCACTGATGAAGGATATTTAACATCTTGCATTTTTTGAATATTTTGTTGTCATTTGCAATGGATTCTATAGGTTCGGGAACACGAATTGATCTTCATTGAGAAACGTGATATTTTGATGTTTCTGAGACAGGAAGTTATTATAGCGTTTGCCTACATAATACATTAGCTTTTTTAACAGTGGGAAGAAACAACAGGAACCTGTTATGAACATTTATTACATCAGCAACGGAAGTCTTCAGTTACCGGATACATATAGATCTGATTACCCCACTAAAATCACTCTGACATTCTCAGTTGATTTTATTTCAGTGGCTTAATATTTTTTCGTAATGTTGCCAGCATCATTTATTATACTCTTGCAACCGTGTATTGCTTACGTCGTATTAAGAAAAAAACGTCACTTTTAACGCATTGAACACCACACCGGTCGAAACTGGCAGGGCAGAACCACGTCCCTTGTACCGACGATTGTGACGTCATCCGTTCGAACGCTCGAGCACAACTTTTACATGTAGTTTGTGTAGGGGGAAGAGATCTTTAAAACCATACCCAAAACTAGCACGATTCCGTCCAGCAGGCCGGAGAAAACGCGAAAAAACCAAGTGACGTTGACACAAAAAATTTGAATGAAAATCTGGTTCCACTTCCCACTTGCACTTCCTTCCACCTAATCCTACGATCCTAAAAGTTTTCCACAAATCTTTTCCCACCGAAAGGAAGCCCAGAAAATGCCCACCAGCAAGAGAAAAAGAAATTGAGGCAAGAAAAGCGAAAGAAAAGGGGAGGAGAGAAGGGAAATGGTAGAAGGAGAGGGCACAGTGAAACTTTTCTTCCCCCCAAAAAGTTTGTTTTCTGCTCATGCCCGAACTTGTAAAGCTAATGCATCAAGAACAGAAGGATACCAGGAGTTCCACCAGCAAACAGAGTTTTGGGCATTTTTGGTTCTTTTTGGCTGGATTTTGGCCAGAAAATGGATCGACGAGCTTCAAAAAGGTATTTTTCGGCAAAATGCTCGGTAGTCAAAGGGTTAATTTATTTGCCGATCTGAAAGTCAAGCGACAAGCGAAAAGCTAAACAATACTCGCTAATATATACCCACGCTCGTCGCAGAAGTTGCATCTAGCTAGCTGGATGTGAGCACCATTCATTGCTGATAAGTTGTGTTGTCTTTCTTGCAAACACACGAGAAAATCAATTTGGTGCCAGATTTCACAAAATGTTAAACAGTCTGACGCCGTTTGCTTCAGTGACAAACAAAGTCATGAATGACGCCTAATTCCCCGCCTTTCTCGGCTGAGTAATGTCAACAATAGAGACGTTATTCCATTTAATTTGTTTAAACATGTATATGACACCTGTAAAATTTTTTTATAGGAGTGTTACCAGGCAAAGGTTCATGTCATTAAAAACTGTTGATGACACTGTGGCCCTCACTATCTGTTAACGAAACGTCTCTTCCATAACAACCTGAGTCTGAACGACGAATCAGTTACATCAGATCGGTTGGATATTGTGACTCGTTGACTTCAAAGGCAAAATGCATTGTTTCCTCTCATTCCTTCTAGTGTCCACTACTTCCTTGATGTGCACTCCCGTTCGGTCAGTCGGTAAGAACTTTTTGTTTTCAGCCATGCTATTCACACCTTTAACGCATGACATCTGACTTTAATTATAAATTATTTTATCGACGTACTTATGTATTACGAATAGCTCTTTTTCGAATCTTTCTGGTAAAGTATTATAACACAAGAATTCCATTTTAGCACAGGAATAGCGTCGAAATCAATCGATTGAACCTGCTCAATATTCAGAGTACATTTTCCCAAGTCATTTTCATATTCTTCATTTATTTCTAAGGCAACTAAACAAGCCAGTTCTTAATCACCAATTGCCATCAGCATTATTTGTTTCACTTTGCTAACTATTTGTAGTTCAATTTAGCTGCTAACAACGCAGTGGATAGAGAGGTCACCAATTCGGTCGAACATGGTTTTAAAGTAACTACAGTTACTCAGTTAAGTTTGTCAGTAAGCCTGCATTTAATTAGTAAAAACCGGCTTGGTATGGCGCCAGATTAAAAAAGGTGAAATTAAATATAGAAACATATAGACCTGTAAGAAAGGCGGATTTCTAATTGCTTTATATTATAGTTTATTTATTTTGGTCGGACGGCTTGAACATTTTACGAGCCCAATTCTCTTTTTATTTTTTTTATTTTTTCGAAATTCTCAGGGAAAAAAAATAAATGACTGACGAGCCAATGAAAAAAGGTGAAACTGTCGAATTCTTTGCGACTTTACGCTGAACAAACCGTTGTTATTTTGCACTTTTTTCTTGTTTGTAGTTTTATTTTATCAGTACTTCTTCTCACACGCTCAGGGGGATAGTTAGAGCATGCAGATTTTCAGCGCCACCGTTGAAGATGCAACGGGGGGACAATTGCGAATTGCTCCTTAAGATGATATATTGTGTAATATAGAGAGAATTTATCTAACAGAATGTGCTCGAACCGGAGCAGACACAAAGAATTTGTTATTATAATTCGGTAGCAAGGTGAATTTATGGAGGCCACTTCCACTTTTCTATCCTCCGCATCCGTGTCCACCTGCTACAGGAGCGAGAAAAAAAAATCTTGTCATTTTAATATTAGTTTCTCCCTTCCATGGATAAAACATTATTACAATTTTGTATGACAGATTAAAATAAATGGCATAATCCTTAAAATCATGTTTTTTTTTTTAATGTGCAAAGAATTTTCCAGAGGGAGAACGGTATTAGATTCCAATTCAGACTTCCTCACCTGTCGGAGTTCTTTTGAAAACCGAAATTTTTAAATCCGTTTTTGGAACTGAGCTACTTCCACCCGTTGCAAAGTTTAATAGTTTTCGCCCGTCCACGCGAAAACGCTGAAATGACTAGAAAACACGTGCTTCCTTTCTCAACATCGACTGGTGGCATCACTATGATTTCTTGTCTTTAATATGTGGTCGAATGCCTTCTGCTAATTGGTACTGCTGGGTACCTCGATTCGTCCTAAAATTTTCCCTTGACTATTCCGGAAGACTATTTGGTCGACTACGCTGTCCCACAAAACATTTGTACGTCCTGGTATAACCCAGGGCCTTCAAAGACTTGTCTTCCTGTGGTTAGCCATTTAACACTCCAATTTTAGAGAGAGGCTGTGAAATAAGCTTGGTATTGTACATGTTAACTCGTCTTAACGCGTGCTTATCAAAGGTAATTTTTAATGTTGAAAACGTGCTATTAGGCTTGAAGGAAGACAAAGAAGCAGTGAAGGAAAGGTAATGAATCCCTCGCGTGCGACATACTGTATCCAGTACAGATGAATAAAGGGGGTTAGGGACTGTTCACATGGAGGTGGGGGACCCCGGGAAGGTGAGGTATTCCGCCTCGATGGGGTTACCAATCTCTCCATACCATCTCTCTTTATTTCTCGATCCTCTAATGTGAAGGGCACTACCTCACCGAGGCGGGTTGTCCGGTTAGCCAGGGCGGGTAACCCGCTTTGCTGAGGTGAGTTTTCTCCATGTGAATGTTGGAGGTGGGGTGGGATGATGTTCATCGGGCAATTGTCTCTGAATTCTTTGTTAATCTATGTACTTAGCGACCACGCGATAGCATTTTAAACCTCACCCAAGCGCCCCGGGGTTGCATGTGAAGGCCAGCCTTTTTTACCACGGTTAGGTGGGGTACCTCACCTTCCCGGGGACCCCACCGCCATGTGAACAGGCTCTTAGTTTCTTAATAACTGCGCATGCGTAACTAAGTAAATTGGTGTAGCGTGGGTCCCATTTTAGTACCCAAACCATTAATTTGTTTGTAATATTTCTCAGAAAATGAAAAGTGCGCTGGCACCACCATTTTCGAAAAATTCCATTTGAAAATCATGGGGTGCATTCAAAAGAAAAAATAATCAACTCATCTTAGACATTTTGGAAAATGGAAATTATTACATCTAAACGCCTATAACAGTGAAAAAAGTAAGACTTAAACAGCCAAAATTTTTGAACTTCATTCTTCCTTTCCTGAAGCTTGTACTATTATTGTTCTTGTTTCCTTACTTCTCACTAGCTCTGTCCTTATCGTTTTTTTAATGTCTTTCTAATTGTGCTGATAATTTATCCTTTAGTTAATTTGAAAGTCTGGCCCGCCTAGATTAGCCCTTGCTGTCTGCCGGCCGGCGAATCTTTTTTTGTACAAATTTTGAAAGGAAAGCGGTTCTGTTTTTTGTTTGTTAATCAATTGGAGCACAAAAAAACGGCGTTTTCAAACGAGTTAACTCTGGACAGCTGGAGAGTGAACTTGAAAAGTTGTGTTTAGGTGACCGTTTTCACCGAATACGTGTGGATGGAAGGCCAATCCGAAAAGGAAAAGTTGTGTTTTCAAGCGAAAACGGGTACGTGTGGACGGGGCCTTAAGGCCCTGGCAATTGCAAATGAGGACACATTGTTGTGGACACATTGTTGCCGACACATTGTTTCCTTGTTTGCCCGCGCGCAACATCTGTTGCGGACACAAAATTTGTGTCGAAGACTCAAAAAAATGTTTGTGATTTTTTTTTCAGAAAAATTTTGTGTCCTCAACAAATGTTTCTCAGTTTGAGCAACATGGAAAGACAACATTCTGTTTTGTGTCCCGCTCGTTTGCTCATCCCAGAAACATCATATATGCATGAGCAACAATGTGTCTTCGTTTGCCAGCGCCTTTAGATAAAGAATTTGGAAGTCACTGAAGGAGCCTTGGTGTTTTCTGGAATAGTTTTTAGTCATATTATGTGTATTAAACTATTAATAGTTCGTACCAAAACTGCCCCCGCTGTCAAGCATAATAGTACATTTTGTATTGCTGTTTACTTATATTTATACCGTTTGTTGCTTGTAGGAAAACTTTCATTTGCATTCATTTGTCATTCTCGCGGAAACGTGAGAAAACTAAAAAACAATCAACTGCACAAGAATAAATTCCACGTTTCTCGAAACCAGAATTCAATAAATGAGCAAGCATTCTGAAAAATTTCTCACCTTTCCACGCGCGAGAATGACAAATAAATGACAAATCCAAAGTTTTCTTACAAGCAACAATGGAAAAGATTTGTGTGCCTGAGTCTTTCAGCTGCTCTCAGTCGCTGGAAATGACTTGTGCCGGATTGTGTTTCTGTCTCGAAGTTCGCAGTTTTGGATCAGTTCTCCACTCCCGAAAGCCTCTGCTTCAAATGCCACAAGGTTTCTTATTTCAAAAGTGTAACCTGAAATTTCTTCAAGTCTTCTCTTAAACTAAAAACAAAAATTAAAAAGTCAGAACCTCGCTTACCTCGACAAACCATGTGCTTCTGTCTTCACAAATGCTATTCTGCCCATATTTAAAGCAGTGACGTCTTCATTACCCGCAACTCCCTTCGGCTATTACTGATGCATGTACGTTTGAAAAGGAATTGAAATATAAAACAAAGCTTTTCTGTGGCTGAAACTAAAGAGTTCCATTAGAAACGAGTCTTGTTTTCTGAAATGACGCATTAGATAATATTTATTATTGTAAACGTTTATGTCGCAAAATATTACAGTTACGTGTTTCTAGTAGAAAAACGATGCATTTTCCAGTCGGGGTATTTTTACTCTATAAATGTATCTTTGCAAAATATAACATGCATGTTTTCAATTCAACGTGCTGGTAATGTAAAATATTAAGTATTGTTCACACAGATCTCTGCAGGGCTGAGTTAATAGGAAAAGATTAACACTTCCCTGGCGGGAAACCACCTACACTGACACGCCAAAATATACCAGCAGCTAACAGTCCCCTCATAATATGGATGGATATTATATTTGTGGTTTCAACGAATTGGGCTTATTCAGTAGCCAGGCAAGACTCATGTCATCAAATATTTGATCACTTAAGAAATTCCCCAATTGGCTTTTCATATTTGAGATGAAACAGAAACAAGTGTTTCGTCCTTGGAGATCAATGTAGCCACATGTACTTAATAACTACTTATAAAGTTCAAAATTATCGAGGACTCTCTAAAATGCTGGCAGTAGTCCGCGTGTATTATTATTCAGTCTTTATCAGCTTGAATTGTGTTCCAATGCTTAATTATCTTTTCCCAAGCTTAGTCGTTTATTTTGCTTGTTTGATTCGTTTATTTTGCTTGTTTAATTTCATCGAATTTCCATTACAAAGGACTTCAACCTTTTTATTTGTGTTTATTAAAGTCTACGAGTCCTCTGCTTCTACGTTCGTTATCGGGGTGACCAGTTTCAGGATGTAAGTGATCAGGCTTTCGTTCATAGACTCAGCTTAGTTGTAATCGCTAAATTAGGCGCGAATACTGTTTGGAGTCAATTTAGGTGATCACAGGCAAATTTCCTTCAACTTTGTAACTAAAAGTTAAGTTGATTTTGAGTTTTGCGAGGACAAGAATGTCCTTTAGTGATTCTACCTTCATGTATGATATGCAATCGGTGGCTGGTTAAAGATATGTTTTAATGTAGGTGAACTTAACTTCAATCAGGATTTTCTTTAAAACGAGTGTTGGAGGGTAGCCTCTTTTAAAGAAACTTTGTTTGAAGTCTCGTTGATGTTTTCAAAGATCTCTTTGACTGAGTAAGTTCCTAAGAGACGTAGTGTCTTGAAATGGCAATCATCTCCTTGTCGGAAACTGTCTGCGCCATGGTAGAGTTCTGAAAAGAACTGTGTTTCAGCTTTGAGATGCAAGACCGGTTTCGGAACCAAAAGATTGGATCCTTCCTCAGTTGCTTTTAAGCTTTTTTTTTTTGAAGAGCTCGGAAGGAGAGCTGGTTTCGAGTGCTGAAGGTAGAATCACGTCTCTTTATATAGCGGACTTCAACCGTAGTTTGTTTTGTGATTGGTTAGTTACAAGCGGGATTCTTATTGGAAGATATAGATTATCCAATGGCGTGAAGGGGGTTTCGATCCTGTGAGGTGTAAAGATCACATCTTCAGTGCAGTGTGTAATGAGCGCAAAATTATGCAAACAGAGCAACTTTGCGGTGTTTTCGAAGGGTCGAAAATCACTCAGTGCGTTGGGTGTGATTTAAAGGTATTTTCGAAATATATAGTTGTTTTGTGATAAAGTGCATACTGATCCAAAAATGACGTTGGATAAAAAATCCGTAGTCCTGTTTACGCTCGTTATCGAAATGATCAGTTTCAGGATGTAAGTGATCAGGCTGGTCCGGAGAGATCGGTTACAATAAAAACGTGTTTTGTTGCACCCTAAACCTTTGAAAATTTTGACTATTTAAAAGCTAATGATCGATCGAGTCAAGATCACTGACGAAAAATATATTAATCATATTAGAGCTCCTTCAACCTACGAATCAAACTGTAATATATCTCTTTCTTCTAGTTAGAGTGAGACTTGGGCTCACACGAATACATGAATCACCAGCATACTAAGAACAAACTATTTAGAGCCCATCAAATCGAATGTTACATAACGAGCCAGAGCCTCTTAGCAACCAAAAAAAATAGGTGGGTACCCAGCTGAGATTGGAGACTTTTAGTCCTGTATCTCAGCTGGATACCCAGTAGCTCGCAACATTCCTATTCCATTAGACAATGATCGTATTTCGTGTCTTGTGTGGTAAAGGCGTCATCTTTCGCGCAATCCTGTCATCATCCATAGGCGTGAAAGTTAATTAAATGTGCAGTATTTTTGCAATCATGTCATCATGCTTAGGCGTAAAAGTTAATTAAATATGCAGTATTCGAAATAAGTATACAACTTGCTTAAAATAGAGATGAGGGCGGGTAATATAATAAGAAGGCAAAATAAAAATTTCGGTGATTGTTGTAAAAACGGCGGTTTAACCGAATATCCTCGCGTCCGCTCCCAGTATAGTAAAGCACAGACCGTGGCGCCAATGAGATTTAGCGGGATATACGTATTTTGTAACAACAACACTTTTTTTTATTCACATTTCCATTACACGGTTTGTAAAACTTATTTAATAATTAGCAACTTAACACATAAAATAATCAATCACAATTTAAACTAAATATTATTACATAGAAGGAAATGCCTAGCAGCTAGATAACCGTAAGGTTTTCGAGCTAGCAGCTAGCTCTTTGATGGTAGTTTCGAATGTACAGGACATCACAATACTAGACATACACAACATCGTAAGACTTACACAACACACTACAAAAAAGAAAAAAAGAAAAAAAAAGAAAACACGTAGATGGCAAAAAAAGAAAAGAAAACAGTCATAATAGTGCATGGCCATATGATTAGAATAATTTCAGTATGTTAATTGTTCGGCCAACAAGTATTCTTTCAATTTTTTAGGAAAATTATAAGTTGAGAAGTTTTTAATATGGGTGGGGAGCTGTTGCCACATTTCAGTCGCCATAGCCGATGTTGTTTGTTTCCCTATGTTAGTCCTGAAACGCGGTTTGTAAAAATTACTTTTTGAAGCATATCTCGTATTATATGTATGGACTTCACTTGCATAGCGAAAATGCTGGCTAAAGATATCTGGTAATTTCTTAGAATGCCATTGATGAGTGAAGTAAAGAAGCTTTAATTTATAGATATTTTTAACAGTAAGTAAATTCAGTAAGTTAAGTAATGGTAATGCACTGTCTGTATCTGGTCCATACAAGGTGGCAAAGAACATAAACGAATAACATGATTTTGTTTTGTTTGGATTTTTTTTCATTTGGGTAGCAAATGCACTGCCCCAGGAGGTTATCGCATAAGATATATAAGGATAGATGAGGTTATAGTATAGTTGTTTAAGTTGCGAAAGGGAGGTGCAATGTCTAAGTTTGCTGGTGTTTCTAGAGATTCGAGTACAAAGATAGGAGACCTGGTGTTTCCATGATAGCGTATCGTCTAAAAGTACGCCCAAATATTTTATGTAAGTTCTCTTTTCTAAGCCATAGGCGGAGCCATCATTGTTAGTTAGTTTTACATCCCATGTTGTGTTTGTCTTCCTTTTAGGTGATTTAATTATCATATAATTAGTTTTCGTTAGGTTAATGGAAAGCTTGTTTAAGTCACACCACTCTTTAACTTTGGATAATTCTTGATTAATTAAGTTTTGTAATTCCACGGCGTTTGAGGAAGACACAAAAATATTAGTATCATCTGCAAATATTCTAAAGGACAGTTTATCGGAGCAGTTAGGGATGTCATTAATGTATAGTAGAAAAAGAAGGGGACCAAGAGAACTGCCCTGCGGGATACCACATTTAACAGTTTGTTTAGAAGATTCCACACCATCAATGCTAACATATTGCTGTCTATTGGTAAGATAACTAGTAAACCAACTCAATGGGAGTCCCCGAACGCCATATTTCTCTAATTTGTTCAACAGTATAGCATGATTGACGGTATCAAAGGCCTTAGCGAAGTCGAGAAAGACTCCGCATGTAAATAGATTATTATCTACTCCTTGCTTTAAATTGTCAGTAATTTCTAAAATGGCTTGTTCAGTCGATCTGCCCTTCCTAAAGCCAAACTGGTATTGACTTAAAATGGCATACTTTTCAACATAGCTTGTTAACTGCTTACATACCAGTTTTTCAAAAATCTGTGTAAATAGAGAAAGTACTGAGATAGGGCGAAAGTTAGTCGGGTCAGTGATATCACCACCTTTGTCCACTGGAGTTACTTTGGAAATTTTGAGAATGTCAGGCATAAAACCTTGCTCTATGGAGAGATTGTAAACCTCAGTCATTGCCTCATAGATGTGGTCTCCGGCCAACTTAAAGCACTTTGCGGGGACTCCTATACACGACAGGGCATTCTTCTCGCATCAGAGACTAGCAACAAAACGGAGTTCCAGAGTGTTACTAAAACGAGTAACGAAGTACAGTTTAAACGAGTAACAGAACGAAAATTCACAAGATGAAAAAAAAAAGTCAGAAAACGAGTAACAGTGCAAAAAGAATATAACGTCAAAAATTAATGAGATAAAAATATGAAGCAGTAAAAGGAAAAAGTTCAAAGGATAAAAATATCGATAAACAGAGCCAGGAACATTTGCACTTAACGTGATACGAGAAAAAGGAGGCAGAAGGCAAGTGCTGAGATTTACTCTAGTAATTCAGATTTTCCCTGTTAATGTCATATGGCTCGATTTTCCCTGTTAATGTCATATGGCTCATTCAATAATGTTGCCATTGCCGGGTTGTTAGAAACAGAGAACTGGGATGTTGAAAGCGTCATAAACTTGGATAGTTCTCTCACAGTATATAAAGAAATTTTTAAGTTGAACTATTCCGAATAACGATTGTAAACTTCATCTGTTGAAGTACACGCCAGAACGAAAAGCTTCACTAAAGAGTGTAGGAGAACGACCATTAGCGCTAGAATGTCGTCACTCACGCACTCGCGTGTGTTCCGTTTGTATCAATGTCCCGGCCACTTAAATATCAAAAATATACCCAGCGATGGCTTATTATAGAAAGTTTTTAACAAGGCTATGAACCTAAATTATTGTCTCTTAGTTAGCCAAAACTATACCGTAAACGCTTGACCGTCTCAAACCTGTGTAAACCATAAAACGATATGGAACATTTGCTTAGATTTTTATCTGCGTTTAAAAAAACTTTTCATGTTCTATATACCAGTAGCACTCAGGTATACAGAGATGCCATGGACCTCAACCTGGATGAATCAGTTAAGGTATAGAACACTTGCCTAGATTTTTATCAGCATTTGAAAAACTGTTCATGTTATATATCCCAGAAGCACTCAGGCATACAGTGATACCATTGACGTCAACCTGGATGAACCAGAAAAGATATAGAACACTTGGCCTAGAATTTTATGTGCATTTGAAAAAATTGTTCATGTTATGTATCCCAGAAGCACTCAGACATACAGTGATGCCATGGACCTCAACCTGGATGAACCAGAAAAGATATAGAACACTTGGCCTAGATTTTTATCTGCGTTTCAAAAAACCGTTCATGTTCTATATACCAGAAGCACTCAGGCATATAGTGATACCATGGACCTCAACCTGGATGAACCAGAAAAGATATAGAACATTTGCCTATATTTTTATCTGCATTTAAAAAAATTGTTTATGTTATATATCCCAGAAGCACTGAGAAATACAGTGATGCCGTGGACCTCAACCCGGATGAACCAGAAAAGATATAAAACATTTGCCTAGATTTTTATCTGCATTTAAAAAATACTATTCATGTTATATATCCCAGAAGCACTCAAACATACAGTGATGCCATAGACCTCAACCTGGATGAACCAGAAAAGATCTGATTTGGAACATTTGCCTAGATTTTTATCTTCAAGTTATATATGCTAAGTCACTTGAATATTTCACTACTTCCATTTTCCTCGCACAAACAAACACAAAGCCCTAGACTGCTTGTCAGTTTGAGAAAGATCAGTATATTTAAAACATTTTTTAGGAGTAATAGGAAATGAAGAGTGTACCTTTCAGAGCCTGTTTCTGAAAGAAAATATTCCCTGCAACAACAATTTTAAATTTTCAAGCTGCCACTATTTTAACCATTGTCACAAGTAGAAGAGATAGTCGTCTAATATTATATTTTGCGCTTTAACAGAAAACCGCTATGCAAAATATATAAGCACCCATATCCAGTTATAAAGACAAAATAAAGTTCCGCCCACTCCCGCGCCCCCTACCAGCCATATCTTCATTAATTGATGACGAGTGCGCACGTATTTCGCGGCTTCATATTTGCCGCCATAATTAACATAACATTGTTACATATACATAACTATGCTTCAATAGAAATATTACCGCTCAACAATGGTCCAAAAGCTGAGGGAATTCCAACTAAATCAAATCTTACAGAAAACTCTACATTAGCATTAAATCCAGAGGAAATTTCATTGACGATTCCTGCCTAAAATACCAAAGCAACCAAATCGAAAGTCACATCGATCTTACCTCTTCTTTTCATTTTTTCCCTTTTGAAATTTGTCTGAAGCGACTAACTTCGACTTAAAAAGTAGTTACAACTTACCAAAGTCGATTGCGCGTCTAAGAAACCACCGGCCAAAACAGAATTTCAGCCAGTGAGAGAAGGTGGCAATCGCTGCAATTGCTGACCATCACATGCCGTAATGCGCATAAGTAAAAAACTCAAAAACAAAATCGCGTCCATCGCTAAAGCATAACATTTGACGAAACTAGCGTTTTATATTCGAGTAAAACCATAAAATGCCATGAGCATATTGCGTCAGCGTGCCGCAGGAGGTAAATAAAATTGTGCCCCTGAAGCGCGTTTAAACAATAGTACTTTGTAGATTTATGTATGTCACGTGACATTACAGAAGGTGTGCTCTCCGGCAGAGAAACCGCAAATTGAGTACTTTGAAGGCTCCAATGCAGACCTATGATGTCACTCCTTAGCAACCAGACATCAACCGGTTATCTCTGGCTCGTGATGCACGCACTGAATTTTGTTTTCTTAAAAATGTTCTTTTCTTTTATTTATAATTTCCTTTTTCCTTCCGCAGGATTTCGCTCCATGGAGTTTCCTTCTGCCTTCTTCTTTGTTAACAAACGTCTTACCAAGCACACGATAAAAACCATCAAAGTCTTGGACAAGGATCTCTGTGAACTCCACTGTTATCAGGAGGACAACTGCGTCAGTTTTAACTTTAAAAAGTACCCCGAAAATGGAGAAGTACACATATGTGAGCTAAATAACTCCACTCATCTGGACCACGACGGCGAGTTGAAGGATGATCCATCTTACCTTTATAAAGGGGCCAAGGTAACGGTTATAACCATACATTTTGCCCACAGACAGTTGCCCCAGGTATAATGTCATTGCATTCAATTTGATTAGTCATTTCAAAAACATTATTCAGTCTATACTAGTGTCATGTGACTTAATTAATTGCTGAATTGCGCATGAGCGCCAGTAGTTCTACGGACCTCGTGGCTTGTGATCGTTCATGCAGAATTACTGTTAGAACATTAAAAGACGTCAATTTCAAGTGAACTGTGTTCTAACGTCTATGCGACATGGTGGCAGCGGTGAGATGAACAGATGATAAGATGTTGAAACTCGACCAGCCAGAGAAGCTTGACTTCGCAAAGCCTCATGAGTGGCTGGATTGGAAGCAGCGTTTCGAGCGGTTTAGATGCGCTACGAAACTAAATGAGGAAGATGAAGTTCTTCAGATAAATTCCCTTATCTACACCATGGGAAAAGAGGCAGAACACATATTCAGAGCGTTTACATTTACGTCTGGCGACGAAAAGAAGTACGCCAAAGTTATCGAGAAATTCGACAATCGCTTCATACCGAAGATAAATGTTATTCACGAGCGAGCATGTTTTCATCGCCGCGTCCAAAAAGAAGGAGAAACTGGGGAAACGTTATCAGTCAAGAAGGGGTGAGCCCAGACCCAGACAAAGTTAAAGCAATTCAGGAACTTCCAGCACCACAGAACGTACCAGAGTTACGTCAAGTTCTTGGAATGATCAATTATCGGGGGAAATTCGGACCAAACCTGTCAGTCGTGACAAGTCCAATGAGCGAGCTACTGAAATCTGATAGTACCTGGATATGGTCCCATCACCAGCAGGAAGCCTTTGAGAAAGAGAAAGCCGTGGTAACCACAGCGCCCGTCCTAGTCTTCTACGGCGTAAACAAACCAACAGTGGTCAGTGCAGATGATAGCACCTATGGGTTAGGTGGTGTCCTTCTACAGAAGCATGGTGACCATTTACGCCCTGTCGCGTTTGCCTCGCGTACTCTTACCGATTCCGAAAAGAGGTACGCCCAGGTTGAAAAGGAGTGTTTAGCATCAGTGTGGGCGTGCGAGAAGGTTTCCTATTACCTTTTCCGGTCTTGATTCATTTCAGTTGATGACAGATCATAAGCCGTTGGTACCGCTGATTAATCATCAAGACCTGGATAGAATACCCTTAAGATGCCAGCGTCTCCTTATGCGCATGATGAGATTTAAAGCGAAGGTGGAACATGCGCCTGGAAAGGAACTAGTAATTGCTGATACCCTTTCAAGAAATCCCCTCGCAGGTCTCTCCAAGACATCCGACGCAAAAGACAGATGTCAAAGCCTATGTCGATGCAGCCGAAACGGTACGACCAGCTTCACCTGAGAAGGTGAAACAGATAAAGTACGCTACTTCATCTAATCCTCAGCTGAGTTATGTTCTTGATTATACTGTCAATGGTTGGCCGAAGTACGCTACAGATGTACTGGAAGAAATCCGTCAATATCATGCAGTCCGTGGAGATCTCTCCGTAGCAGATGGCAAGATCATCTATCGAAACCGCCTAGTCATACCTCCCGCCCTGCAGTCCGAGATATTAGAGCGTATCCATGATGGCTATCAGCGCATAACCAAGTGTCGCGAAAGAGCTAACATGTCAGTTTGTTGGCCTGGCATTAGCCGTTGCATTCAGGACAAAGTGTCAAACAGTGACTTTTTCCAAGAGAATTTACCTAGTCAGAGAAAGGAACCATTTATCACTACACCTCTCCCAGAAAGAGCGTGAAAGAAGATTGGTGCAGACTTGTGTGAACATGAGGGGAAACAGTTTCTCGTGGTTATTGACTATTAATCAAGATTTCCTGAAATTGCTTATATGCCCAGCACTACCAGTAATGGTGTGTTTACTAAACTCAAGGATATCTTTGCCCGATGGGGAGTGCCAGACGAAATTGTGAGTGACAATTCAATTCTCTTCAGATCAGTTCCGAAAGTTTAGTCAAGAGTATGACTTCAAGCATACCACCACTAGTCCTTACTATCCGCAAGCCAATGGAGAAGCAGAAAGTGGAGTTCGCATCGCCAAGAAGATATTGAGGCAGCGTGATCCCTTTACTGTACTTATGTCTTACAGATCTACACCTCATACAGCCACAGGTGTAACTCCTTGTCAGCTGATGATGGGAAGAGAAATTCGTACCCTTCTGCCTACACTGGAGGCCAACTTGAAACCTGTGCTACCAAGCCAAGAAGAAATTACAAGAAAGGATGAGGAAGCGAAAAGAGCTTACCGCCAGCACTTTAACAACAGACATTAAAGAATACAAGTCCTTCCTTATCTATAGCCAGGAGACTCAGTTCATGTGAAGTTGGACCAGCAGAAAGGATGGAAGATACCTGGAAGAGTTGTAGCGAGAAGCGATGAAGCACCCTTCAGTGTGGTGCGCAGAAACCGCAGGCATCTGCGCATAGTGAACAGTCCTGGTAGAGTGGAGATACCTGATGAGCAACAGATGGATCTAGAGACAGAGTCACATTCACAAGATCCAGGCTCAGAATCTTCACGTTTTGAACCAGAACAACCACCGCAAATTGTAAAACCTTGCAGAGTGACATCAGCCGTGCCCTCCTCTGCATCCGAACAGTCCAGTTTACCTCAACCAGAAGTTAGAAGTCAAGTGGTCGTGTCGTGAGGAAACCTGCCCGATTTAGAGACTTTGATTCGGGATTTGAGAACACTAATAGAGACATTGACTGATTGAGACTCGATATAATCTTAGCGAGTTGCTCAAAGGAGGGAGATGTCATGTGACTTAGTTAATTGTTGAATTGCGCATGTGCGCCAGTAGTTGTACGGACCTCGTGGCTTGTGATCGTTCATGCAAAATTTCTATTAGGACATTGTAAAATTCATTAATAATTCATAAGACTAACGACCAATCTACGGGTACTATTTGAGTCACATGTATACCTCTCTAAACCCCAATAAAAATTATTAACTTTCATTAAAGGTGTCCTGCTCCGCTAATTAGTATGCATTAACTTTGATACAGATCTCTACTGATTAACATTACAAACACGACAAACACAATCTATTGTTTCATTTCACAAGTAACATAAAATATTCGCGTCCGACCTTTATGGGCTTTAAAGCGGCTCGCCTGCGGCTCGCCGTTTCAACTGCCCATAAAGGTCTCCCGCTCATATTTTATGTATTACTTAAAAGACGTGTAGTTCAAGTGAACTGTGTTTTAACGTCTATGTTAGCGACAACTAGAATAACTCAACAAACACTTGCGATGGTACGGTTTTAAATACATTCAACATGGTGGTTAACAAGTTTAAAACTTTGATGCTGTGGAACGCAAATTTCGCGCTGCTTTAGTAGTGCTTTATGGCCTGTTTTGTGGTCTCAATCCTTACAACCCTAACATTCAAGTGGAAACTTTATAGTGATGTTGATTTGTGGTCATTTGCTTTTGAAAACATTTTTATCGTGGGTACGTTGTAGGCAGTAAAACGCCCTTGTGTGCCTCTCCCTGCTTACACATAACTCCCTGCTTACACATAACTCGGTCTTCGACTAGATGAGGCGTACAACAAACGAATTCACGACTAAGAGGTCAGTAGAAGCAAAAAAGTATTTCATTTGTTAAGTTAACAAATTGACTGTCTTTCTTTAATTTACTTTCTTCCTGTTTTGCAGAATGCTTGTGGGAAGGGGAAAAGATGCGAGAACAACGGGATTTGTCAATCTGGTTTCACCGACAAAGGATATCGTTGCGTTTGTAGGGAAGGATTTGGGGGCGCTCACTGTGAACAGGGTAAAATTGTTGAGTTAGGAAGTCTTATACTGAACAGAAAAACAACAACAACCAGAACAGCAGGAATACAGTGCCACTCTGCAGAAGAAAATAACTACTAAAATTCCATATTTCGTTTTTGTGTTTTGTGTGTGTGTGTGTTTTTTTTTTTTTTTTTTTTTTTCGTGTTTGCTGTTTTACACAAGTGCTTGTTTTGCCAGGTACATGTTGTTAAATCTCGCCTAGCCCAAGGATAACGAGAACTTAAATTTTGCTGTTAGTTTAAATTTTAACAAGTTAATGACTGTTAAGGAAACAATTATCGACTGATATAAATTAAATCCAGCTAAGTTACTATAACTGTTTGGTTCTCTTAAGGTATTCCTTCTTGCTTTTGGTGCATGGTGCAGCTAAACCATTCCAAGCGATGTTCAAATTACCAAATATAGTGGAATGTCTGGCATCAGACTTTTTTTCTTGAACATAAACAAACTGCTCATGTGATTTCAAGGCATTTAGTAAGCACATCTTCGTAACATAACTTGGATAAGTTGATTTTCATTTCTGAATTCGCATTGCCTAAATACCGTTTATGTGTTTGGCATATTGATGCCAAAACTTAAGCTTTTTCTTGTCTTTTGTATAATAAATACCTGTTTTTATTCCTATACATGAAAACTGAGGCAATAATGAGACAGTAGGCAGGACTATGGAAATTCGTTTCTATTTAACACTTGCAAAATATCAGTTTTAGTTAGTATCACAAATATGTCATAGCGAAATGGCTAGATACTGAATTGTTCGTTCAAATGCTACTGCTTTGGACAAGTGCAAAAATAATAATAATAATAATAATAATAATAATAATAATAATAATAATAATAAAGAGTTAGTCACAGCTTAATATATAATATTCTTTTATTTCCTCAGTTTTTTCAACCAAAACACAAGCAACCCACTCAACAAGCAAGTCACCACCGCTGACCGTCTCGGAAGGTGGGCTGTCATCGAACTCCGATTCTGCCGACCTTTTTAAAAGTTCCTCTATTTCGACTACTGTTTTGCATAGTGTATCAGCCTCATCCTCAGTAATCGTGAATGGAATTGTCTCATCTTCCTCTTTGAAGAGCATCCCAATTAGTGCGTCGACATCGAATTCACAAAGTGCTTCAACCTCAATGTCAGCAAGTGTGTCACAGACTTTCCTGTCCTCCTCTAGCTCTATGCAGAGAGTTTCGACACCTTCTGGAAGCTTTCCTCCTAGTTTGACCCTCTTGCAATCGAACAGTGTCTCAGCAAGTGCCTCGGATCCCATATTGACGGGCGTGTCGGGTACTGTGACGGGATGGACATCTGCCTGCCTTTCTCATACCATCTCAGCCTCGACATCAACCAGTGTCTCCCTTAATGTCTCAGCACTAAACCCTAACAGCTTCTCATCTATTGCACCCTTATTGACTTCTTCAATTGTCTTGTCTTCAGTTGTGACAACGTCGATATTTGTCAGTTTACCAACGGTCTCCTTTACTTCGGCCCCTGGTAAGTTGTCCTCTAGTAGGTGTTCAACCACGTCCTTAAGCAAATTGCCAACGGCTTATATGTCTTAGTAATAATAAGTAATTTTTGGTTCTTTTGTGACTCATGTACTATAACTGTCACTTTGCGTAAGAAAGCCATTTTGAAGTGCTCCTACGACGAAAATTTTGCTCTTTATTTTCCACTTATTTTGTCGTGAATTTTTTATGCTATGAGTTTATTAATACAATGCGGCAAAATATAGGAAAATGTTAGCGATTTCAACGGAGAAATAGCAAGCCAAAGTTCGAGAAAAATCCCCCTGCCATCACTTGGTTGGTAGAAGCGATGCCTACGATTGTACTACGAAGCAGAAACTCGCACGATTTGAGTTGTAACGTCACATACGCATCGAGCTACATGATCAGCTTTTTGCTCAGAGTGAAGTCAATGAATCGCGTCGAATTCTATTTCCAGTTTGTCTGGAAGTGAAGCATAAAAAATTTTTATGAAGAGAGAGTTGAATTTTCGGGTGTGTTCCTTATGATGAAACTTTGGAGCCCGTTAGCCACTGCATCGACATCTACATATGGTAACTTGCAACATCTCAAGGACGTGAAGCAAGTATTAAGACAAAAATAAAAATAATTGATACATAAAATTTATGAAAAATAAATGTCTGCAGCTGCTTTGAAGGTGCCGATGCTTGGCAGCTCGTTCCAGTCTTTAATTGTTCTAGGCCAAAAACTGAATTTTAACTCGTCACATGATGTTTGTATTTAGTTTAAACTTCTTGGCATGCGAGTTCCTTGTTGTAGTGTACGTCTACCTCTCCACACAAGGTGGAAAATCAGGGCAATTCGTCTCCTGTGTTCAAGCGGTTGCCAATTCAGATGGTTCAATGCTCTTGCCACACATCCTGGCTCCCTTGAGATGTTTCTCGTTGCAAAACGGACTGCTCGTCTTTGGACTTGGTCTAGGCCTTCTGCAAGAAGTTGAATAATACGAAGCACATTAATGGCTCACGTGGGTAGATTTTCTCCCCAAATCTCACAAACAGCAATTGAAAAGTAATCTGTTCCTAAGAAAACAACTTACTGACGACACCAGCAATAAACAAAGAACAGATTAACCGACTTATTTTGTTAATAATCATCTACATCTTTACATCACTTATAAATTACTCGGTATTATTATCAGTAATGATTTAAAGTGGAGCGAGCATATTGACTACATATCGAAAAAAGCTTCGAAGCGCCTGTATTCCCTAAGGATTCTTAAAAAAAAGTTGGTGTTAATAGAGATGGAATTCTCAAAGTTTACCTGACAACAATAAGACCTATATTAGAATACGGCGTGCAAGTCTGGCAAGATATTCCTGAATTTCTTTCAAATAAACTGGAATCAATTCAAAAAAGGGCTCTACATATTATCTATTCATACCACAGTTATTTAGATGCCCTTAATACTACCAACCTTAGCAGCCTGAAAGAAAGACGAACTCAACTCTGCTGTAAATATATTCGGAAGACGTCTCAAAATGATCACCCCATTATATTCCTTATACCGAAAAAAGCAACTAGTGGTCATACTTACAACCTGCGGTTTGGCGACAACAATAGAAATATTCTTTATGCTGGTAGGATTTGTTGCCGGACCCAGCGTTCAGGTTCCTTTATCTCATTCGCTGGCAAATATGTAGATTTAAGATATTTTATTGTTTTTATAGTAGTAGTGGTCTTAATTATTTATTGATTGTAATTTTTAGCCCTTTAATTCAGTTAATTCTGCAGTGTGGCAAATAAACGGTATATTTATTCATTTATATTTATCTAACGGAGCGGCTTACAGTCTTCGCAGTCAATAAAAACACGGCTTAATCGACAGACGACAAATAACAGCAAGGAATGGAACGCGAACGCCTTTAAGGACCCCAAAATTTATACCATCTACTGACGTTACACAACTCTCTTTGCTCTGATGATGATTTGCGCTCAGGTTGTCGAAACGTAAAAAGAGGACATTACATGGCCGTGCAGAGATACAAAATTTGTGCTCACTCGTGAAATATTTTTCAAAAATCGTAGAGAAATATCGAGTCTCCAGGCGGCAATGTAATGTTCTATTTATTATACAAACACCCACAGGCAATGATTGAAATACCAAGCCATTTCGATTTCGCTGCAAAAAGCGCGACTTATTATGAAACCATAGTGACAGTGATCTTTTCACTTGTGAAGATATATATGTTAGTTGCCGGCCGGGAAGTCCGTTATGGGAAAAACTGTGCCCTCGGTCTCGAGTATGGCCCTCGGCCAGCGACCTCGGGCCATGCTCGAGACCTCTGGCACAGTTTTTCCCGACACAGTTTTTCCCGACCGACCAAGGGCGGCAAATCACGTGTTTATTTTTTGGTTATTACGCGGGAATTTGCAGTGACGTTTAGTCGGTAAAAAAAATACTACTGAACAAAAGTTTTCAAATTTCTCGCCTTACCGCGGCAAAAATTGATCCTCGAAATCTTCACAGAGAATTTTAACAGGCACTTTAAGGTCAGAAACCTGCACTGTATTAGAGGTAAGTTTACCTTGCAGAGTTTCTAACGTTTTCTAGTATTTAATATGCAGCTGAAAATAGTTCCTCTCGCGTGAAACCTGCACCTCAACACAAAGGCATGAATTGAACGATAAAAGAAAACGGCTCTTTTCTTCTTGAATTAAACTTACTATAACGTCGATTTAAAAATTGAAAAAGTGTAAAATGCTAAGCAAAGAAACCGATTAAACGCAGTAAAATATGTTAAAGCTCGTAAATTAAAACTACGACTATCGCTGCAACAACGAACAACAACAACAAGTACAAATAATTTGTACAACACTGGCCACAGAAACGGAATGTCATGACAACAAAATACAAGCGTATACTTTGTTGTTCGATTAAATCTTGAAAATACCTCGATTATACAAGAGAAAACAAAGAATGACAACCCGAAATGGCGTTTACAGCGCCCAACTTATAGTAATAAATGGAGGTAAGCTAAGCTACAACTTTGAAATTAAATTCGAATGTGTACTCAGTTGAGTGTACTCGCCTTTTACAGAAATTGCAACGATTTTAATCCCACCAATTGTTTCTTGATCCACTTAACAACCATTCATGGTTAATATAAAACTTCATTTACGCCATTTTTGCGCTTTCACTTTGATGAAAATTCTCGCTCGCTTCCAAGTTTCCTTTAAAGTCGGTAGCGGTCCGTACTCGGGGTCCGGATGGGAAAATCTGGACCGCTGCTGCGCGCGCCATCAGCCAATCAGATTCAAGGATTTAGGATTCGAACCGCTGAGATGCTTCAGAAAAAAATTAAACATGTTATTTTCACGTGAGAAGATATCATGTTTTCCTTTGAAAACTCACCTGGTATTTCATTGATGTTTATCAAGAGAGATTCTCTCTAGTAGTATATATAGAGGATTAAGCAAATACCAGTTGATCGTGGGAGCCTTATTTCCCCCAAATAAACCCCCCAACCATTAACTCCTCCGCTGCACTCGGAGTTAATGGTGAAGGGGGGGGGGGTATTTGGGGGAAATAAGGCTTCCACGATCAACTGGTGATTTTTTAATCCTCTATATACTACTCAAGGCAAAAAACCTTTTTTCTGTTATAAACCCCCTATTAGAGAAACATGGTGTGTGTGTATTCTGAAACGCGTGCGTGTTTGCGTGTTTATCCATGGCAAATCAGATTGACCAAAAAGCTCTTGAGGAGTTTATTCAGCAAATGTTCGCGGACATGGCCCCACAGGAAGAGCAGCGGTTTGCGGAGCTGCTTGCGGACCAAGCGCCTCTGTGGGGCCCCCTTCATTCGACCATTCAAAATGTGTTGGTCGAGCCTTTGCCTGAAGCAACAAAAGCAAAGCTGCCCCAACCTTTGCGCCCGCAACCCTTCAAACCAACTCCTCGCCCACGGACGAGAAGAAGCCAGCAAGAAAGACAAACACAGCAAGAGCTGCTGAGTTTGTTGGACATAAAACCCGTTGCGAGAAGACGGACAGCTCTGGGATTGATGATCCCGCGCGAGGGGGTGGAGCAAGGAAGGCGAGGGCGCCGGTTTGTCATTTGGCGCACGATTCGGGACCTGAAACAAGATACCTCTTTCGGATTTATGGAGAAAATCAGAGAAAGTGTGCGCACAGCCTTTTATCTCAGATACATTTACAGCTATCAACTGCAAAACATTGAAAATGGTGATGTGCTTGTATATAACAAAAACACAGGATCTCCATGGTTTAACTCTTTCAACAGAATCTGAAGCATGGTTGAGAAGCAAAGAAGCGGATCGGCTGAGTGGGGAACAAACTGAAAGACCGAACACAAAATGGGTGTTCCTGAATTTTTACAGTCTGGATGAAAAAGCTGTGTTAGATCGCCAATGTTTGGTGGGCACATGCCCCCTTCTAGACTGGTTGAGAAACCTCGCTGACGGTCGAGCAATGGTGGCGCTGGACACCTTCCAGGACCTTTTGTGTCTTTGGCGTTACATTGCGGTTCACCGCGGCGCCAGGCCAGATCGCGCGCTTGTGCAGGGGTTTTTTGGCACCCCACCAGCTGGGCCCTTGCAAGAGGTAAGACGAAAGCGCCAAAAAAGTCGAAGCGTCGCAAACAACCTTCGAGAAAGCTTTCTTTCCCGACGAAATTCATTTCGGGGCCGCCAACTGGATTGAACGAGAAGCCACACGCCGAAACATTCATATTCACCATGCCGGGTGAGGGCATGGAGGAGAGCGGTGGGTTGTTGGGACCCCGTGGATGGGTTTCACCCCACAACCAAAACCGTGTTTCAATATCATGGTTGTTTCTTTCACGGTTGTCCGAAATGCTTTCCTGACCGGAAAACCAAGGAAAGCCCTAAAGACTTTTTTAGAGCCACCGTTGCTCAAACAAAAGCGCTTCGCGCTGAGGGCTTCCGAGTGGTCGAAGGGTGGGCGTGTAAAGTTGGGCGTGGAGGAAAAAAACCGCAAACCTTCACGAAAACCTTTCCAAACGCTATCATGTACGATTTTGAGTCGTACGGCGACAACAATCAGCGAAAAGAACCAACTGCTTCTCTCACGTTGGAAAACATTCGTGCCCACTTCGGTTTCCATCGGTGACACACCGAAACGGTTTTGGCCCCTTGGAAGTGCAGCTGTACAGACGCACGTAAATGCTGTCCCCAGACCAGAAAAAGGTTGTGGAAAAATGTCTTGTCGGCGAGGGCGTGGTTTGCGGGGGTGGCGCCGCGCAATATGGCGGGTTTCTTGGCATGCTGGCTTCCATCGGCGTTCCTCTTGCCATCAACCTTGTTGAGAAGGTGTTGGGAAGAGGAATGCAGGTACGGTCGCGCCGCTCAGCCCCCCTCGTCAACGCCTGCCTCCACCCCTCCTCCCTCCAGGGGCAGTGGAATGCAAATGCGCCCTCCACCCGTCTGGTGCCGCTGGGAGGATTACGAACGCCCAATCTTCGGGCGGAGAAAAAAATGAGGTACAGGGACATGCCGCTTTCCAACGTTGACCTGATGAATTGGTGCAAATATCTGGGCATCCCACTCAAGGGCATCTTCTCCCGCAATGAGGCCAAACACCTGCACCATTCGCCCTGCATCCTCAACCTTGACGATTACGGAAAATTGGGCACACATTGGGTTTGTTGTTGGAAGGGAAAAGACATGAATATCTCGACTCTTTCGGGATGCCACCCCCAAATGAGTGGGATCTAGAAATGCGAAAGTTGGGAAAAACAACTTTTCTTCGCAACGACAACCAAATCCAGTGGATTGGGAGTTTGAGGTGTGGGTACTATTGTTTGCTTTTCCTCAATGAACGAAACAAAGGCACAAGTTTTGAAGAAATTCTTGAAATGTTTTCTGTCGATGTGCGTGAAAATGAGCGGGTTAGGAAAAATTATTTTTTGAATATACCGTGAACAAATGGAGGTTTACTGTATGAAAGACAGACGCAAAACCCCGAATGTACCCGGGATTGAACAGAATGTCACAACCAAAAACGGCCGAAACATGCTCAAGGTCAAATGTGCGGTCTGTGGCATAACAAAAACCCGCTTCTTACCAAAAACCTAGCGGGGCCCTCTCTTGCAGAGGGCGCTGGTGTTTTCACTGACCTTGCTGGCACAGCAACCGATTTGTTTTTGCAGCATGGGGTTCCATATCTGGCGAAAAAGGGGGTGGAAATGGGCCGCTTTTAAGCCTCCGAATCTTTACGAAACTCCAGTTTTGCAAAATAAAATGATCAATTATGGCATGAAGAAAGCCATTGGAGAAGTGGTTGGAAAAGTGGGCCACGAGCTGCTTGACCAACTTTCCACGAAAGTGAAGCCAAACATTCGGTACAAAACCGACAGTAAAGATCTTGATGGAAGGGACCTTCCTGTTCCTTTTCCGTTGGTTGATTTCTAGAAATTGTGGGATATTGTTTCTAACCCAAACCTCTACAAGGGTCGGGAAATTTCAGAAAAGGAGAGGCGCGCGATGGTTGCGAAATACAAGCGACAAAACAACAACTACAAAAGCCGGGGTGGCACGCGAAGTTACGGCTCATGGTTAAAATGGCAGGGTTACGGAAAGGGGTTTATTGGCGCCAGTCGTTTCGTTCCTGGCGGTTACTTTGTTTCGAATTTCAGTCCAAAATTGTTGAAAGTGTTTGCCAAGGCTGTGCCCGGTCACAAAGGTTACGCAGATGTTCTTTAGAAAACGCTGCAAAACTATTATGGAAAGGGTGTAGACATTCATCCTCTGATTGGCAAGCTGCCGGCACCAAAAAAGTTGGACTTTACCCGGCCACAACTACACCGGACCCTACAACCCTCTTGACCAATAGCTGACATATGATCCTGAAACGGGTGAAATTCAAGAAATTTACCAACACCCCAGCGGTCCAACCGATGCGGTGGCGATGCAGCAGGATGTCGATTACAGCAGTTGCGCTTTTCGCGCGAAGAAGTACGGAGAGGACGAAAAAAACTGCAAGCATATTGCCTACCACAAATTGGTCAAATCTCTTGACTCAATCACATGGAAACAGAGACAGTGGGGTCACGCTCTGGTCCGAAACGCCATCAATACGAAGGAAAAGCTTGGTCTGGGTGTCCAAAACCCGACGAACTTCCCAAATTATTTCCTCATTGGGATTAAGTTTCTCTTTCAATAAACAAACGAGCAACCAACACCCCGCGATCATTTGCTTTAGCAACGTATGTTATATAGTCACAATCCACCTTTCTTCAAAACATTGAATGTTTTCCACAAAGGGAACAGAAATCTGGTCGCGATCTTTTGCCAACGCACTTACCAGCGTCCATTCTGATTGCACATCCCATATGCGGGTACCTGAGTGAATACGCCAAAAACGTTCTCAAAAAAGTATGTTAAACCGCCCCCAAAAGCTCATCGTGTAGTTGGTTCCACCCCGCGCTTTTTTTGTCATTGAGTTTTGCTTGTACGGCAAAACTGAAAATTCTTTCCCTCAGCTCGGGGGAAGTTGGCTAACACCTTCCAGCAAATTCATTTGACTTGTGGGTGCAAATGTTCAATGAACTGTGTCGTACATCCCTTCAGCTTCAAGAAAGGTTTGAATATACTGTTCATCCTGGTTGGGGCATCTCAAATGTGCCTTTATTACCAAATAAATAAAACGGAAAAGCTTGCCCGCAAACCCCACGATTCTGCAGAACTCGTTCTCCCACAAACGAGGGGCTCTGATTGGTGCGGAGTGAGGTGTCAATTGATGTCTGTCAATCTGTAAATAAAGAGAAAGTGAATTCTTAAGTAGACCTCAACGTGGCGGACAAACAGCGATTGTGACAGCGATTTAGTCTTTCCAAGTCATCAGACTTGACTCCACTATGAAACAGAACAGTAGAAATGCGGTAGTGAAGAGGCGACGCCTTGGGAGTTTGATTTCTACACAGGCTAGCAGCAGCAAGGGCGATTCGGTTGGTTGAAGTTCCAATCATCTTTGTATCTTCGTCATTCAAACGTAACTGCTCGCGCCGAGAATGATCGTTTAAAATATAGGACAAAACAGGCGTAGTGCTTTCAGGAAGATGACGCTTGAAAGGCGGAGAATTCGTCCGGGCTATTCGCCAAGAACAAGCTCGTGGCTTTTAAATTTTCCCACACCGCACGAGGCACTTTTCTCAGGCCTTTCTCAACTTCTAGCATCAGATCTTTGTGTCCCAGGATGGTGTTCGAGGCAGTTTGCCAGTCTTTATTGCATAGCTGTTTTACCAGGATCTTGCTGACTTCGTCTCGAGGAATTCTAACGGTAACGCTATCGGACGGGCTAACAAACAGCACTTTCAGGTAAAGCTCCCCAACGGACAATCTTCTATGTTAAGAAAGGAATCGATGGTAGCTTCGGGTTTCTGTTGACCGAAATGCAAGGACTTGCAAGACACTGGTGCTCTTGGAGAGGTGACACGAACTGTGTTTCGACAAGGGCTCTTCCCTGCTGGCGAGTCAAGCGTCCGCTTCGTTCGCACGGCACTGCTTGAGCTTTGTGGATTTTCTTTCTTTTTTTTTTTTTTTTAATCCGAAGACTGTTCAAATACGTCCCGGATGAATTTAAACAGATTTCCGAGATTCCGGATTTTGCGCGCACATGGAACAAATACTCTGTCCAAGTACGTTTTGCTTTCTTTCAAGCTTTTCCCAGCGCTCCGGTAATTAATATCTCCCCAAGAATAACTTCACAACGTTTCTTCCTTTCTGATGGCCTGAGCAAATTTTCCGTCGACTGTCGATAGTCTCGCTTACGTTCAGGATTGCCGTATTTTATCTGGAAGTCAGCTTTGCACACTCTGCACTTACCGCTTCTTGACCGGCTTCGAAGCCATCTAGTTCATAGCATGTTTTTTTTTTCGCGATCGACGGACTTTGACCAAAAATCCACGCGTAGTGCCGTGTTTGTTTTTAAAATTACCGAGACAGAATTTATATTTCCGTTGACAAGCTCTTTCTTCTCGTTGGTTATTTATTTGACAAGTGCCAGACCTGTGTGTACGTGAAGGTGTGAAGAGGGCGGTCAGCAGAATCGTGGGGTTTGCGGACAAGCGTTTCCTCCCTTCCCCATCCCCATCCCCCTCCGTTCTTTCTTTTGCTCTCGCCCCATTTCTCGGCCCTTTTTAGCGCTCAAACCACACGAAAACGCTTGCTACGCAGGCTACTCTGATCATGATTTGCGCTCAGGTGTTCGAAACGTAAAAAGAGGATATTACACGGCCGCGTGGAGACACAAAATATGGCCTCACTCGTAAAATATTTTTTAACACTCGAAGAGATATTTCGCATTTCAAAGAGGCCATGTAACGTATCAGTCAATTCCAAAAGCACCCACACCCCCATGGGCAAACACCCGGGCGTTTGACAGTTTTGAAAAATTTTGATCAAATGCCCGCTGTGTTTCCAGTTTAAAAGATCAAATGCCCCACTGTCAGGGCCTCAAAAAGGGCAAATCAAGTGCAAAAACGAGTTCAGATGAAGCATTTTGGAACGCTCCACGGTCATAATGAATGAAATTGTCCGTCAAACTCTTTTCCGATCTCTTTTGCAGGCACTCCAAACTTTGAATAAAGGCATGTCAACTGTATATTTAGTAAACAACGGAAAACCTACGCGGAATCTTGAAGTAAAGGGAGCGAAGCGGCTCCCGTGGTGATTGAATGAATATTTGCTCGCGAAAGACGCGCGAAACTCTTTAGCTGGCGACCGCCTACCAATGTTTAGCCGATAGTCAAATGCCCCACCGTGCGGGACAAATTTCTGATCTAAATACCCGGGGTATGCCCGGGGGCGGGGGATGAACGCTTTTGGAATTGACTGATACAAAATGTTCTATTTAATATATAAACAGTCACAGACAATGATTCAGATACCAAGCCATTTCAATTTCGCTGCGATAGGCACGACTTATTATGTAACCATAGTTACAGTGATCTTTTCACTTGTGAAGATATCATGTTTTCGCGCGAAAGCTCACCTTGTTTTTCATTGGTGTTTATGTGATAAAGGAGCTTAAGCAACGACGACGGCAACAGCAATGAGAACGGCACAATACAATAGGTTAGTCAGAAAAAGCAATCGTCTTCTGGCTTGTACGTTTAATTTTACTTTTTACTATATTTACTTGCTGTCGTGGTCCTCTACAAAACAACAACGTTGAATGTCCGAATTCAAAGTTTTTAATGTCAGAAAAATGTCGGAAAGCTGCTTTCATAGCATAAAAATGCATGACATAGTTTTGGCGTGCAGAAATTGATTCACTAAACAAAATCTATTGTGCTGAGATTGGCCAGTCTTCATCAGATTACGTCCAACTAAATCCTGAGATATTTTCCAACCAGATTCTTACCTAATCAGGGTCCAGCCAATCATAAACCGAGTTAATGCTTATAGAATTCCTTTTAGTTCCTGTGGTGAGGAACATTTGCGGTAGCTTACATGATGTTGCACCCCAAGAACATTTGCGATACTTTGCATACCTTACATGGTGTTGCACCCTATAGTACCTCGGTCACAGTACCTAGGCTGCGCCTGAAGCAACTCTCACGGTACTTTCGCTGTCTTTAAACTTCCCGCATACATTATGTATAGCTAACCACATGATTCCGAGTGCCATTTGGAATAAATAAGCCCGAGTAAATCTTTTCAAAGACTAACAAAATTGCACGAGCCCGTAGGGCCAGTGCAATAGAACATTTTACAGTTGTCGGTGAAAGCGAGGCTGGGGGTGACCTTGTTTTGATACAAACCTACCTACTTTTCTTATGCAAATTATGTTTTTCTTATGCTAACTAGTGTTAAATCAGCATAATTTCCATAAGAAAAGCATGTAGGTATGACGCGCCAAAACGGACAAAAATACTTCTTTGATATATATGACTTCTCCTAAATATATAATACTTGTTTCATATAGATATAACTCGATGTAGAAATATCCAACTTGTTTCCAAATAAACGCAAAACTTCTTTGATATATATAAGACTTCTCCTAAATACAAAATACTTGTTCGGCATATAGATAAAACTCGATGTAGAAATATCCAACTTGTTTCCAAATAAACACAACATCTTGTAACTTTGAATATTTATACAACTTGAGGCACACATACAAAACTTGTTTCAAATATTTGACTTGGTGCACACAAATAGGACTTGTCAGCTTGGCGCGCCGCATACATAAAACTTCTTATCGATTAGATAATTGCAAATCGATACCACAGTTAGTATCCAGGCCTCTGGAAAACGGGTTCACCTAAAATATAGAATCCGGAATCCGGAATCCGGAATCTAGAAACTGGAATTAATAATTAATAAGAGGGTTAAAAGAACCGAACAAGACGATAGATGTCTTACAAGAGTAGGTTGGTGACAGGACTGAAGTCTGGGACTTGGTTTGGTCTTTCGAGTTGAGTCGATGTGGGGGGATATAGGGATAACTATTAAGAAAGACCGTATGCAGGATCATTAAATGCAGCTTAACGAGCTTACCCACGAGATTTTATACTAGCTTCGTACAGTGCGGCCCTCGCTGCAAAAACGTAGTGAGAAGCATTGCTATTGGGAAGAAAATCTTTCTTGGAGCAGATTAACCACGTTGACCGCCTACTGTAAAAGTAGGCCTGACGGAGTCCTCAGTTGTTGTAGATATCCTTAACTGATCAGAAGTGAAGAGCAGCGGATTTCACCTGCTCGAGGCTCCTATACAAAAGTTTCAAGGTATATTGGGCACAATACTGACTTAGGTTTCAGCAAAGGAGCGACTCTTGGAAAGCCCCTCGAAAAAAAGAGCAATGACAGAAAACGGTATGAGGGTGAATCTTTTTGAAAATGTTGTAAGCAAACGAAAGCGCTAAAACAATCCTCACCCAGCCCCTATAGCTATTATTTCCAGGTGGGGCATTTATAAACGTCTTTTTTTTTCTGTAATAAATAACTTTTTGTCTTTTTTTTTTCTCCAATTAATCTCTCGGATTATGTTTTCTTTTTTCTGGTTATTTAAAGTTTTTTTAAATTGATTTTTCTTCGTCTTTTGGAGATGTTCCGGAATGTACCGGGATGTTCCGGAATGTCCCATGTTCCTCATTATATCGACTGCCACTCAACAACCTGAAATGTACGCACTGATACAGTTCCCAAACATTCCGGCGTGGAGCAACAGACAATGACCAATAAGGCGTAAGCGTTTCCACGCGCAATTAAGTCAAACATGCAAAGTGATTTTTCTCTGGTTTTTGGTCACGTAGCGTTCAAAATAATAAGCAAAAAATAGCTCTTGTTTTATAAAGATCAAGCTGAAATGAATAACAAAACATTGAAAACGGAAAAAAAAGTTGCTCGAAATCAAAAAAGGTTGATCGAAAATCGAAAGTTGTTCAAAAAGTTGCCGTCAACTTGTGGACAGGCCTAACACTTTTCATCGACAAAAAAAATAAGAGAAGGCTCTTTTTGTTAAAATGATTTGATTTTAAAAATGTTCAAAATGCACAATACATTGATTAGTATCGTTGTGGTATGATTGAAAGCCGTGCGCTTTAATGGAATCAGGCGGTTTATTAAAAGCAATCCCAAAGTATTAAAATGCCGCCCTAGAATAAACTTCATGGGCTTGATTGCTGCAAAATTCAGGCTAAGTCATCATATAATTTGTTGACCATATTTTTACCCTAAGCGACTTCAACCTTTGTCAAAAGTTTCTACCAAACTTCTTTTTTCCGGATTCCATATTTTAGGTAAACCCGTTTTCCAGAGGCCTGGATACTAACTGTGGTATCGATTTGCAATAATCTAATCGATAAGAAGTTTTATGTATGCGGCGCGCCAAGCTGACAAGTCCTATTTGTGTGCACCAAGTCAAATATTTGAAACAAGTTTTGTATGTGTGCCTCAAGTTGTATAAATATTCAAAGGAAGTTTTATATATATTTACAAGATGTGAAACAAGTTGATATTTCTACATCGATATCTATATGAAACAAGTATTTTGTATTTGTCTTATATATATCAAAGAAGTGCCTCATATAGTTTGTATCAAAAATCGCATTCAATCAAAGGAACTGTAAAATCGTCTATGAAAAATACAAGTGCTTTTTATTCCAAATTGCACGAGAAAAATCACGTGATTACATATTAATAATATACACGAAAAAATTGTGTTGCATAAGCAACGCAGGTGAATCACGTGTAAAAATAATTTATTCATCACGCGCAGGTCAAAACAACAGTTTTGTCAATGTTTTTAAAGTTTTAAGTCGCAAAATCCGTCTGAAAAGTTGTAGGCTAGAGCTATAAGGCTGCTTTGTTTTTCAAGTGTCTATCAAATGCTGTATAATCATTACCTT
Organism: Pachyseris speciosa; assembly: GCA_016490735.1. Lineage (NCBI taxonomy): Eukaryota > Metazoa > Cnidaria > Anthozoa > Scleractinia > Pachyseridae > Pachyseris > Pachyseris speciosa. Next base: position 56,746 of record JAEMWC010001239.1, on the reverse strand, counting down.
CAGTATTTCTGGTTCATAATCTTCGTCTTGTTTGTTGTTGTTTTCTGGGTGTAAAATGGCTTGAGCAAAGTGTTATTCAAGTTCAACGGGCTCATAACTTTCGATTTCGTCGGTAATTCCCACCTGTAGAAATCACTATCTCCAAACAGACATCCGAAAAGCAGTGCTCGGCCATTGTTTGATGCTGTATAATCATTACCTTCAGTATTTCTGGTTCATAACCTTAGTCTTGTTTGTTGTTGTTGTTTTCTAGGCGCAAAATGGCTTGAGCAAAGTGTTATTCAAGTTCGCTGAAGCCACTCAAAAGGCACTAAGGCCACATGGTAGCGGGTATTACCCCTTAAATCTACCAAAGCAAAGATTGAGCCCAAGCATTAGCAGCCATAAACAGCTGTTTCGGCCTTATTAGGCCTCATCAGCATGGCATAGCTAATTCTCAGGCTCAAGTACCCACATATCAATAAAACAAGAAATGAAAACGTAAAGCTTGTGGGATGTGGCTGGAGTGACAAGGATACTTCACAAATTAATGTGATCAAGTAAGCTGAAGCCACTCAAAAGGCACTAAGGCCACATGGTAGTGGGCATTACCCCTTAAATCTACCAAAGCAAAGATTGAGCCCAAGCATTAGCAGCCATGGACAGCTGTTTTGAGTGGCTTCAGCTTACTTGATCACATTAATTTGTGAAGTATCCTTGTCACTCCAGCCACATCCCACAAGATTTACGTTTTCATTGCTTGTTATTCAAGTTCAACGGGTTCATAACTTTCGATTTCGTCGGTAATCCCCTTCTATAGACATCACTTTCTCCAAACAGACAACCGAAAAGCAGTGCTCTTATCACCGTGCTCGTTTTTAGAGCTGTTTTCAGCTCCTCTGCGAAAGGAAACCTGTTCAAAACGTCGGCCATTGTTTGATGTTTTCACAATTTTCAACGCGGCTCAAACTTACCGCGAACTTGTTGCTATAGCAACAGCTACGATTTGATTGGCTCATTCAAATTTCTATTGTTTCTAAACCAATCAAAATACATTTGTAATTGCACTGTGTTACAGCTTTGCACTCGAGTTACACGTTTTTGCAGTGTGTTACAGCAAAACTGCACTGCTTTTTTAGCCAATCAGAATTGAGTATTTTTTTCGTGCATATTATTAGGCCCATAAGCACACTAAAGACCTCAGAGTTTTTACGATATCACCTTGTCGAATCATAAGCGAAAAGTTAATAGGGCCGTTTATACGAGAGAAAATAAGACGCGGCTTACATAACAGGCGAACACCCAATTTAAAATGGTAAATAATCGAAGTTCACGGCTTACTCCATCTGCAGCTAGCTCAAACCGCGGCTTATCCAGACGAAGAGGTTTTGGGCTGTGCTTATCTTGGCTGCGGCTTACCTTGGGTGTGAAAGTGTTCGTATAAATGTACTCAAGCGTTGTCCTCGGCTTGCTCACAACGTAACTCCTGAGTAAGCTTACGTAAGCAACTCGTCAATTCAGAGTTCCCGATTCAGCTAAATGGTAGTATAACTTCTTGCACAGATAGTAATCATCCAAGATGCCTTGTAATATCCAGTCATGTGGCCATAATTAAACATCACCCTTTAACGGTGAAATTTCAAGAGGAAATGTTCAATATATGTAGAGATACCGCTCTTATTTGTTGAAGACAATCTACATACAATTTTTTGTATTCAGCACCAGCGTCCCCACGAGTAATTTGATAGTTTTGGACGCGTTCCATGTTTTAGAATTCCTGAGTGTAGACTGGGAGCAAGCGCACTTGGTTGTCCCCACTGAACACATAAACGTTAAATCTGGCACATAAAAACAACTGGAAAAAAGGAAAAAAATTGAGGACAGAATTTTTTTCACCGCCTTCTATACTGTACAAGATTTTTTTTCTTCTAATTTAAGCTCAACTTCAGACTCGGTAGCCGATAACGTCTGCTTATTTTTAATTCTCTGCAATCAGTTAGAACGGTAGTTGTCAGATTATTACTAAGATTTATAACGCACAAATATTTTTGTCTCATTTCATTTCCCCCTAGTTTCTAGCGTGTCCTATCGCTGTCGAACGCAAAGAGTGCTACAGATCCTACACTAAGTGTGGAATCAGACATCCTTTAGGGAAACAAAAGGTTTAGCGTGCTAACTTCACTAAAACATCATTTCTCTGCGGTACTTACAGTAGAAGCCCTGTGCGTCTCCTCATGCGATTGAATTATATTGGAAACAACTAATCAGGCCAAGGTACTTTCTTATAAAGGTCTCTAACCTATGAAGAAAAACTAAACTTACAGAATGATAACTTGAGTTTTATCGGGTGTTCATCAGAAAAAAGCCACAGATTGTCTGGTATAACGAACTTCCAAGCTACTTAGCGCATATACTGGCTGCTTCAATAGAAATACAGTTACTTAGAAATGTAATTACTAACACGTAGAGCGTCTTGAGCATGTATTTGGACTTGGGACTACATAAATGTTTCACCTTTTTTTTTTAATTTCCAATCGGCTCTTATTCCTCTGACAGCCTTCTCTATGACCTCTTTTATAATCGGAAACAATTCTGTTTACCTGAGTCGCCTCGCTGAATTTCTTGCTCCTGCTGTTGGGAATGATTCTAAGTGGCTGCTGTGTTTCCGCGCCTCCACTCACGGATGGAGAGTCAGTGAATTCCACAGCAGATGCGATGGACTAAACCACACTGTCACTATCATTCAAGAGGGCCAATACATATTCGGAGGCTACACGGACATACCTTGGGGTTTATACAATTACTCTTTTGGTATGTATGCGCACATATGCATATGTGCATCCTATCGAACATATTTCATATGGAGGATTGCACAATATATATATATATATATATATATATATATATATATATATATATATATATATATATATATATAATGGCCAAGAACTGGAAAATACGACTTTGCCAATATTTCGTCTTTATTAAAAGACTTCATCAGGGCAACTGATGTGAAAGCGGTTAAAACCGTTATAAGATATACGCTAGCTGATGTGATACGCTAATACGAGACTTAAAGCTGCTCGCGCGCTGTAAAGCGCGCGCGTTACATATAAGTGAAGCAATGAGAGCGATATTAAAATAAATCCCTTCGAGGATTCCTACTACAGAAAAAATCATCACCATTAAGACCCAGTGGATAAATACATCGAAGACGGTATGCCCACTGGGCCTCCCTATCCCTAAGATATTCATCACTTGAACACTTGAATTTAATAGTATTATGAAACGAGTTCATAAGCCCCATAAACTGCCCGGGGAGGCCGGTTATCTCGTGGTGTGGGACATGCACGGAGAGGGTCTCGGAATTTGTGGATTTTCATATTAAACATTTGGTTCCTGAAATACCATCCTACATTAGGGACACTAAACATTTTTTACAGGTGCTTAATGACTTGGGGAGGTTGCCGGAGGGGGCTATGTTGGTTACAGCCGATCTCACATTCCCCATGAGGAGGGGTTAAAGGCTTTGGGGGAAGCTTTGACTAGACTCCACCCACACTACTGTCCCTCCTGATGTTTTAGTGGATTTGGCTAGGTTGGTGCTCACTAACAACAACCTTACTTTTAATGGTAGACATTTCCTACAGGTCCTGGGGACAGCAATAGGCACAAAAATGGCGCCGTCTTATGCCAATATCTTTATGGGTAAACTAGAATCGGACCTATTTGAACAAGCATCAATAACGCCGCTTTTCTGGCGTAGATTTATAGATGACATCTTTTTTATTTGGACGGAGGGAGAGGAGAGACTCAAAGAGTTTATGGGGCTTATGAACTCGTTTCATAATACTATTAAATTCACTTTTAGCTGGTCGTCTGAGTAAGTCAACTTTTTAGATGTTAGTGTCTTGTTAAACGAGGGGGTAATTTCCACAGATTTATATAGTAAGCCTACGGACAAACACCAATATTTGTTTCATTCCTCTTGTCACCCTAATTCATGTAAGAAAGGTATCCCTTATGGTCAGGCCCTTAGAATAAGACGTATATGTTCCACGGATGCTTTGTTTGATAAACGGGCTGAGGAATTGTGCAGTTATTTGGTTAAAAGGGGTTATAACAGGGAGCATGTGGAGGGGCAAATCGATCGAGCGCGTAGGTTTCCCAGGGAACAAACCCTTAGGGATAAGCAGCCTGCTTGTAATAAACGTATTCCTTTTGTGGTCACATTTCATCCGGCACTCCCTTGTATTTCTAAAATATTACACAGGCTTCATCCTGTTTTGCAATCTTCTTTAGGCGTTGCAAGCTGGCCTTAGAACAGGTGCCCATGGTGGCTTTCCGGCGGCCTAAATGCCTTAAGGACATTCTGGTACATTCCGAACTTAAGACACCAGTTTCTGTTAAGGGTTGTGGTAGATGTGGGGATAGACGATGCAGGGTTTGTGATTTCTTGGATGAGGGCATTTGTTTCAAAAGTAGAGTTACTGGGAGAGATTTTGTGATTAATTTTAAGCTGGATTGTAATTCAGACCACGTAGTGTACCTATTGTCTTGTGCAATGTGTCAAATGCAATATGTGGGATCTACTATTAACAAATTTAGGACTAGATTTAATAACCACAAGTCTAGGATTAATGCGCACAGAGGACTATCCTCTGAGAATAAACTTAAGGACGGTGCCTCCTAATACGAAGATATTTTTTTGCGGATTATCACTATGCTAAAATGTAGATGTTGGTAAGGGCTAACGAAAATTGAAAAGAAAATTTGGGGTAACCATGCATTTTTCAGAGATAGTTACGTCCAAAGATTCAAAAAATAGAGACTTTGTATTTTTTTCGCAAAAAAGAAAAGAAGAAATATTTCTCTGAACATTTCCTTAGAATTCCTGTTTACTTATACCAAGGCAACAACAAACCAAAACCTTTGAAACACATAACAACTGGTGATATAAAAACTACTTTTTATGTGGTATTTATTACAAAATCATTGCATTGAAGGCATTTTTGGCCCTGACTGCTCCCTTTTAGTTGAGCAAAAACACAGGCTAAATATATTTTGTGAACTACGAAAAAATCACCATGTATTGAGTAGGCTTACCACTTTCGTTTTGTGAGGTAAAAAGTGGGGGTCACCATGCGTTTTTTAGAGCTAAATTGGTTATTTTCTACTTTTAAGGCGCTGTTTTGAGGACTTGAGACATTTTTTGCTCTACCCCTTCCCTAGTAAGTGAAATATTTGCATGTCTTTTCCTTGGGCATGCTGGGATATCCGGTATGGCGACACATGCTGGAAAAGAAGTTTTCTTGATTCTTCGGGAATTAGAGGACATTTTTTCAATGAAGTTGGCTTTGAATGCTAGGAGCAAATTCGAAGACGTTTTGAGATGTGCATTTTGCGTAAATTTCAAAGTTTTTTTCCAGTATAATTTGCCCTTTTAGGCTCTGGCGAAGTGGAAGACAAACATGTACGTAAGATCACGTTTCGTAGTTTTGTCAATTAGTTTCGCAGTTGTTTCTTCTGGTTGTATTATCTTTCTGGGAGGAGTTTTGAAATGCATAAAAACTACGCAGTTTGAGAGCCAGTATTCGTGATTCCTTGCTTCTGATTTTCGCAGTCCGTTATTTAGGCCAATTAAGTTCAAGCTTTTCATCAGTTACGAAGGTAAGACATCGTGTTATGTTATATCTTACGTTCGATGAAAACATATTTCTTTTTATTATTGTAAAAAAATCCATGTTCATATCCAGAGAAGAGAATCCAAACTCCGTTGATTGATCTTGTTTCAGTCGTATTTAATTAAATATGAAATGAAATATAACATTGCCAAAGTTAAACCAAACGAAAGGGAAATAAAACTTCAAAAACAAAGAGACGAAGCGACAAAGTGAGATAAAATCCAAAAACTAAAACTCCTCAAAAAAAAAACAACACACGACAAAAGTGTCTACGTCAACTCAAGTTCATATTGAAACTCAAACCTGATTGGTTGAGAGAAAACACGCGCGTCGCGCGTACAAAACAAACATACCAAGGGGGGAAGGGAAGAGAAAATTTGTGCTTCGAAATATTACAAACTTCAAGAAAAATATAACATCTTCCCCCTCGATCAGTGTTCCTTTAGAAAGAGTCATCCAGTTCATGAAGAAACTGATCGACTGCACGCCTCCTATCTTCCCCCGCAATAGCAGCATTCCTTCTCTGCCTTTGCGAAGTCCTTGTCCCTGGTTCAGCTGTCTCTTCTCGCTCTGCAACTCCAACCTCTCGAACTTCCAATGGAAACAGTTTCTGCAAGGGTCTTCTTAGACCAGTGCTTGAGGCAACTTCCACTGTAGCACCCCTGACGAAACCATCACTTCCTGGATGCACCGTTACAATCCTTCCGAGTGTCCACGCACCTCGGTTCGATTTTCCTTCTTCCATCACAGTGACAACATCACCAGGTGCAACTGATGGTGAGCTGTTGGCACTTCCAATAGTAGACCTGTGGTGCTCTCGCAATTCCACCACGTATTCTCGTTTCCAACGATTCCAAAAGTGAGACAACATCGCAGACAAATAACGCTGTCTCCTAGTGAGAAGTTTTCGATCAGTTGCATCTTCCTCAGCGGCTGCAAATTCGTCAGGAATAGACAGAACTCTCCTACCCGTCAACAAATGAGAAGGAGTAAGTGGTTCCTCAGTATCGTCTGAAGATACATATGTGAGTGGTCTAGAGTTCAGCACGCACTCTACTTCAACTACAACCGTCGAAAGCTCGTCATAGGTTAGCTTGGCGTTCTTTAAGATCTTCTTCAGACAACGTTTAACGCAACGAATCATGCGTTCAAAGAAACCGCCCCACCACGGAGCTAACTCCAAATTAAATCTCCACTTAATCTTGTGGTTCAAGAGAAGGCTTTGAACTTCCGGTAACTCAAAGAGAGATAACAACAGCTTGGCGGCACTCTTGAAAGTTTTGGCATTATCTGACACAACCAATCTTGGTATACCTCGTCTGCAGATGAAACGTTTAAAGCTTCTGATGAACGCTTCCGCACTCAGATCTGGTACAACATCAATGTGGACAGCTCTGCTACTTCCACAGGTGTACAAGGCAATGTAGACTTTCTCCATACCACTCTGTTCCTTCGAACTGTCACGCTTTACAAATAACGGTCCAGCAAAATCGATTCCAGTGTTGGTGAAGGCAGGGTTTTCTTCCACACGAAATTGAGGCAAAGGCGCGGTCGGTGGGATGGCGTAATGTTGCCCCTCAATCCTTTTGCAGTCCACGCATCTTGAAAGAACTTTGCGAACGATCTGTCGTCCCTTCACAATCCAGAATCTTGACCGTAGTTCTACCAAGGTTTCTCTCACTCCGTTGTGTAGAACTCGCTTATGGCAATCTTGAATGATAAGAACTGTTAGGTAGTGATCTGACGGCAGGAAAATGGGGTACTTGGCATTGAATGGAATAGTGGAATTCTGTAGTCTGCCTTTGCATCGCAGCAACTCATTGTCATCTCTATACAAACCTAGCTGCTGTTCCAATTCTTTAAATCGCTGAGACTTGATTACGGACTGTTGCATTTCGCGCAACCATAGATTCTCTGCATACGCATATTCTTCTGTACTCAAAGGACCAGCCAATGTCTCACCATGTGTTCCAGACTTGAAATTGTGCACAGCTCTAAGAACAAGCGCTGTTACTCGAATCGATTTCTTGAATTCTCCATACTTCTCTGGGTCGAAGATTCTTGTTAAAGATGTCATCGAATCGCTTACAATAAGCCCATTAGAAGACTTCGGTTTGCCTTTCAGACGCATTTCTTCAAAGTAAGCACTTGAAGGCTCGTGGGAACTTCCAAAGCTAGGCCACGTACTTCTTTCTTTCACTAGCCACGATGGACCATGCCACCATATTTCAGACTGTTTCAAGGCGTCTCCTCCCATGCCTCGGGAAGGTAGGTCCGCAGGATTCTGAAGCCCAGGGCAATGGTTCCAAGATTCGAGTGACACATTCTGACGTATTTCTGTGACCCTATTCTCTACGAATTGTTTAAATTCCTTGCCCACTCCCTTGATCCAGTGGAGAGTTGTTGTAGAATCTGTCCAGCAAAATATCTCGTCAACCTTGACTACAGGGAGAAGTGCCGTACGGACGCGATTTACCAACCTTGACAATATGAGTGAGGCTAGAAGTTCAATCCTAGGAATCGTTTGTCTAGCAAGCGGTACGACTCTTGACTTGCTCATTAGTAACTGGGCGTAGACACTTGACTCTGTTTCCATTCTCAAGTAAACAGCTGCTGCAATACGCCACTTCTAAGCCATTGAAACCATGAATTTCAACCTTTGACAGACGTTTCTTCTGGTAAGTAACACCTTTTGAAAGGGTCAGGAATCTTAATCAAGGGCTTTTATCTTTGACACATCAGACCAACCAATTTAGAGTTTCAAGTTAGTTCTCTCAACACTGAAAGGTCGTCCCAGCAAGTTCTTCAACTTGCACAATCCTGAAAGACGAAAAATGCTTCCCCTTTCAATGTGACCCGGTGAAACCAGACCAGAATCATAGAGTTTTTCAACTTGAAACAGCTCCACTGAGCCTTGCTTAATGGCAGTTCCTTGGCAAATTGCACAAGCCAATCAAAACGAAAAATGAAGCTGTCCCTTTCAATGTCCCAGTTTAAGCCCAGAATCTTCTTTTCGCTTGAAACAGCGCCACCTTCAGCTCCAAGACTAGTTTGTGCATACGTTCCGTCCTCTTCACATAACTCAGACTCAGACGTCGATTTGGCAGGTACTCCTTCCTCTTGTTCGATCCAATGCATCAGCTTTTCAGAACTTGAAATCCATTTTCTCAAGTTGAATCCGGCTTCGTTCATTCTCAATCTTGCCTTTTTGTAGAGCTCGAATGCTTCAGGTGCACTGTCCTTCCCCCCACTGAAGTCATCCACATAGAGCGAGGTCAGAAAATCATTTACAAATTGAGGATCTTCTTCTTCATAATTAGCCACGTGGTGTCTAATTGTTCCGTTCAACAGAAAGGGGGAGCTTGTGACGCCAAACACCACACGGTTGAAGCGCTTCACAATAATTCTGGGATGTTCATCATTAGAATCATCTATCCACAGAAAGCGCAACACATCTCGGTCATCTTCTGCGACCTGAACCATCAAGAAGGCCTTTTCTATGTCGGCCGTCAATGCAACTCGATGATACCTGAATCGCATGAGCACATCAGGTATGTCATAAAGCAACGATGGACCTGCATGAAGACAGTCGTTCAACGATGGACCAGTAGACTTGGCAGACGCATCATAGACTATCCTCACCTTAGTTGTCTGTTTATCCTCGCGTACAACTGGATGGTGCGGCAAATAATGAAGGCGACCAGCCTCGACTGGTGCGTGGGAATCGACATCAGAGATTATCCCTTGCGACGCTTGCTCTTCGATTATGCGGTTATATTCTTCGAACAGCTCAGGATTCCTTCTGAGACGTTTTAGAACCGAAGCCAGGCGGGTAACTGCCAAGGCGTAGTTGTCTGGTAGTAACGCGTGCTGTTCCTTCCAAGGGAGAGAGACTTCATAACGACCGTTGTGTAGATGAATCGTATCCAAGAACTTCTCATGTACGGACCTTTCCTGTGTTGAAACACCGATGGCTTCCAACTCCCAGAAATTCTTTACTTGCTCTAACAGCGGGTCGTCACCTTCTTGTCAGTACCAAGGTCGTCACGTACAGAGGTTTCTAGCTTCAGGGTATGGATAGTAACCATATTAACACCAGCATCTGCACCAGATGTGTAGGGCATGGGACCAGATAACACCCATCCAAGACTCGTCTTCATCGCCACAGGTCCTGATTCCCCCCGTTTCGTCTCTCCAGTAAAGAACGACCAGTAGAAATCGTTTCCAATCAACACGTCTACTTTTGAACCACAGCTTTCGGATGGTTGATCAGCAAGTTTCAAGTCTTCCAGATGACTGAAGGACTGTTGCGCAAACTGCACGGCTTGTTCCTTTAGAGGGCTGCAGATGAGAGGGACGGAGAGAGCAGTCATCTGGACACCTGAGCATTCACTCAGTCCCCTAACACAGAGTTCCCCGACGTCACACTCTCTTAATTCTTCATTTTCTTGTCCAAACGTTTTGATGAGTAGCTTCTCTTTCCTCTTGGACAACAGACCCATTTTCTTTTCGCTCGTTCAGATATGTAACTCCGCTGGCTGCCACTGTCAAATAGAATGCGCATCTTCACAACAGGATGTTGTTGATGGATCCTTGATACAGAGGCGATGGCCGTTTGTAGTAGAATTGACGTGTTTGAGTCCACGTACACCGTTGTAGAGGACTTGCTTCCCCTGCGGTCCGCTTCGTTAGCCCACACCACGTTGTTTCTTTGAGATGTATTTTCTGAGGTGACGCGATCACAGCTGGCCCGTTCACAGATTGACATATGATGTCTTCCCGAGCAAATACGACATGTCTTGTTTGGAGAACAATCTCTTGCTATGTGTCTGCGACACAAACAAACAAAGCAGCGGCCCTGTCGTTTTAACAGATTTCTTCTGGCTTCAATGTCAGTAACTATACTACAGCTAGCGCTGGGGTGCCTCTGCCTACAGAAGGTACAGGTTACAGATCCCTCAGATTGATTAGTAAGAGCTGACGCAGATGAAACCTCTTTACCCTTACTTGTCGGCACTGATAAAGGCTTCTTATGAGTGGGAGAGTCGGTTGGGTTTGTTCCAATCGGTTCGCAACGCTCTCTCGCTTCAATTTCATGATCGAATGCCTTTAGCAGAATATCCAAATCCCACTGTGGGTCATCCACGGCCCTCGATATGATTAAACGCATGCTCGAGGGTAATTTCTCCATGAGAAGGGGAATCAAAAGTTTCCCATACGAGCCAGAATCTATTCCCAGGGCTTGCAAGGCTCGAACATGTGCCTCAATTCGATCATAAAGAAAGCGTAAACGCTTTAAGTCATTGTCAACAGTTACTGCTGCTAACTTCACTAATCCCTCCATGTGAGCATTAATGATTATCTGAGGTTGCCCAAAACGCTTTTTTAGAATGGATTTGGCTGCTTCATAGTTTTCTGCTGTCAGCGGTAGCCCTCGGATGGCTCCTGCGGCGGGACCTTCTAGTAAACTTCTCAAATAATTGAATTTATCAACATCTGATAAACTACAATTGTCATCGACAGCACTTGCAAACGAGCCCCAGAATGGACTGAAGGAAATGGGATCACCATAGAATTTCTTAAGAGTAATCTTCGGCAGTTTCGCCTTTCCAGCTCCCAAACTTTCAGTAAACGAGTTAGAATTAGAATGAGAAATTGACTTATCTGAGTGTCCGGCCTTTTCCAGTTCCAATGCGTGTAGAGTTTCGTCAATTTCCACTATCATCTGATGAATAGATTCACTGAAGGTTCCAGTTTCCCTGATTTCATCTTCGATGTGCTCTTCTTTCATTAACGCCAGAATTTCATCGTCCAAGGCTCCAAGAATGTTCAGTTTTTCCGTAAGAGCAATCCGATAGGTTTTCAATTGATTCGCCAGAGTGGGTTCAAATTCATTGAGTAAGGCTTGTACCTTTTCCAGAGTCGTCGTAACGTATCCTTTATGGCCTCCACGAATTCTTCTTTTCTTTTTCAGCTCTTCGTCAGACATTTTTCCAGTTAGAGTAAGCTGTTAGAGTGAATTCTTCAGTTCAGTCGCTTTGTTCCCGGGTCTCGGCACCATGTAAAAAAATCGATGTTCATAT
>JAEMWC010001239.1:0-40000 GCA_016490735.1 Pachyseris speciosa | reverse complement strand
TCTTTAGCCTCAGAAAGTAGGTGTCGGTGATCATTTCTAGGCTCAGGGAGAGAAACTGGTGTAAGATTTGGAGCATGCTAAAGACTTAGTAAAAATGCTGTGGCTAGATGGTCGTCAACAACTCCTCGCTAACACGGACAGTAAACATCCGGGACCTCATGAAATTATCGAGAAAGACACAAGGCATGGCTGGGAATTTGTCTGCGAAAAGCGTAAGTTTGAACATTTTTTTGACTAGTTTCCGCCCTCGCAACTTTATCGAGTGATTTGATAGTCTGAAAGTGTCATAATGACTGGTTTCCGGTGTCAGAAGTGATCACAAAATCGAGCGATAATTCACACAAACAAAATTCGACAATAATTAGCTGTGATTCTTCGTAGCAATCATGAACGCTCGGTTGAAGACGCTGCTAGACTACCCCTAAATCGATGCCGCTAATTCCAAAGCTAACTTTGCCGTCAGAAAGGGCGTATTCTAGAGAGATTTGGCCGAATAACGCACCAAAATTCTCATGTCAGAGGTCACGTCAATTTTATGTCCAATTGCAAGACAAATAACATGTATTATTTGTCTCCCCTTCGACAGAGACCGTACGTTCATAACGGGCCTAAATGCAAGTCTCCCTTTTGATAAACCGAGGTATTGAAAAAGAAAGTTCTAAAACCCCTCAAATTTTCATGAGCCTGGTTTTCAAAATTTCATGTCTAATTGCAAGACAAATAACATGTAATATTTGTCTCCCCTTTGACAGAGACCGTAGGTTCATAACGGGCCTAAATGCAAGTCTCCCTTTTGATAAACCGAGGTGTGTGTGTATATATATATATATATATATATATATATATATATATATATATATATATATATATATATATATATAGACGGTTGAAGGCGCTTCCTGGGCGAACGAAAGATGCAGAACCAAAAGGATCACTGATGATTCACAGTCCTGATTCGGCGAATGATAAAAAACAGTTAAAAAGACCGAAAATGGACAACTTTTGGTTCAAAAAAGATCAAAATTTAAAAATTTATGAATAAAAAACGTTTCGGTCTCTCGACCTTCGTCAGTTACAAACAGAATGTTAAAAACCTACAACTTAAATATGATTTTACAACAACGGTTACAAATTACATACGGGTTACGTAACTCAGACAATGAAACGAAATATATATATAATATATATAATATATATATATATATATGTTTAATTATTGGTATTATGTATTAAGACACACTTGGAGAACGAGGGCCTTGAACATATCTCCATCCACCCAATTCTTACCCCCCAGGTCCTCCCCCCCCCTACCCCTGCCCCGCTCTCCCGTTTTTTCTGAGGTCTTCTCAACACTCCTGTCTAAGCAACTATACGGAAAGTCAAATTATCATTACGAAATTATACTAACTGAAAGAAGGCAACTTTACTGTGATGGCGGCACATATATCTATTGGTTCTTTCTAACTTTTATTTCATTAATGTTTAAGGGTAGTCATAATCGTGGTCAGTTAAACTTTATCACAGGGCCTTGTGTGTAACTGGCAGTTTGTCTTTGCTAAGCCATAAAAGGGCTTTGGCTCAATCAAAATTCAAACAGCTGAAAACTGGAATTCTAACTAAGTTTGAAAAATTTTAATATCCCATTCTCGGCACCGCAGTTTTTCTTAACTCCATTAAAAAGGAACAAAAGAGTGATGTTTGTATTTTTATTTCTGTTTTTATCATCTTTATATTCAGAATCAAGTGGTGGCTATGCTTCCACTTCCAATGCCTTTATTTTTTCACTGCGCAACAGCGAAGACCTGGGACCGTTTAAAAGCATGGTGGCAGACTCATCAAGAGCAATTTACAGGAGCTCATGGACTGGACCAGGATTTGGTGATGACATCATCATTCGTTATAAAGTATACTACTACTACTACTACTACTTCGTATACACAAACATTGGCCGCTATTACTCTCTACCAGCTGGAGTACAAAACCCGCGCACACTCCTGGCTGGGACTCAGTACTTCCCACCTGATGACTGGGAGGTGTTTTACATTGCGTAATAACACCTCTTAACAGTATCGCTGCCCTCATAAATGTTTTACCGCCTTAACCAAATATGTTTAGATAAAAACCGTGTAGCATGAAAATTTCGCAAGACAGAAATATTTTGCGTATTGGTGATTTTTTTTGTTGTGCGGGAGCAATTTAATTTTTTGTGCTTCGAGATGACAGATTTTGTGTTCAAGCAACCAAAAACATCACAAAGGAAAGAAACAGGATATTTTCAACTTCTTTTTCGTGTTGAGTATGATACGCTTTACTTTATAGAAACATTTCAATAAATCCTATTAAAACTTAGAAAATGATACATGGTTTCCCTAAAGGACTGACGCAACAGCAAAATCAAAAAAAAAAATCAATGGTAATAACTCTTGTTTACGTCCGATCACCCCAGTAACGCTAGTTTACAAGAAGCTTACATGAAAACGGCATAGTTCTTTATTGGACTGAAGGGAGTAAATTTTTGCAGCGTTTATTTTCTCGGGATGTTTTTTTACATACGGGAATTTATTTGTGCAGATCGAGAGCAATCCGCAAAATCCACAGAAATTAAAACCCGTACCATTTCATGCTACACGGTATGTTTTTATTACTGATCCAAACTTTGAAAGCAGAGGGTATGGGGTAAAGACCCGGATAAACGATTGAACATTTTCACCCAGCATCGTGTTGATAGAGCATGTTTGACCGTTTAACCGCCTCTCTCAACTTTTCATTAAAACGGTTTTCCATGTTTTATCTAGGTTAAAACATTTCCATCCAATGTCTCGCGTTAAGAACAAATGTTCTACCGTTTAGCCACCCCTAACAACAAAGTGTGCTCAGCCGGTAATAAGCAACTGAATGAACCATATAACGTCGAAATCTCAGTGGACTCACTTTGTCTGGTGTTTGGCCGTCTTCATTGTTTGTTCAATTAGCCACCCAACGTCGTTTAGAGCAAACTCTATGTCGGACAAAAATGTTTACGGATGAAACATTGTAGACTGCGAGTAGTCTCTAATTTCGGCGATTGATTGTACACACGCGCGGGCGCGAAGTTGCAAGGAGACGCGACACGAGGGTAGCGCCGAAGATTAGCAACTTCGCGCGCACGCGTGTCTTTTGCCCGCTACTGACTGCTCGCAGTCGAGAACCATTAAGGTTGAGGCGAGAGCAACACGCGCGTTGTCCTCGTCAGCCACGCCCTGTAAGGCCTTTTCAGACAACTGAATTCTATTTACAGGTAATAATTATAAGATTATGAGCTCGAGATTTCTATCGCATGATAGCTGATGAGGGCGCAGTCCGAGTCAGCTGCACTCTTTTTCAAATATATAAGAACTTTTTTTTATAAGAACGTTCAGGCCGAGATTAACCAAACTTTTAGGAACATACTTAGAACAAACCCAGGCTGAGAGTCGGTTTAGAACGTCTTTAGTTTTCTCATTTTCTGTTTTTGCTGGTGTGTGTGAGAGAGTAGTATAAATTAAGGTAAAAGAATGCAAAATTGTAGTTTAACATTACAATTAACTCAAATACTGGTCAAGTCCGCATTGATTTATTGGAATACTATACCACACAACTTAAAGAACATGTTAAGAACGTTTTCAGGCTCAAATTACAAAAAAAAAAAAAAGGTCGTTCAACCTCACGCCCAAAATTAGACGTTCTCACATATAAAAAAGAGTGTACCACGCAATAGAAATCGAGAGCAAAAAGTCTAATTGTTTAAGTCTAAAACTACTAGTCGTTCAAAACAAAACAAGTAAATTATCTGAATCCTCCTCGCAGACACTTCGAAAACGCGAAGAGTTTGCCGCTATTTTGTTGAAACTGCTATTTACTATCTATCACAGAATAGATAGCGAGTAGCGTAGCCAATCAGAGAACGGCATTCGTGATAGGACGCTAATAGGTTTATACTAAAAGTTAATGTCATAAATGAGGTGCAGTGATATCTTGACGATATTGTAAACCAAAAAGGGAGTGGGAGGGGAGGGTGGGCTGAGGTGACTAAGAAACACAGGGTAAAACGTTTTGAAGAAGAAACCAAAACATCATCCAAAATGCGCCTCTTTCTCTCACTTTTAGTTTCAGTTGACATTTAATTTTATGATACAAATATTTAAGCGTTGCAATGGAACTCTGCTTTTTGTTATTACTTTGGTCAACAGACTTAGTTCTTCTTTGATGGGAATAATTTTAGGTAATTTCGATCTTTATCATCCTGTCCATTGCGCATATCAGACAGTTATCGGCACATGCTATCACTTGGGGTGAAGTACAGTGACTACATACACTCCGTTTATTATTAACAACTTTAGTGGTTTCCTTCAGGAATGGCTTCAAATCCTGGGAGAAAAGTGGCAAGGTGCTTGCATTAACTTGCTTTCATAACAGTTCCATTGTAGTTAAGAAATTTCTTTCTAAGTGAATCGCAACTCGGCGTTTTCTCAAGTGCAAGTAGGCAAAAAGTCAAAAATCTTTGTTTTTTTAATCGGATCTGAGATACTCAAAAACCAAATATTACCATTAGGATAAAACGGTGAAGACATCGTGATTTGAAGCTCTTACCAAAATTGAGCTTGATCATATCTAAAGATTGTGAAATATATATATACGTATATATATGCCCCTTAGTATATCACATAAAGGTGGGCACTCAACAAAGCCTGAATCAGAATGTGAATATTTTCAGAAAACGCGGCGCATCAGACAGTATGACATGTTTACTGAGGCAGTAATCACGGCTGGTCAGAACATGTCATGTTTTGCGATACGTCGCGTGCGGCGTGTCAAGGGTTTTAAGGCTGACGAGGCTTTGCAGTAAAACTTAAGCACACAACTTAAGCCATCATTTAACTTTTATTTTACATCAATAACTTACGTCAGATAGCGTGAAGTTATTAATCTTAACGCGTCTTTAAACTCCCTAAGTATGTATTAACTAAAGTTAATTTGTAGGCAAGTAAGTATTTACTAACTAAAGTTAGTCTGTAGGCAACTAAGTATGTATGAACTTATAATAAGTTAGTCTGTTGGCAACTAAGTATTTACTAACTTAAGATAGTCTGTAGGCAACATTACTTCACCCATTTCCTGGTGCGCAACGATACCGGTACATCCTAAAACATTAGTGCCACATTACTCACGGGCACCCAACGAGAATGCTGGAGCATTATTAAACAAAGAAAAAACCATTCCTTAACAAGTAGTTCTTAAGATAAACTCTACAAGCACGCTGTAAGCAACTGAGAATCAGAAAAGACTTCCGCCATTACGAAAACTCAACAGAGGCAAAAATTCGTCCTAGGTCGGGTAGGAACTGGAGATCCTATAAACAGTATCCAATGGCAACGGCCGAAGATCGACATGTGTTGTTTACAATGGTTAGGGAGACGCATCCAAACTTGTCGCTCGGCATTTTAATCTCCCTAACCATTGTAAACAACACATGTCGATCTCCGGCCTTTCCCTACATCAAGGTACCACGGAAAGCCGTAAAAAATCTCGAGCAAAAACTGATCTTTCAAATTGGCACTCTTAATCCCCACGGTATCAACGAGCGCTTTTCATTCAATTAATTTATTCCTGTTTTTCACGTTACCATGTTACCACCAATAGCGTAGCTCCATTTTCTGAATATAAACCATACACAACCCACAATTCCTCGATTCGCTCCGACGAAGGACTAACGCTCGAAACGTCAGCTAATCGAATCCCTGTACGGTGGTCAATTTACATTATCAACTCCGTTGATAAACCAACATTTCGGTTTAGGCGAGGTTCAAGGTTGCTGGGGGGCAAAATTTGCGTATCTGTTTTAACAAGGTGACGCAATGTCACAAAAGCCAAGACATAAAAATTGAGTAGAGAGTGTACTCCCCTGTAATGGCCGCCTGGATATTGCTTAAGTAGCTTTAAGATAATATTTGTAGTTAGAACATAGTGCACTATGGCTTGAGCAACTTTGGTAGAACATACTTCAGACTGTGAAGGATTGATTTTGAAGGTTGTACACGACTTGCTGAAAGCGTTTCAGGACAGCATACGAACCGAGTGTTTCTAAAGCCTGAGCCAAACGAAGGTTAAAGCGTTACCTAGAGTATCCAAACTCGCAGTCGTTGTGCCTGGAACTCGGCGACCATAACCGTCTCTCAGAAGCTGTCATTACATTTGAAGCTTCGTCAATGGTTCGTGTTAAAGTTGAGGAAAATTTCCCTTCTTTGGCCAACGCTCGACAGTTTTTTTTTTTTTTTTTTTTTTTTTTTTTGAGCTTTTGCAGTCAGGAGTTGCATTTGAACTCTTGCGCTGGTTTGGACCAGCGCTGAGCGTTAAAAAAGGAAAAGAAAAAAAAACACGTTTGCGCCTTTGCGTAATTCTAGCTCATGAGAATCGACTCTAGCAATTCAGTTTGTTTGGCCCGGGCTTAAAGCTGTGCAAACCACTATTTACCTGCTATGTACATTGCTCTTATCTTCTTGATTTTTTGACGGCATGATTAAATGTCTTTGTTACTGGAAAATTAGTCTGGCATTTTGTCGTTGGAGTCAGGTTGTGTTGTAATGATGTGTTTGAGATGGTGAAAAAGGAAGCAATAAGGAAAACTTTTAAAAAGCTAAGCGAGCACTAATTTATTTATCGACCACATATCCCTAGATGCACTACTGTGGTAATGGCCTTAAGTGTTTAGACTATCTAACACAACAATACCCCCCCCCCCCACCCCAATATTCAACCATTCCATATTCCAGAAAAATTTACTAGTAAGAATGCACCATCACATCAATGTAACATTAATTGCTTTAGAACCTAACGGAAATCACGATTCTCCCAAAAATTCGATCAAAAACGAAAGAACGCTTCCCCGGTTGAGGCTTAGAAGATGCCCTTCCCCAGCCAATGACACCAACAATCGGAAATTCTAAAGAGAAACTAATTTCTGTGACTGCCAAATGTTATAACTGGTTAACTAATTATGACTCGCATTAAAGGTGTGACGAAACTGAGCGAACAGAAACTTTTTTGACCACCTTTGAAGCGTTTTGATAGTAATATTTTTGACATCTCTTTGGTGGTTGTTACATAACATCAAAGATATTAAACTTTAGATGAGTATCAAAGGTAACTATTATACACTTATCAAACTCAATAATTCATTGCATCAACTACCAATCACCGAATGTATACCACATCATGTGCATGTGTTTGGATACCCAATGAAAAACTGTATACCATCCTTCAGTGAGAGTGGTATATAATAATAATAATAATAATAATAATAATAATAATAATAATAATATCACATTTATATTGCGCATTTTCTATGCAATATTGAAATGCGCATTACAACACTGGCCGGGGAAGTTTGCCAGACTACTTATAACGCAGTTTACAATTAACGAAGTAAAGTTCAATTTGCAATTAATGAAGTAGAGATATACCACTAAATAATGGAAACTGGGCTTCTAATTACCATTATACAGTACAAATTCATTTTTTCATTTCCAAAAATTTCACATCATGATTCGAAAACTTTGCAAACCGTTAATTAAGAGATACGGCATCAATTTGCGATATTTCACAAGCTACAGGATTCACCTTGTACAAGTAAAGACGGCCAGAACATGATCTAAAATCGGTACCTTCGTCTCCCTTTCCAGCTGTCATTGTCTAAAAATGTTCGAAGCCAATCTGTTTTGTACTTTTTAGAAGCAGGAACGGCCTCATAAGTTGTAAAGTGGTCCTCAGATAAAGTTTTAGGCGGACGAAAACGACTCCCTCCGTCCTTGATCTCCTCCATCTTGTGCCAGCTACACTGAATGACGGCTGACGCAAAACAAACACCTCCCACGAAATGTATGCAGGGAACGAGTTGAGAAAAATGCGAAAGAATGTATTCGCTTTTGCTCCTTAAAAAAATCGGTGCTAATTATCCAGACCATATATTTGCTATATTGCATTGCATTTTTATGCGTGATTGAGAAGCCATATCAAAAATTCGTGCTTCGTGTTTCATCAGGGATTCCAAACACCTCGGAACAATAAAAGCACTCCGCCTTCGGCGTCGTGCTTTCATCTGTTTCTCGGTGTTTGGAACCCCTGATGAAACAGTCGCACTCCTTTCTGATATATTAAATCAAAGCAACATTTAACAGCATGTTTTCGTTGCCCAAGATATTGACCAAAAGCACATGACCTTTGACCACGCCTTTACCACGACATTTGACACTCTGGTAAAGGCCTGGTAAAGACAATCTTTTCATTCCTTAAAGTGCTACTACGATCAGAGAATCACTTGTCTTTTTTCTCCAAATTTCGAAAGTGTGTTTGCTTAACACCCGACTCGAGAAATTTCAAGCTTTTGAGTACAACTTTTTAATTTAATGGTGCGCCATTACTCACGTTCATAACTGACCGATTAGGCCTCGGAGAGCTGGATCCAAGATAAAATGACGTCATTTACTCACTGGTTTAAAATTGCAGTGTGTGAATCAGCTTATTAAGTATGCAAAACTCGAGTTTGAGAATCTGAAAGCTCAAAATTCCCGTGTTGCATACTAAATCAGCCGGGTTTACACACGCTGCATTCTCACTCTTGTGAGCTTTCTACGTAATTTTGTCCTCGATCGAGTTCTCTCAAGATTTTGAAGTTAGTAATGGCGGATCACTAAATAGAATATTTCAGTCAAAATAAGAAACTGACTTCTCCAAATTAAAGCTTGAAATTTCGCGAGTCGGTTGTTAAGCAAACGCACTTTCGAAATTTGAAGAAAAAAGACGAGTGATTTTCTGATCGTAGTAGCACTTTAAGATCTCAAAGGTGGCCATTCAAAGTTTAAGTGCGGAAAAGGCATTTTTTTTTTGTTTGGACGAAACACAACCCTGAAACTAATCCAAAGTCTAAAATTATATATTGCTAACTTGATTTCTCCAGACCTAACCCCAACCTACAAGCGTAAATCGAGCGAATACCTTTAGGTTAGGGTTATTAGTGTTAGGTTGAACTTTGCTCGTTTCTCATTTTGGGAGCATTTAGATATGCGAGGAGTGTGAACTATCAATCCACAGAGCATGTTTTTATAGATTTTTCAAAAGAACGATTACTATTTTAAATTGTTTTTCGAATTAAATTATTATTGATGCTTTTATATAACATGCTTGTGAATTTTTTAACTTGTAAACTTTAATTGTAAAATTGCTTAAGGTAGCTGTAAACATTCAAGGGTCACATTTGTCAAAATTTGAGTTATTCACTCTTTGGTTAAACAAATAATTTATCTAGCAATTGGTAAAAGAAAATTTGCATAATGTGGAAGAGAACGCGAGAAACGGCAAAAAAACTGTTTTTAAGCAAAGTCAATAACTAGTGACAGTGGTGATAATCCTGCTATTCTAAGCAGTCTGTTGACATTTTTCGCGGGCTAGCTTCATCCTGGATCTCGAATTACCGTGAATCTGCATAGTTTGTTTACATCAACATTCGAAATTTCTAAAGCGGCGAGACTTTTTCACGAGAAAAAAGATTAGTCATCTTCATAAAATGAGCGAAAAGAGAAAAGTTACCGTGGGCGAAGAAGGGTACGGCCCGGGCCAAAGAAAGCGCAGAAGAATAAACAGACGTTCAATGAGGAAAAAAAGCTTGTGCCTTCTGCTTCTCACAAGGGTTCTTGGTTCGGCCAGCCTGTTTCAGAAGATTTAGTCGCAGAACCGCAGCCATCGACATCACAAGAAATAGGCACAAGCACTGATAAAATTTGCTCTTCCCAAAATAAAACACAAGATCCCACCGAGACGTCTTCATCTGACGCGCCACACCACTGTTCGAAAAGAGAAGGGGATGTAGACCCCGGCTGGTGTGGTCAACCTTCATGGGTTGTGGGAATGGGTGGGTTGGGGGGTGGGGTGTCCCGTTCGTGCCTACCCCTACTGAGTAGTCCTGTACCCAGTAAAAGCTATAGAACAATTCTTACCAGCATGCATTATCGCTACAACCAGCGCTTGTTTCGGGCGAATTCTTCGCTACTAGTGGCAGCTTTTTGGTTTTTTGCACCGCGCGCAGTTTTAGGCTGTCTTCTCGCTTTGACGAACGTCCCGCGACCGACTTATTTCTTCACATTTGAAGATGATAAATATAAAAATAGACTCCTCGTCTGTCACTGTGGAATCAACTTTACCGCGAATGAATGAGACTGTTTGTCACGTTTCCTCTTCAGGGGGTTCCTCGGTTGTTCTCTATTGGTCGGCGGTATGATCGCGTTGACAGGAACTTCAATGAGGCGTGAGGACTGTGAAAATCTTTGGAGGCCAAAAACTCGGGGTTTATTTTTGCGTGTATTCCCTTCATTGAAATGAATTAATCTCAATCTAGATTTATCGGATTTGGACGAAATTTGGCCAACATATTCGTCACACATTGACTCACCAAAATGTGTGAGGCTTTTACAAAATTCAAAATATTTTGTCCGTGGCGTCCAAGCGCGTGACACGCATGGTGAAAAATTCTATTGGTCAACTTTACAATGGATTTTCTCAGGAACCAATGAATATATGGAAAAAGCCTCACACACTTTGTTTATAGACCAGTTTGTTTGGATGTCCGCGGTAACGCAAGGACTAATAATTCCTTTGAACAAATACGGTCAGCTTTACGTTTGAACGCTTGCGCTTGCCTAACAAAACAAAATTTGTTAAAGTTAAAGCTATTTTTAGATTCTATGGTTTACTAGCTTTCCAGTGATATATAGTTTCCTGGGGTTTCTTTGAAAACAACGCGCGGACGAGCGATTTTCCAAAAGACAACCCTGAAGGTTTACAGTAACCTTAATTCAGCCCTTGGGCTGCAATGTAATTTTAAAATAAACCATTCCATTCCATTAAAAGAGCCTAAGACAATGACATGAAAAGATTTAAACATAGGTACGCAAAGCGTGCTTGAGATATTTTGTAATGTTTTCTCAATGGATGACGTGACAACGAGTTGTGAAATCTTAGAACTTGTTATGAAAAGGGTGGGAAATTATAAACGGATATCGTGATGTAATTTCAGTTCTCACTCCTTTCAAACAAGAAAGGTGATACCGTTAATGAAAACGAGATCAATTTTTCGCAAAAAAAAAAACACTGAAAGTGAATTCTCACCTTAACCTGCCCAATTTTATTCCTATCAGCCAAACAGTTTTATTTCTTACGTTCCAAAGGATTTCAGGAAGACTATTTTCAGGATTTGCAAAAGGCAGTAGGAAAATATTCCATTATTATTTATCACTGAGTACAGCCATCATCACGCAAACGGTTCTTTCACTGACGGTAAAGGGAGAAGAGAAACCACATTTGCAAACGCGTTTACCCATTTCTATAACTGAAATTACATCACGATATTCTGTTATAATTTCCCACCCTGTTCGTAACAAGTTCTAAGTTACACAACTCGTTGACGCGTCATGCATCGAGAAAACATTACAAAATATCTCATGCACGCTTTGCGTGCCTATGTGAGTCACAGTCTAAGGCCCAGTTCAAACGTCTAATGCAAATGAGAAAAATCTATTGTTTTCGCTCATTTGCATTAGATTCGGCACATGAGAAGTTCGACGTTTGAACCGGGCCTAAGGCTCTTTCAAGCTCTGTGGATTGATAGTTTACACTCCTCGCTTATCTAAAAGCTCCCAAAATGGGAAACGAACGAATTCAAGAGAATGCAATAGCAATCCAAACCCTAACACTAAGAACCCTAATCTAAAGGTATTGGCTCGATTTTCGCCTGCGGGTTGGGGTTAGTATTGGAGTAATCAAGTTAGGGTTAGACTTTGGATTAGGTTCAGAGTTGTGTTTAGTGATACGGGTAGCACTGTACAAAACAAATGCCTTTTCCGCACTTAAACTTTGACTGGCCACCTTTGAGATCTTGAGGAAGGTTAAGACTGTCTTTACCAGGCCTTTACCAGAGTGTCAAATGTGGCCTAAAGGCCTGGTCAAAGGGTTGACATCTTGGGCAGCGAAAACGTGCTGTTAAATGTAGCTTTGATTTGTATAATAGTTACTTTTGATGTGCATCTAAAGTTTAATATTTTTGATGTTGGGTAAAAACCACAATAGAGATGTCAAAAATATTACTATCAAAACGCTTCAAAGTGGTCAACAAAGTTTCTGTTTGCTCAGTTTCGTCACACCTTTCATGCGATTCGTAACTAGTTAACCAAAAAAATCAAAGACTAAAGCACTCTGGCTTGGTCCACCAAAAATGGTTAATTTTTATGACATCCTTAAATTCACCATAACCTCTGAGCCACCTGAAATCTTAGGCATCTACTTTACATACGATTTGAAGCTCCGTAACAAACTCAATTTCGACTCCACACTAAAATCGGTCAGAAAACTTTTAACCCAGTGGAAAATCCCTTATCATCCCGAGGTTCCTATACCGCTTAACTAAAATTATAAGTTCTAATGATGAAATCATAAAAAAATTAATAAAGTGATGTATCACTTTATTTGGAATGGACAAGACAAAATTAAGCGCTTGGCTATTATTAATAATATAGAAATGGTGGTTTGAGAATGACTCATCTAGAGACCGCCATTCAAGCGCAACGAATAATGTTTTTGAAGCGATGTGCATTTGCCAATAACGATAATCGAGCGTGGAAAGACATCTTGGATTGTTGCTTAAAAGACGTGGGAGGCAAATTTCTATTACAATGTAATATTGCTTTTTCAAAGTTACCAATCAGTGTTCCAGCATTTTATAAACAATGTCTAATTTCCTGGTCATCTTTAGTGAAGTGAACAAATGAAATAGTGGATCACGGGAGTGCTGCGGCAACCAATATGGAACAATCAATTTAATTGTATACAAGACAAATCTGTTTATTATCTCCGCTTTAAAGACATTGGTTTTTAACATTGGGGCCATGCTGTCCCAAACTGGCACTTTCTTGGGTTTCGGCATCTTGAGTGATAAGGGAGTCAATCCGTCTGAATATTTTCTTTGGATAGGTATCGTACACTCTCTTCCCCATGAAAGGCGCCTGCTGCTGAAAGCTCCAGGAGTGAATTTGTTTTCTTCTCCCTTCTTGCATGTCACAAATAAAAATCCATATCCAGCCGACATATGTCTAAGTTTGGATGGTGATTCCTTGGTTGATATCCAGCAACTTGCAAATAAGAGGGTTTATGAAGTCCTCATTGTTATGAAGGCTAAGGAACCTTCTGCCAAAGTTAAATTTACTAAAATCTTTTCTGACGAACCTCGATTGGAAGACTATATATGAAATCCCTTTCCTACCAACAATTGACAAACATTGACAAAACTGGAACTTTTCAGTTCAAAATGTTGCATAGAATTTTATTCACCAATTCTACTCTATTCAAGATGAAGCTTGTCCCGTCACCACTCTGCACCTTTTGTGGTTTAGAGAGCGAATCTCCCGAACATATTTTCTACGAATGCGTTTGTGTAAAATAATTCTGGAACGATTTCTCTGCATGGGCAAACAATGCCAGCGTATCTTTCATAAACCTAACTAGATGTCAGATAATCCTAGGCATTTTTGACAAAAGAGATAATTTTAAGTTGATTTATCACTTGTTAATTCTAGCTAAGCAAACAATCTTTACCTGTAAATGAATGTTGTGCCGCGTAGCACTAGGAACACAAATAGTGGAATAGAGAATTAACTCTAAAGTGTAAATTAAAGTGCTACTACTCGATTCCCACCGAGGTCAAAAGATTTTTTCTTTGCCTAGTGTGGTTCCCTGTTTCCCTTTACTAGGGCTAACGCCCAGTGGGTTATTCATGGCTTTAAGTAGCACTTTAATTTACACTTTAGAGTTAATTCTCTATTCCACTATTTGTGTTCCTAGTGCTACGCGGCACAACATTCATATGTACCCTTACTTTCTCTTTGCCGCGATTCACCATCTAAAATCGTCCCCGACTTTCTCTGTGCGACCTTGTAGCTCAGTCGGCAGAGTAACGGTAGATCTAATCCGGAGGTCGTGGGTTCGATTCCCACCGAGGTCAAAAGATTTTTTCTTTGCCTCGTGTGGTTCCCTGTTTCCCTTTACTAGGGCTAACGCCCAGTGGGTTATTCATGGCTTTAAGTAGCACTTTAATTTACACTTTAGAGTTAATTCTCTAATCTTTACCTGTAGACGAATTAAGCTAACACCAAATAACATGTATCTTATGACCCATGTTAAGCACGTTATTGAAATCGAAAAGACTATTACTCTAAACAAAAATAAGATGCTTATTCACTCGGAAAAATGGAAAAAAGTTTTAAATTGCCTATAGTTTTCACTCCTTTTTAATTATCTGTCCCTTGTAATTACAAATCTACTGTTTTCAAACCTCAACTAAAAAACAGCCTTTTTTATTTACTTTCTTTCCTTTAGTTATGATTTCTTTTTCTTTATTATTGCTGTAATGTCTTCCTTTCACTTGTTATGTTGTTTCAATTTATAATTAAAGTTTCCTAAATAAAAAAATAACTAATTAACCAGTTATAACATATGGCAGTCACAGTTTTAGTTTCTCTTTAGTTTTTCCGGTTGTTTGTGTCGTTTGGGATTCCGTTTTAGTCTCACGAGGCCTTAAGTCTGGAACTAGCGCCACTAGCAAGCTCCCAATGGGATCGCCTGGATACGTCTGAACAATAATCGACAACAGCTTTCGTCTAAAGAAATTGGTTGATTTTAATAAATCATCCAAGAGAGTGATTTAGCATAGGAGAGTCTGTAGCAGTTGCATTCGGGTTTTATTCAACTCTTAATGTCCTAAACTTTTTCCACGGCTTACAAAAGAACGGGAAAAGATTTGGAAATTAATTTGTCGAAATTGAACCAACAAAACCAATACAGCAAATTGCTTCTCGGTAATTTCGTTACAATATAATAAGTGTGTCATGCAACGAAATTGTTGAAGCGGCAAACTGGTGCACTTCGATTCATGCCCACATTAGGAACTAACCTGAAAATCGAACGACAAAGCATTGCGCTTATTGAACAAGAGATTGAAAGCAGTTGAGGTTTTCTTAACTGGGTGATTTCAAAATATTTATCTCAAATACCAGAAAGAAAACAAATTGGAGCAACGAAACAAATGCGCCAAGAACGCGAGAATAGACTGAACTGCAGTTTGTTTCTCGTCAATATCTTGGCTCTCCCTCACTCTGATTAAAATTCTATTTAAATTGCTGAACATCTAAAGTATTTAATACAGATCACCGGCGAACCTCTTTATGAAATCATCTGTGCCGGACAGGTTTTAGGGCATTCGCTTGTTAATTATAGCGAAATATTTCAGGAAGACCTATCCAACCTGTCTAAATGGGCTTCAGATTGGCAGATGGTCTTCAATGTAACAAAGTGCAATCTACTCCGTATCACAAATAAGCATAACCCCTCTGACTTCATATATTCCATGAATCCTTAGGTTTTATCTTAAGTCTTCGAGTGTGACTATCTGCGTGTTAGATGCACTGAAGCCCTCCATTGGGGTTCTCATTGCTCAAAGATAGCTGATAAGGCAAATAAGTCCCTTGGCCTCATCCGAAGATTACCATGGCAAGAAATGAGGGACATGAGGGGGCGGAGTCACTTCAGAGCAGTCTAGAGAGCTGTCAATTACTTTCTTTCTTTCGCGAGATGCTATTGGATGATCGTTGCTATAGAAATTTGCAGGCCCTTCATAATAATAATAAAAAAGATGGCGGCCCTGTCGAGTAATCTACGGTTGTCTGCAACAGCAAAGAAATAAAGATAATAGAGAATGTTTGTTATCTGGAAAATTTCCACTAATAAGTAAATCGATTTTTGGCTGTTTTGGTGAAATATCGGACATTCTTGGCTTATGAAAGTGTACAGTACTTCGAACGATCACGGCGAATTTATAATTTGATTTCCTCCTGTTTAATTTTCCCGCTATCTCGCCGCAAGGATTTGTTGTCTTTCTCAGTCTTTTACCGAGGATTTCTATCCGTAAAAAGCCTGGGAAAGAGAAGAATGATTTAACAAAATGGCCGGCGCTACTTCGAACCTGCGAAAACTTGGAACTTGTGAAGCGTTCACAGCACTCATGGCGCTTCTATGAAGACTTACCTTCATCCAAGTAGACTTGAAAAAAGTCCATCTTCAATGCTGATTACCGTGGTGGACCGAAACTGTGATAGAAAAACAGTTCCATCGACGTCAACTACATTGTTTTGGAACAATATTTCTGATTGAACCCAGGGAATTCGTTCCGGCACGGGCTTGCAAAGTTAGATTTTTCGAAGGCGATTCGCAGCTGGAAAAGGGTCGGTACATTTCACTGACCCCCAGTCCATGGACTACCATGAT
This sequence comes from Pachyseris speciosa, assembly GCA_016490735.1. Taxonomy (NCBI): domain Eukaryota; kingdom Metazoa; phylum Cnidaria; class Anthozoa; order Scleractinia; family Pachyseridae; genus Pachyseris; species Pachyseris speciosa. Next base: position 23,623 of record JAEMWC010001239.1, on the reverse strand, counting down.
GGACTACCGAAATGGACTACCTATATGGACTGCTAAATGGACTACCAAAAATGGACTACCCTTAATTACCTACCTTGAAAAAAAAAATTAGTAAAGTTTGGTTGTTTTCATCAATTGATCGTGATCTCCACCATCTTGTTATTTTTTAAATGCTGCTGGTCAGCTGTTCTGCAGGCGTATTCATTCGTCTCGCGTGACGGCTGACACGCTGGATGGTCAGTAAAAATTCATTTATAATCGTTTGTTATAAATAGGGTAGGGAAAATCACAGATATTTTGGTCTTTAAGTGCCCCTAACACTGAAATATTTTTTTTCGCTAAAATTAATCTTTGCACCTATTCAAAACACATAACGCCTTTCATTTTTTTTAACCAAATCTCGACTTTTTACAGGCTGTAAAAGTTACGACATCTAGCCGTCATCTGTCACACGATCAAGCTAGTAAGGAGCATGGGTCTTTTCCCCAGTTAAAGTCACAAACTGATCATCACGCTACGTCTTTGTAAACATGCATACATAATAGTCAACTGGGGAATAGACCCACGCCCCAGCTGACTTGGTCGTGTACCAAATGATCCATAGTTTATCGTAAGCCCCATAAAAAACTCTAAAGGCTGGAAATAAATGCTACATGTTTTTGGAATTAATGTACAAAGTATTACAATAGCAGAAAAAAATAACTATTCTTGAGGCTAGGTGCACTGAAAATAAGGTAAGGCTTTTGGGAAGCAGGCTGCACCCCCACCCAATTTTTCTGGGAGTACCCCCTGGGCCTGGTCATGTGATCTATTTTTGAGTTGTATCTTCTTCTGTCACTTACCATTTTGAGCATCATGACAGCCAGGTAAGGAATCACCTGGAAGATTATAAATCAAATTTTTACTCCAGCTGCAGCCTGTCAGCCATCATGCACGACGAGTGAATGCGCCTGCAGAAAAGCTAACCAGCAGCATTTAAAAAATAACAAGATGGTGGAGATCACGATCAATCAATGAAAACAGCCAAACTTTTCTAATTTTTTTTTTCAAGGTAGGTAATTAAGGGTAGTCCATTTTTGGTAGTCCATTTAGCAGTCCATATAGGTAGTCCATTTCGGTAGTCCATCATGGTAGTCCATGGACTGGGGGTCAGTGAAATGTACCGACCCGCTGGAAAAGGCATTCAGCCATACTTTTCTTACCAAAGAAGAAAGCTCTACTTCAAAGTTCAAAACCGTGGCGGATAAAACTGGAAAGTGACTAATTATTGTGTCAAAGAACGACTATCGATGTCAATAAACAGGATCAGATTGAACCAGGGAATTCGTTGCGGCACGGGCTTGCAAAGTTAGACTTTTCGACGGCGATTCAGCTGAAAGGCATTTCGCCATAGTTCTCTTACAAACAGAAAGCTTAACTTAAAGTTCAAAAGTGGCGGATAAGGCTGGAAAGTGACCAATTATTGTGTCAAAGAACGACCATCGATGTCAATAAACAGGATCAGATTGAAACCAGTGGAAAAGTAAAAAGCTTAGAGAGGTATGTCAAAAAATTTAATTTTCTTCACTCAAGTCTCTCTATTTATGCTAGCCATGTTTTTAGCATGATTTTTCCAAGTGTCGCTACGAACTGCGCACGCGCGTCCCTCATTTCTTGCCATGTGAAGCCATGCAGACTAGATGTCAAGGAGAGGGCTTAAATGTCCCTAGTTAGACCAACCCTTGAATATGCGTCTTCCTCATGGAACCCACACACTGACTGTGACGTTAACCGTCTTGAACAAGTCCAGAAGAACGCGGCCTGCTTTGTCTGTAACAATTATAAAACCTCTACAAGTACTTCCAAGCTAGTTAAGACCGTAGGCTGGGACACCTTGAATAGAGGCGTCTTCTTAACCAATCAGTGCTTTTTTCAAGTTTCACAATAACCTAGTAAACTGCAATATTCCCGAATCAGCAAGCTCTTACCCCAAACTTAGAACTACTCGACGCCACCAGCTCTGTTACCAACAGTTTCATGCTAATGTTTTATCATTTAACTACTCTTTTTTCCCAAGAACCATTCGTCTATGGAATCTGCTCCCTTATGGAGTCGTGTCAAGCGACACATTAAGTTGCTTTAAGCAGTCTGCTTTGCCTGCCCTTAGATCACTAAAGGTGCCCTCTAACCTCCGCAGGCTCTAAACCGTTGACCAGTCCCTCCCAGTATTTGAGCTCATAGGAGTACCTATTCTAAGTTCTAAGTTCTAAGTAGTGTCAGTTATAAATTATGTCAAGTCCGGCGCCTGGAATATTTTCGTTTGCTTCCTTCTTATTGGTCGGTTATCACTGACTTCACTCGTTTCTCATTGGTTCCTCGTTACGCTATTGTTATTTGCCTTTATAAGTGCGACACTCACTACCCGGGTGGTTGGGCGGAATCCGTAAACCGAACGCACATCGAGTTCTATCTCCCTATCTCGTTACTCCCTTGTTCTAGCCATTATTGACACATCATTCATTATTTGTACAATGATCAACTTTTGCTTTGCTCCACTATTCCGTGGACCCTGCATTAGGCTCGAGCAGATACAGTCCACACTTCCATTAAAAAGGGAGAGACAGGGAAGTACTAAAATACCTAAAGGACACTAAGGATACAGTTATTATCTCCAGAAATCAGAGTGCGGAGTAAATCTCTATTACGACTAGTGCACGAAGTGTGGACTCAGTGATGGGATCTCTTGTAATAATATACACGAAATAATATCAGAAATGAGTAATTATTACTCAATTCTGATTGGCTAAAAAAGCAGTGCCGTTTTGCTGTAACACGGTACAAAAACGTGTAACACGAGTGCAAAGTTGTATGTATTTTGATTGGTTTAGAAACAATAGAAATTTGAATTAACCAATCAAATCGTAGCTGTTTCTATAGCAACAAGTTCGCGGTAAGTTTGAGCCGTGTTGAAAATTGTGAAAACAATGGCCGGCGTTTTGAGCAGGTTTCCTTTCGCCTTGTAAATCGGTACCACGAATATTAATCGCATTGTGCGGTAATTGCAAGGCTTTGACATCAAGGCGTGAAGGAGTTGCATTACAAAAAATCAGTAGCAGCGAAAATCTATGGCTCTGAATATAGCCTCTATAAATGTCAGAGGACTAAGAGACAATAGGAAACGAAGAGAGTTGGCTTCGATCAAAAAGCTTCTCAATCTACATGCTACAAGAAGTTCATTGCACTGAAAACACGAATCACATATGGTCTTCAGAGTGGGGATACCAAACTATCTTTAGCACGCATGCGAGCAACAAAGCGGGGGTATGTATTCTCTTCAATAATAACTTCAATCTGCAAGTTCTAAAACTCTTCATTGACCCCTTAGGACGTTTTATTATTTGCAGGCGCCGATCTAGGGGAAGTGAAATGAGTGAATTTTCACCCCCTCCCCCCCCCCTACTTTTTTTTTCTAAGCCCCCCTTCTTTTTTTTTTTTTTTTTTTCTTATCCCTCAAATATTGAAATAATACTTGATTTCTCTGATCTCTCTGGCGGAGGTGGAGAAAATTCATCCCCCCCCCCCCCCTTCATTTCTAAATCCTGGTTTGTGATAAAAAAAAAAAGCCGGTGATAAACATTTAACCTTGGCTAATATCTACGCCCCAAATGATGATAGCCCAGCCTTCTTCCTGAATTTCTTTGATCACCTAACAGATTTTATATGTGGCGACATCGTTATAGGTGGCGACTACGCCTTGTACTCGATCTTGAAAAAGACAAGAGAGGCGGCCTTACCAAAACACACCAAAATAGTGTTAGGATTATTCAAGAATTTTCCGAGAAACTTGATTTGGTAGACGTCTGGCGGATACTCCACCCGGAAAATAGCAGATATACATGGAGACAGCGTCATCCAAAAGTTCACTGTAGGCTTGACTTTTTCTTAATCAACCAAAGTGCTCTTAATATCACATCCTCCGCAGATATTATTCCGGGGTATAAAACAGATCACTCAGTGATTACATTAAATATTTCCCTGCATTCAAATCAGCGGGGGCCGGGTTTCTGGAAACTGAATACATCATTTTTAAGTTAAATTAATTATGTCAATCAAATTAAAGCAACAATCCAAGAAACGCGTGAAGAATATAAAGATGATAGCTCGGTCAACCCATCACTTCTTTGAGAAATGATCAAGCTAAAAGTACGGGAGAAGTCGATAGCTTACTCCAAGGCTAAAAAAAAACAAAAAAGCAAAAATGCTAGAAGAAACTTGAACAAACAATCGCAAAATTGGAGGAGGAATTTGACAAAAGTAACCTTAGTGATAAGCAGCTTACCGACCTTGAGAAGCAACTCGCCGAACAAAAGAGCGAACTAGAGACAATAATTGAGTTTCGCACTAAAGGTGCTATTCTGAGATCAAAGACTAAATGGTATAATGAAGGAGAGAAATACACTAAATACTTTTTAAATTTGGAAAAACGACACTTTAAACAAGGGACCATTAACCAAGTTAAAATAAGTGATCATGACAATAACTTCGTCACGTCAGACGAGAATATCCTTAAAGAATGCGTATCGTTCTACAAGAATCTTTATGGCGCCAGGCGAACGCCATGTTCTCCTCATGAAACAACATATTTTTTTGAGCATGAGAATGACAAAGTCCTTCGTGACTTTGAAATGAAAGCGTGCAAAGGATTGTTAACCGAAAAAGAATGCCTTGAGGCCCTAAAAACCATGGAATCTCAAAAGACTCCTGGAACTGACGCTTTACCAGCCGAATTTTATAAAGTTTTCTGGAAAGACGTATCAGCAACCCTTATCGATGCTTTAAATTTTGCTTATAATACCGGTCAGCTTTCAATAACTCAGAGAAGGGGTATTATCAAACTTATTCCTAAGAAAGATACAGAACCTTACTTTATTAAGAATTGGAGACCATTAACTCTTCCTAATTGCGACTACGAAATTGCGGCCAAGGCAATCGCTAATCGCTTAAAACCTTTTCTTCCCAACCTTATTGACAATGACCAGACGGGCTTTATGAAGGGTAGATTCATCGGAGAAAACATTCGACTTATAGATAGTATAATTTGCTATGCTAAAGAGGAAAATATCCCGGGGCTAATCCTGTTTCTTGACTTTGAAAAAGCCTTTGATACGATAGAATGGCCTTTTATTAGCAAAACTCTACAATACTTCGGATTTGGGCCCAGTATAACAAAGTGGGTCAGTCTTTTCTATTGCTCTGCAGAAAGCTGCATATTAAATAATGGTTGGGCTAGCAATTTTTTTAATATTCAAAGAGGTGTTAGACAAGGCTGCCCTCTCTCGCCTTACCCATTCATTTTGTCAGTCGAAGTGTTAGCAAAAGCAATCCGTAAAAATAAAGATATTGAAGGTTTCCACGTAAAAGGAACAGAAATCAAGATAACTCAATAAGCAGATGATACATCGCTGATTTTAGATGGATCAAGAAAGTCCTCTATAACCTGTCTTAAAATCTTAGATGATTTTCATGAGATCTCCGGCCTTAAGCTTAACGATTAAAAAAAACAGAAGCCCTTTGGATTGGTGCAAACTGTGGACAACAAGAGGTAAAAATTCCTGGCTGGAACTTTAAATGGCCGAAATACAAAGTCAAAGCCTTAGGTGTTTGGTTCTCAAACGAGCAGGAGACATCTGCCAATTTAAACTATAACGAAAAGCTAGACAAAGTTCGGAATATTTTAAGTTGCTGGAGATACCGCAGACTAACTTTGATTGGGAAAATAGCTGTCTTAAAGAGTTTCGTTGTATCCCAACTTGTCAACGTTCTATCAGCACTCCCTTCAAATGTGATAGTTATAAAAGAAGTAAACAAACTTTTTTATTCTTTCCTCTGGAAAGGAAAAGGTGACAAAATAAAGCGCGATATAATGATCAAGGACTATTCAAATGGTGGCCTCAAAATGATAGACATAGAGTCTTTTAGCAAATCTTTAAAAGCCACATGGATTAAAAAATATTTGGCCAGGTCGAACCAAGGAAAATGGAAGCTCTTTTTTGACCTTGAACTAAACAAACAAGGAGGCACAATGGCAATTACAAGTAATCTTAACACCAAAGATACTAGGAAGACTTTAAAAGTTAACAACCCCTTTTTGAAAGAGGTCCTGTCAATCTGGGCAGAAGTAAACCTCGGACCATCAATTTCTTAATCAGAGCTTATGGTATAATTCACTAATCAGAATCAATAACTTCCCCATTTTCTATCCAGAATGGTTTCACAACGGTGTTAAAAAAGTGAGAAATTTGAAAGACGACTCGAATAATTTCCTATCATTTCCTGATTTTAAGAACAAGTACAAACTTGATGCTTGCCCTCTCAAGTATTATGGTCTTTTGTCCTCACTTAAAGTCCTGTGGAATACGCAAAAAAATAACTTTTTTTCGAAAAATCCTGAATATGAAAGCTTCGCAACAACTCTCTCAAAAACTCCTAGGGCAAGCCCACTGGTTTACGCCAAGCTTGTTTCCAAAACATGCGTAACCTCAACCACACACCAACAAAAATGGCTAAGTGATTGTAACATAAAAGATGATGAACACGCCAAGTGGCACGAAACCTATCAACTAGCCTCTAAGTATACTAAAAGCACAAGACTTATCGAGTTCCAATTCAAATTTTTGCAAAGACGAATAGCTACTAATCAATTTCTACACAAAATTGGTATAAAAGACGACTTAAAATGCTCTTTCTGCCGGGAGGAACCGGAGAATTTACGACATACATTTTGGTCTTGCCACAAAACAGGCTCTTTTTGGAATTCTGTACGCATACAGCTTACTCTAACCAACGTTTTTACAAATACTGATACTATGAACATTGCTGTTGCACTAGGAATAACACCATCTTCCACTGAAAATCATCACCAGATCAATTTTTGTGAATGATATATGAAATGAATCATATATGAACTGCGGAAATGAAATCAAATGAAGAATGATCCTCGCAGTTGTGAACGCAATTTATGCAATTGCGAAAAGAAGCCTGAAAAAATTTCAGGACTTCAACGGGGTTTGAACCCGTGACCTCGCGATTACCGGTGCGATGCTCTAACCAACTGAGCTATGAAGCCACTGACGTTGGGAGCAGGTCAATTGTGGGTTCATATGTTCCCGTGAAAGAAATGAGTGTGAATGATATATGAAATGAATCATATATGAACTGCGGAAATGAAATCAAATGAAGAATGATCCTCGCAGTTGTGAACGCAATTTATGCAATTGCGAAAAGAAGCCTGAAAAAAATTCAGGACTTCAACGGGGTTTGATTTCATTTCCGCAGTTCATATTTGATTCACTTTATGTATCATTCACACTCATTTCTTTCACGGGAACATATGAACCCACAATTGACCTGCTCCCAACGTCAGTGGCTTCATAGCTCAGTTGGTTAGAGCATCGCACCGGTAATCGCGAGGTCACGGGTTCAAACCCCGTTGAAGTCCTGAATTTTTTTCAGGCTTCTTTTCGCAATTGCATAAATTGCGTTCACAACTGCGAGGATCATTCTTCATTTGATTTCATTTCCGCGGTTCATATATGATTCATTTCATATATCATTCACACTCGTTTCTTTCACGGGAACATATGAACCCACAATTGACCTGCTCCCAACGTCAGTGGCTTCATAGCTCAGTTGGTTAGAGCATCGCACCGGTAATCGCGAGGTCACGGGTTCAAACCCCGTTGAAGTCCTGAATTTTTTTCAGGCTTCTTTTCGCAATTGCATAAATTGCGTTCACAACTGCGAGGATCATTCTTCATTTGAGATCAATTTTTGCTGTCTTTTAGCTAGATATTATATCTGGACATGTAAAATAAAGAAACTACTCCAAAAGCAGAAGGCTTCCTTCAATATCTTAAATCGATTTATAGCATAGAGGTGAAAACAGGTGACACTCCCCCCAAGAAATGGGAACTTCTGAATACTTTAGTTTACTGCATTTCCCCCTCCTTCCTTTGTACTACCGTAGACGTATATATACAGTATTTCCTCTTACCCCTGAAGACGCAATCCTTCACGAACCTTTTTTTGTTCTTCTGATAGTCAATGGCCTTGCAAAAACTGGCACAATGCAATACCCTTTAAGTAAAGTACCTTTCATGGTATAGATTGTACTTTTTTGTGTTTGTATTTCTCCAAAAGACAAAGATTAGTTTAGTTTAATATGTACAGTGAATTTTTTTTTGCTATGGATGTAATTTTCGTGTCTCTGTAATGCAATGTTTTGTAATGCAATAAAAAAACAACAACAACAAAGCAGCTCTAGAAACAAGCACAGTGCAAAAGTACTGCTTTTTGGCTGTCTATTTGAAGAAAGTGGTGTCTAGAGAAGGGAATTACCGACGAACTCGAAAGTTATGAGCCCGTTCAACTTATATAACACTTTGCTCAAACGATTTTACGCAGAGAAAACAACAACAAACAAGACGAAGATTATGAACCAGAAATACTGAAGGTAATGATTATACAGCACTTGATAGACACTTGAAAAACAAAGCAGCCTTATAGCTCTAGCCTACAACTCTTCAGCCGGTTTTTGCGACTTAAAAAACTTTAAAAACATTGAGAAAACTGTTGTTTTGACCTGCGCGTGATGAATAAATTATTTTTGCACGTGATTCACCTGCGTTGCTTATGCAACACAATTTTTTTGTGCATATTATTAATATGTAATCACATGATTTTTCTCGTGCAAATTATGGGCTCGTGCAATTTTGTGAGTCTCTTTACTCGTGCTTATTTATCCCAAATTGCACTCGAAATCATGTGATTACCTATACTATGCGACCATCTTATGTAAGCGGCCATTAATTCGCGACATCTTTAGGCCCTGTCTTCGAATCCAACGTGATGGGGACTTGGCTGGAGAAGGGCAACTTCTAAGCCTCAATCGGAAAAGGTTTCTTTCGTTTTAGATCGAATTTTTGGGAGATTCGTGATTTCCGTTAGAAGCCTTATGCCTTTAGTTAGCTTCTCAGGCTCTAAGGCAATTAATGTTACATTGATGTGACGGTGCATTCTTACTAGCAAATTTGTCTGGAATATGGAATGGTCGAATATTGGGTTATTGTGGCGTTGGATAGTCTTCTTGGATAGTTCACGAGGAAAAGTCGACTTCAGCGAGGTCGATATCCCGGTTAGCTGTTGTCTACTAAAAACTCTCAAAAATACTCTCGAGCGTGGACCAAACAAGGGAAAATACTCATCCACTTTGACACGAACCATTGAGGAAACTTCAATTTTAATGACAGCTGCGGAGAATCGGTTATAGTCGCCGAGAGCACAAAGGAGTTCCAGGCACATAGAGAGCGAAGTTCTACACTTTCGGTAACTCTAATCTTAATTTGGCTCAGGCTTTAGAAGCACTTGGTTCGTATATGTGTCCTGAAACGTTTTCACCAAGTTTTGCTCTTTCGTGAATTCTATTTTCTCGTCCCCATCGATTCTCACGGCGTATCCTCCAATCTTCAATTTCAATCCCTCATTTTCTGAAATTCGTTCCACCAAGGCTGCTCAAACCATAGCGCATTATGTTCTAACTGCAAGTTTGTAAATCAAAAAGTATCTTAATATACTTAAGCAATGTACAGGCGACCGTTATAGAGGAGCATACTCCACTCAAATTTTATGTTCTCGCTTTGTGACACTGCGTACCTCGTTAAAACAGATACGCAAATTTTGCCACCCAGCAACACTGACCTTCGACCAAACCGACATTTGTCTAGCATGCATCTAAAACTGTTCAAGTATTTCCCTACTGGTTGGCATGAACTATTGGTTCCTTTAAAAAGGACTTTACTACTCAAAAATTAGGTATAGCTATAGTAAACCAATCAACATAGCTTAACATCAATCATGAAAATGAATCGTCTAATGAAATCATCTCAAGCAGTTATGTATTTTTCTTTTAAATAGAACTGCTTTACCAAGTTCTTTTTTTTATTGTATTTCTTCGTTTTTGCCTAGTTTATGCTTTTTATTACTTTTTTTTGGACGGATGTGACATGACGTACATATCAGTTAACACGTTTTCACTATAAATGAACTATATACAGGTTTTTCTACATGTGGCGTTGAAGTGGATTTGTCAGAGGGGCCAAACCATTCTGGCCTTTCAATATGAAACTGAGATGTTGGTAAGAACATTACTTGAAACTTCTTTCAGAGGCTGTTTTCCGTCCTGAACTTGTCACTAGAGCCCGATAACTAAGGAAAGCAACCAGCTTCCCCCTCCCCCCCCTCCCCTCCCCTCCCCTCCCCTCCCTTCCCACTTTCAGCGCTACAAGATCGAAAAAGTTCTATAATGACTATCAATTCCTAAGGCTTACATTCCTTTTCCCTGAAAACGTGAAACCGTAGTGTAGACTTCCGCCACTTTGAACCTCTTATTGTCTCGACACTCAAATCGTTCCCACTGGATACTGTTTATAGTAATTCATTCACAGCCATCTCCAGTTCCTTCCCGTCCTCGAACGAATTTTTGCCTTTGTTGAGTTTTCGCAATGGCTGAAGTCTTCTTTAGTTGCGTACAACGCATTTATAGAGCTTATCTTAAAAGTTGCTTGTTAAGAAATGTTTTTCTTCTTTGTTGAATGATGCTCCAACATTCTCGATGGGTGCCCGTGAGTAATGTGGCACTAATGTTTTAGTATCTACTAGTTACGCACCAGGAATTATGGCTTAAGCAATATTTCCTAAAGACTAACTTTAGTTAGTACATACTTAGTTGCCTACAGACTAACTTAAGTTAATACATACTTAGTTGCCTAAAGACTAACTTTAGTTAGTACATACTTAGTTGCCTACAGACTAACTTAAGTTAATACATGCTTAGTTGCCTACAGACTAACTTTAGTTAATACATACTTAGTTGCCTACAGACTAACTTAAGTTAATACATACTTAGTTGCCTACAGACTAACTTTAGTTAATATATACTTAGTTGGCTACGGACTAACTTAAGTTAATACATACTTAGTTGCCTACAGACTAACTTAAGTTAATACATACTTAGTTGCCTACAGACTAACTTTAGTTAATACATACTTAGTTGACTACGGACTAACTTAAGTTAATACATACTTAGTTGCCTACAGACTAACTTGAGTTAATACATACTTAGTTGCCTACAGACTAACGTTAGTTAATACATACTTAGTTGCTTACAGATTAACTTAAGTTAATACATACTTAGTTGCCTACAGACTAACTTTAGTTAATACATACTTAGTTGCCTACAGACTAACTTAAGTTAATATATACTTAGTCGGCTACGGACTAACTTTAGTTATACATACTTAGTTGCCTACAGACTAACTTAAGTTAATACATACTTAGTTGCCTACAGACTAACTTAAGTTAATACATACTTAGTTGCCTACAGACTAACTTTAGTTAATACATACTTAGTTGCCTACAGACTAACTTTAGTTAATACATACTTAGTTGCCTACAGACTAACTTTAGTTAATACATACTTAGTTGCCTACGGACTAACTTGAGTTAATACATACTTAGTTGCCTACAGACTAACTTTAGTTAGTACATACTTAGTTGCCTACAGACTAACTTAAGTTAATACATGCTTAGTTGCCTACAGACTAACTTTAGTTAATACATACTTAGTTGCCTACAGACTAACTTAAGTTAATACATACTTAGTTGCCTACAGACTAACTTTAGTTAATATATACTTAGTTGGCTACGGACTAACTTAAGTTAATACATACTTAGTTGCCTACAGACTAACTTAAGTTAATACATACTTAGTTGCCTACAGACTAACTTTAGTTAATACATACTTAGTTGGCTACGGACTAACTTAAGTTAATACATACTTAGTTGCCTACAGACTAACTTAAGTTAATACATACTTAGTTGCCTACAGACTAACTTTAGTTAATACATACTTAGTTGCCTACAGACTAACTTTAGTTAATACATACTTAGTTGCCTACGGACTAACTTGAGTTAATACATACTTAGTTGCCTACAGACTAACCTTAGTTAATACATCCTCAACCTCAATGTTTGATCCGTAAACATTTCCGTCCGACATCGTGTTTGCTCTTAGCGACGTTGGTTGGCTGATTGGACAAACAATGAAGACGGCCAAACACCAGACAAAGTGAGTCCACTGGGATTTCGACGTTATGTGGTTCATTCTGTTGCTTCTTACCGGCTGTGCACGCTTTGTTGTCAGAGGTGGCTAAACGATCGAACATTTGTTCTTAACGCGAAATGTTGGATGAAAATGTTTTAACGTAGATCAAACATGGAAAACTGTTTCAATGCAAAGTTGATAGAGGCGGTTAAACATGCTCTTCCAACGGGTAGGGCTGCACCTCTTTGAAACCTCTAATTTCACTGGATCTTTATCAGTTGCACCTCTATTGTTTTATGGCTAGGTTCCATTGTTTTAATTCTTTGTTTATTGTTGTTTTGAACCAATCTTGTGAGGTGTTGCAAATGGTGCAGGTCGCCCCCTTCCAACACGATGCTGGATGAAAATGTTCGATCTTTTAGCCGGGTCTTTACGCCATACCCTCTCACTTCAAATTTTGGATCTAATGAAAACACATCATGTAGCATGAAATGTTACGAGTTTTAATTTCTGTGGACTTTGCGATGGCGCTCGATCCTCACAAATAAATTCCCGTAGAAAAAAAAACATCCCGCGAAATTAAACGCCGCAAAATTTAGTCGCCTCAGTCTAATAAAGAACTCTTGCCGTTTTAATGTAAACTTCTTGTAAACTCACTTGCGTTACCTTGGTGATATACGTCTGACGTAAACAAGAGCTAATATCATTGGGTTTGTTTAATTTTGCCGTTGCGTCAGTCCTTTAGGGCAATAATGTATCACTTTCTAACTGATAGAAATAGAATTCACTGAAATGTCTCTAAGTAGAGCGTACCGTACTCAACAAGTAATAAAAGTTGAAAATATTAAGTTTCTTTCCTTGATAATCTTCTGCTTCTTGAAGAGAAATCGCAAAAATTCAGTCTGTCATCTCGAACCGCAAAACACAAAAAGTGGCCAATCCTCAAAATATAAATCTCGCAAAATTTTCATGCTCCACGGTAAACTTTGTTTTTGTCTAAACAGGTTTGGTTAAAGTGGTAAAACATCATATGAGGAAAACGATACTGTTAAGAGGTGTTATTACGCAATGTAAAACACCTCCCAGTCATCAAGTGTGAAGTACGAAGTCCCAGCCAGGATTGTTTGTTGATTTGTCGCTCCACGTGGTAGAGAGTAAGCGCGGCCTAAGAACGTGTATGAATCGGAGTTACTGTTTGCTTGATCAGCAATGTAGATGTCATACCCATGGCCACCAAATGTTGGTCCATAGCTTGAGCTCCTGTGGATTGCTTTTGATGAGTCTGTCACCGTGCTGTTAAACGGTGCCAGGTCTTCGCTGTTGCGCAGGGAGAAAATAAAGGCATTGGAAGTGGAACCAGGGCCACCACTTGATTCTGAATACAAAGACAATAAAAACAGAAATACACATAAAAATACAAACATCACTTTTTTGTTCCTTTTTAATGAAGTTAAGCTGAATGATGAGAATGAGATATAACAATTTTTCAAACTTAATAAAAATTCCAATTTTTAGCTGCTTTTACTTTTTCTTTATTTACTCCACATTATCATATTGTATAAGATTTCTTACAGTGACTATGAATAGAGAAGGAGTGGAGAAGGGCATGATATAGTAAACTAATTATATGCCCTTTCAGCTGTTTGAATTTTGATTGAACCAAAGCCCTTTTATCGCTTAGAAAAGACAAACTGCCAGTTATACACAAGGCCCTGAGATTATGACTACCCTTAAACATAAATGAAATAAAAATTAGAAAGAACCATTAGATACATGTGCCGCCATCACAGTAAAGTTGCCTTCTTTCAGTTAGTACAATTTCGTGATAATAATTTGACTTTCCTTATAGTTGCTTAAACAGAAGTGTTGTGAAGGCCTCAGAAAAACGGGAGAGTGGGACCTGGGGTAAGAATTGGGTGGGAGGAGATATATTCATGGCCTTCGTTCGTTCAGGGGAGCAGCGTTGGCGCAGTGGTGAGAGCACTCGCCCTCCACCAATGTGTCCCGGGTTCGATTCCCGGACTCGGCGTCATAAGTGGACTGAGTTTGTTGGTTCTCTACTCTGCTCCGAGAGGTTTTACTCCGGGTACTCCGGTTTTCCCCTCTCCTCAAAAACCAACATTTCTCCCACACGGCCCCACAAGCTTGTAGCTTTAAATCTTAACCATGTATGAATAAAGTTTCTTTCTTTCTTTCGTTCTCCAATCTTGTGTTAGTACATTATAAAAATAATAATTTAACATTTATATTGCACAATCCTCCATATGAAATATGGTCGATAGGATGCGCATATGCCTATGTGCGCATACATATTAAAAAGAGTAATTGTATTTACCCCAAGGTATGTCCGTGTATCCTCCGAATATGTATTGGCCCACTTGAATGATGGTGACAGTGTTTCTTTTTCCATCACATCTGCTGTGGAATTCACTGACTCTCCATCCGTGAGTGGAGGCGCGGAAACACAGCAGCCACTTAGAATCATTCCCAACAGCAGGAGCAAGAAATTCAGCGAGGTGACTCAGGTAAACAGAATTGTTGCCTATTATAAAAGAGGCCATCGAAAAAGCTGTAATCAAAAAACAAATGGCAAATTTAAAAAAGTGAAACATTTACGTAGCGCCATGTCTAATAGATACCCAAGACGCTGTAAGTAATTACATTTCTAAGTAATTTTATTAAATTTCTCACTTAGTACGCGCGCTGTGATAGGTCAATTTTGCGGGTCGTATTCTACAGTACCGTCCGCTTGACGTTAACTAGTTTTCTTTCCCGCGCGCCGGATTAACCTCAGAGATATAATAAATATCCTACTAACTTCGTTTTCTCGGTCCGTACTGTAAGTTACGGATCCTCGTTATTAACTCACTCATGCGCGCGTGCGCATGGAATGAGTTGTTATGATGAGGGAATTTCGGCCTGAGCAAAAAATCTGCGTGGACGGAAAACGGAAGTGCCACGTCACAAAAAGGGATGCGACCAACCGCTGACCGCTGAGTTGCTGCAGTTGCCTTGTGTCCCGTTTCTTTGAGTCAGCCATTTTGTGTTCAGGAAAGGGCGGCTTGTGTATTCTGGTTTTCTACCCCATTTTGGGTAAAAATTTCTTTGTTTAGCGCGTCCATGTTACGGCAGCTGGAAGACTTCTGAACAAGCTGTCATTTTTGGTGAGTAATCTTATAATATTTATAACGGCTTGCGAATTTCGGGCTTCCAACTAGAAAACAATATCGAAAGTGTGAACAAAAGGATCTCATTAATCGTTAAACTAAAGCTTGGGATAAAGTATGTTGAGCCATTGTAATTCATGATTCTTGAATAAAGCACTTGATTGACTATGTTCTGTGTTCTACAACACAAATAGCACTGAAATAGTTCTTAATTTTATGGGACATTTTGATATCAATCTTGTCACGGTGTCTGGCTCTATATCTTAGTAAACGTTCACATTTTAAACACTGCATGAATTACACATGATTCAGTTGTAATTTCTGTTGGGCATTAAACCTAAAAGAAGGGCTTTACGAGCTACATCCAGGAGGAGTTTTACTACATCGTTTCTAAATTGTACTCGTGTTCTCGATCTCGGGGTAACAGCTTTCGTTACGGCGAGATTTCACCATAAATTAACGGGAAAAACTCGGTCCGTAACTGACAGTTCGAACCTCGATCTCGGTTAGTAAGAGGTATATATTTCTATTAAAGCAGCCAGTATATATTCGCTAAGCAGCTTGGTAGTTTGTTACATCAGACAACTTTGGGCTTTTTTTACCATCACACGATAAAACGTAAATTTCTCTCCTAGCTTTTATTCCTCCCAATATAATTTAATTCTTCTCCAGCTCCGGCGTCCAAAACACATTGGCATTTTGCTCATGGTTCGTCCAGGTAATATCGTGCAAACTCTGAGGTCTTTAACGCGAAAATAACGAGTTTTGATGTACGCGGGAAGTTTAGAGAGCATGAGAGAAGCGTAAGAGTTACGCCTCAGGCAACTTTAGCTTCTTGAGTGCACTATGAGTGGCACTTTGGGGTTCAACATCATGTAAGGCACCGCGAATGTTCCCGAGGCACAACATCACGTAAGGTATCACGGTTGTTCCTCACCACCTCCACAGGAAAAAGGTAGTCAATGGAACTCGGCTTCTGACTGGCTGAAAAAAATTCGATCTCTGATTGGATAAAAATCTGGTGGGAAAATAACTGTGAATATGCTGTAGACTAATCAATTACAGTTCGATAGACCTTGTTCAGCAAATCACTTACTGCCACGTCAAACGAACTTCACGCATTTTACGCTGTGAAAACAGCCTTCCGACGTAGAAGTCCCCACTTTTTTTTTTAATAAATTATTTTGACCGGACATTTCCCTTAGTTGTTTTGAAGAGAACCATGACGGCAAGTAAATTTGCAAAAAATGTAAAGACAAACGATTGCTTTAGCTCATTAACCTATTACTTTGTGTCGTTGGCGTTAGGGTCGTCGTCGTTGCTTAAGGTCCCTTACGTTTTGACAACCTGAGCGGAAATCGTCATCAGAACCAAGTGAGTTATGTAACTTTCAATTGGTAGATGGTATAAATCACTGGTCATTTACCTGGTTGGTTAGCGTTCGAGGTCGTGAGATGTTATTGGTCGTCATCGGAATAATCCGTGTTGTTATTGGCTGTGAAGGATGCAAACAGTGATTGGTGCGTTTCGATCGTCAATAACTCTTTCGTAAGGAGCAGGAAGTTTCTGGAAACGGTTCAGTGGTGTCTGTGCTAAGTGTAATTGGTAAACCAGCTAAATCAGTTCCAAGTCGATTACGTGGTTTGTATGTAAATGGCGTTCAGCGATGTCACTGTTGGTATCACCATTCTCGTCAGACTTACGTTCATATTTTTACTAGTTCCATTGATATAAGGTGCCTGTCAGTCCGGGCATTATTTTGATCTTGTTCACCGCTCGATGTCAGACCATCCTTTCCTCTCTATTCTTAACGGTTTCAGTAACGTCAAGAAAATCTAACACGGCCTCCAAAACACCGGAAATTTATATCTATTGGAAACAAGTTTCATTTTCCAGATTTAACGATTTGAAAAACACATTTCATGCCAAACTTTATTGAAACTGGCAGGGGCAGCCATAGCCAGTTAGAGGAACTCTGCCGCCATACGGGCACCTCGCTATTGCCGCCACCTTTTTTCATCATAGCCAGCCAGCCAGAAATCCCATACAACATGGCCTCCAAAATGGCCGCAGGCATGCGCAGAGCACGGACATGCGGATTTAACATTGCGGCGAAATATAAAGGAAATGAGGGGAAAGTAATATTGTTTTGCATTTTGTGGCGGAACCGGAAAAAACTCAGTATTCCACATTATCATAATAGATAGAGTCAAGTTCGAACAATGTTCAATGAATAAAAAATGAGAAAAAAAACTGGTTTTAAACTGTGCCTCTGATCGAAACAACCTCTTAAAATAGCCACACTTTCCTCTCAATGTTCCTTTAAATAGGTCTTACCTTAGCCTGCTACGAGGAAGCAACTGCACCGAATTGATTCCCCATCATCTTATCCAAAAGATAAGAAATAAAGCTCGCAAAAAAAATCTTCTTGGCTCCAAAAACATCACTTAACATGGAGTCTTTTCTATGTGAATAGTAGCATTTTCCAGAAATGCGAGATCAGCAGAGATGGAGCCGGCCATTACAGAGGAAAAATACACCTTCAAGAGGTTGATTTTCTTTCCACTACTGTCGCCATATTGTTTTAACGTGTTTCAGTGGTCAGTTGTATTCCAAAGTGAGTGAAATAAGAAATTCAGCATGATAAAAATGCATGAGACCCCAAATGGAAACTCGAAAAAAATCCACTGTGACTGCGTGGTTAGAGCGTCCGTCTAGATCACGGAGAGTCGTGGGTTCAAATCCCATCTGGAACTCCGATGGTTTCTCCAGTTTCCATTTGGGGTCTCATGCATTTCTATCATGTTGTATTTCTTATTTCACTCACTTTGGAGGTCTTGGATGGTTGCATCTTTGATATGTCTTAATGTGACTGCATGATGCAGTTATGAGTGTGCTAGTCATTATTTGGCTGTGTGACGCGTGATGCGGTTCCAGTCAAAGCCCACATTTCACCCTTGCTCACCATAGAGTCTCCAGTAGCTCAGTGGTTACAGCGTCCGTCTAGATCGCGTAGGGTCGTGGGTTCAAATCCCATCTGGAACTCGGATTTTTTGATAGTTTCCATTTGGGGTCTCATGCAATTCTATCAGTTGTATTCCCCATAACAAATTAGGTACTTGATATATGATGAACAGGCTGAATTTCGAAAAAATAGCGGGAACCTCGAAGTAAGCATCGAAGGAAGTTAAGGAAAATATTCAAATATCTCAAGTCTGGTAAGTGGTGTAAAACCAATTAAATCAATTCAAACTTGGTAAATTGATTTTGTGGATACATTTCGATCAATTATCAGCTGAGCTAAGAGCATGTAAACAACAGTAATAGCCTTCATTTGACCGTCCGCCATGTTGGATATACGCGCCAACCGTTCAATCTGCTGACTGTCTTAGATTTCTGGCTATATACCGGAGAAGCGCCGACACATTTTACATAAGAAACTGAAAAGTTAATGCCGTCAACTACCACATTACGAAATCCAAAAGTGTATATTTCTTTGTCAGTTCACCTCGTTACTACGGCCACTCAAATTAAATGCAAGTTAAGGAGATTCATCTGACAAATCTTAAGAAAACAAAAACGATATTTTTTAAATTATGTTTTGGGAAGTTTGTTTAGAAAAGAATAGCAGTTTGTTGGTCTTTCTAAAACTAAGTTATGATTATCTCACTCGAAAGAGAACAGTCATAAAATTTGACCATGCACCCTAAATATGGCCAAATTCGTCTGGCCCTTTGGTGGCCGTATTAGCGGGTTCCACTGTAGAAACAAACCCAAGGTACAAACTCATTGTCAATATCCCACAATTATCTCTAACCTGTTTCACAAAGATTCCCGTAAAATCCTGGTGGACAGCTGCAGTTAAAGCCGTTTATCTTATCAGCACAAGTTCCATCGTTCAAACATGGTTTGCTCTCGCATTCGTTCACGTCTGCAACAGAACAATCACTATACTAATTAAAATCACACATGAGCTTGGCTTTACTTTTTCATTAAGGAAATTTACTCGATTCTGTTTTATTCATTAATATTTAAGACTTTATTACAGCATTTATCTATATTTCCTTGTATTAGTTATTGATTCATTACGTTGTTTTTAACCGGCGATAACTAGTAGCCAATTTAGCCAGTTACAGTGAAACGCCGCCATACTGGCACCTTGTTATTACCGCCATTGTCTTTGTCTTCTTTCGTCCTGGAGAAGCTGCTAAAAATTCTCATGAGAAAACCTACAAAATGCGGCCAACGCCAATAGTGCGAAATCCCAACATGTATATTTTCCTATAAATTGCCGGAACACGTTCATACGACCACTCAAAATCAGAAATGTGCATTCTAAAGAAGAGACAAGTGGCAAATCTTGAGAAACCATAACAATATAAGTTAACATTCTTTCTAAATGAGGTCAGAGCTTTTCTTTGAAAAAGGATAGTATCAATAGTGGTTCATTCCTGTTCTAAAATTCAGTTGTGTTTATCTCACTTAAAAGAGACCAGCAATGAAATTTGACCCTACACACTGACTCGTCCCCAATCGTCTCTGTTGAACCGCTGCTACATGACGCGCAGGGTTTGATTGGAAGGAGGAAAGCGAGGGAGAGAGACGTCGTCTTCCTCTCCTCTCCCTTCCCATCACCCTCTGCTCCCGCCGCGCTTGTTACGAAGAAGACGACTGGGACGAGTCAGCCTTACACCATTAATGTGGCCAAATTCGACTGTCCCGTTCTTGGCCGAATTCCCGAGGTGCCAGTGTAGAAACAAAGCTAAGGTTCTAATGTGAAAAATCATTGTAAATCTCCCTCAAGTATCTCTAAACCTGTTTCACAACGATCCCCGACAAATCCTGGTGGACAGCTGCAGCTAAAGCCGTTTATCTTATCAACACAAGTTCCATCGTTCAAACACGGTTTGCTCTCGCATTCATTCACGTCTGCAACAGAGCAGTTACTACTAGTTAAAATCACAAATGACTAGGTTTACTTTTTCCCTAAAGGAAGTTCTTCATTCACTTTTTTTGATTCAGTAATATTAAGATCAGAGCTAAAACCCAGTTAATGCGCCCAACGGACACAGTGTGAAATCCCAACGTGTACATCCCCGTATAAATTCACATCGTTATACGCTCACAAATCAATATACCCTGAAAAATCAAATCAGATGTACCAGGAGCCCATGACTAGGAGCGTCACGGCATTTTTACAGACCACTCTATTTTTAGACCATCTTTTTCAGACAAAAATGGCCTACGAGGATGGCAACTTGAACGAGACCAACACTGAACAATAGGTTTAAAGAGCGAAAACAAAGGCTCTGCACGTGCAGATACATGTGATATCATCGGGGCTTCTGTGGGAGTCTTGTATTCGCGGGAAATTCAATATAAAAATAAATTGTTCTTTGAAAACGTCGTGTCAGTAATATAGGTCAGTTGTACGCTCCTAGTGATGGGCTCCTGGATGTACATTCTAAGGAGGGACAAGTGAAGAACTCTTGGCAAACAATAACGACATTTTTAATTAAGTTCGGAGCTTTGTTTTGAATAGGATAGTATGTATAGAAGTTTGTTCCTATTTGAGAAATTCGGTTATGTTCATCTCACTTGAAAGAGAACAGCCAAACGTTTCAGCCAAATTTTATCTAGCGGAAGAGGTATGTTACAAATCTTAAGAGAACAACACTATTTATTTTTAATTAAGTTTGGGGCGTTTGTGTTGAAAAGGAGAGCAGTTTGTTCGTCTTTCTAAAACTAAGTTATGATTATCTCACTCGAAAGAGAACAGCCATGAAATTTGACCCTGCACCCTTAATATGGCCAAATTCGTCTTGCCCGTTGGTAGCCGTATTAGCGGGATTCCACTGTACAAACAAACCCAAGGTTCTATTGTACAACTCATTCTCAACTTCCCACAATTATCTCTAACCTGTTTCGCAACGATTCCCGACAAATCCTGGAGGGCAGCTGCAGTTAAAGCCGTTTATCTTATCAATACAAGTTCCATTATTCAAACACGGTTTGCTCTCGCATTCGTTCACGTCTGCAATAGAACAATCACTATACTAGTTAAAATCACAAATGAGCTTGGCTTTACTTTTTCATTAAGGAAATTTACTCGGTTCTGTTTCATTCATTAATATTCATACCTCTTACTAACTGAGTTCGAGGTCCGTACTGTAAGTTACGGACCGAGTTTTTTCCTGTTGATTTATGGCCCGCGCGCTTCGCGCTTGGGCCATGAACTAATGGAAAAAACGAGGATCCGTAACTTACAGTACGGACCGAAAAAACGAGGTTAGTAAGATATTTATTATATCTCTGAGGTTAATCCGGCGCGCAGGAAAAAACTAGTTGAAGTCAAGCGGGCCGTACTGTAGAATACGGCTCGGTAAATGGACCAATCACAGCGCGCGTACTAAGTGACAGATATAATAAAAGACTTTATTACAGCATTTATCTATTTCCTTGTATTAGTTATTGATTCATTACGTTGTTTTTAACCGGCGATAACTGGTAAAATTTAGTCAGTTAGAGTGAAACGCCCCCATACTGGCACCTTGTTATTACCGCCACTGTCTTTGTCTACTTCCGTCCTGGAGAAGCTGCTAAACATTTGTTATGAGAAAACCTACATAATGCGGCCAACGCCAATAGTGCGAAATCCCAACATGTATATTCTCCTATAAATTGCCGAAAAACGTTATTACGGCCACTCAAAATCAGAAATGTGCATTCTAAAGAAGAGACAAGTGACAAATCTCGAGAAACCACATTAATATAAGTTAACATTCTTTCTAAATGAGGTCGGGACTTTTTTTTAAGAACGATAGTATGAATAGCGGTTATTCCTCTTCTAAAATTCAATTATGTTTATCTCAGTTTAAAGTGCTATCACGATCAGAAAATCACTTGTCTTTTTTCTTCAAATTTCGAAAGTGTGTTTCCTTAACACCCGACTCGCGAAATTTCAAGCTTTAATTTCAAGCAGAAGACTAATTACTCTGAGTACAACTTTTTTTAATTTTAACGGTCCGCCATTTCTCACGTTCTTAACTAACCGATTAGGCCTCGGAGAGCTGGATCCAGGATAAAATGACGTCATTTACTTAAAATTTGCAGTGTATGAATACAGCTTATTAAGTGTACAAAACACGAGTTTGAGAGTCTGAAAGCTCAAAATTAACGTGCTGCATACTAAATCAGCCGGTTTACACACATTGCATTCTTACTCCTGTGAGCTTTCTAGGTCATTTTGTCCTCGATCCAGTTCTCTCAAGATTTTGAAGCTAGTAATGGCTGATCATTAAATAGAAATATTTCAGTCAAAATAAAAAACCTGACTTATCCAAATTAAACCTTGAAATTTCCCGAGTCGGTTGTTAAGCAAACACACTTTCGAAATTTAAAGAAAAACGAGGAGTGATTTTCTGATCGTAGTAGAGACCAGCCATGAAATTTGACCTTACACACTGACTCGTCCCCTGTCGTTTTGTTCAGCTGCTGCCACATGACACGCAACTTTTGATGGGAAGAGGGAAAGCGAGGGAGAGAGACGTCGTCTTCCTCTCCTCTCCCTTCCCATCACCCTCTGCTCCCACCGCGCTCGTTACGAAGAAGACGACTGGGGACGAGTCAGCCTTACACCATTAATGTGGCCAAATTCGACTGTCCCGTTCTTGCCCGTATTAGCGAGATTCCACTGAGAAAACAAACCTAAGCTTCTAATGTGAAAATTCATCGTAAATCTCCCTCAGGTATCTCTAACCTGTTTCACAACGATCCCCGGAAAATCCTGGAGGGCAGCTGCACTTAAAGCCGTTCTCTTATCAACACAAGTTCCGTTATTCAAACACGGTAAACTCTCGCATTCGTTCACGTCTGCAACAGAACAATCACTATACTAGTTAAAATCACAAATGAGCTTGGCTTTACTTTTTCTCTAAGAAATTTACTCGGTTCTGTTTTATTCATTAATATTTAAGACTTTATTACAGCATTTATCTATATTTCCTTGTATTAGTTAATATTCTTTCTAAATGAGGTCGGTGATTTTCTTTCAAAAAGATAGTATGAATAGCGGTTTTTCCTGTTATAAAAATTCAGTTGTGTTTATCTCACTTAAAAGAGATCAGCCATGAAATTTGACCCTACACCCTGACTCGTCCCAGTCGTCTCTGTTGAGTCGCTGCCACATGACGCGCAGTGTTTGATGGGAAGGAGGAAAGCGAGGGAGAGAGACGTCGTCTTCCTCTCCTCTCTCTTCCCATCACCCTCTGCTCCTATTTGCTACGAAGAAGAGGACTGGGGACGAGTCAGCCTTACACCATTTATGTGGCCAAATTGG
>JAEMWC010001238.1:182500-205000 GCA_016490735.1 Pachyseris speciosa | reverse complement strand
GGAATTCATAAATTTGCGATTCATGTTTTATCAAGTCCTAAAACATAGTGTAGCTGAGTGTTTTAAACTTAATAATGCTTATTCAAGAAATTAATATGGGATAATCATGACTCCCAAAATGTTTTCCAAATTACAACAGAGAAAAAAGCCAACTAAAACAATATTTTGGTCCTTATTCATATCAAGAGACCATTGTAAAACATGCAAAAATGAGTTATCAATGCCAATATAAAGGACTAACTACAGGTACACTGATGAAGGGGAACATTTTAGAAACATTTCAGGAGTTAAAAACTGCACAGGAAAATTCCACCATGAACAAAAAATTGCTCAGATGGAGAAATTTTGATAAAATGCTACTAGGCTCACCACCAAAAAAATTCACAACACTTTGAAAGACACAAACTTATTCGAGATTGGGACCAGCTGAAGGATTCAAGAAACATAAGCTTCAACTTACCGAGCAATTATCCTCTGGATAAGACTGTAAGTTTGCATCCCCTAACAAAAAATAGACAATAAATATTACACAGACAAAATCCAACAATTAAAAAAATTAAAAAAACATATTAAGTCATATGCTAATTCTGTGAATTCAGGCCTTCAAATCACAAGATACACTGTAGGTGTACTAAGACCTACGTATGTGATGTGGTGACCAGTCAGCAGGGTAAAGGAGAGCAAATGTTAGGGAATTGAGCTAACTGCCGACTGGTTGGCTTAGTTGGTAGAGTACCGGACTTCCACGCGGGAGGTTGCAGGTTCAAACCCTGGCCAGACCAACAGTCAGGGTCTTTAAAATAATTGAGGAGAAAGTGCTGCCTTTGTAATGACATAGGCCTGCAAATGGTTAGACTTTCTAGTCTTCTCGGATAAGGACGATAAACCGTAGGCCCCATCATAATTGATTCCGTGGGACATTAAAGAACCCAACACTGTTTAAAAAGAGTAGGGGATATAGGTTCCCATTGTTGTGGTATATCTCTCTCATGAAAAGGTTGGGTTGCTAAATGCTCGGAGATATTACTCTAACTTACAATCCAAGGGTAAACAAAGTATATGATTGTGCAGTATGTATTTTAATTTATGTTTGTATAGTCATGCCTTTTTTGCACTGAGCCCTTGAACTGGAGTGTGAACCTTGTTCAAGACCAGTAACTACATATAATACCAAAGATGCTATCTGTTTTTAATACTACTACCAGTGATTTGAGACATCATTTGATGGTAACCAATGGAAGCTAACCTAGAGTGTTCATAGTTTTATAAGTTGCAATGTAAAACTTCAATATCATACCATTCCACTGCAGCAACTCTGCCAGGCAATCAGCACTGTTGTGAAGAGCTGCAGTGTGCAATGGTGTTAATCCACGAGCGTCAGGACTGTTGGCATCTCCATGCACTCCAGCGTGTAACAAAGACTTGAGCAAGTCACGCTGATCAAAGATTGCTGCTTGATGCAGCAGTTCTCCTAAGAATGTGAACACTGGTGCGGCCATGTTATAAACAGAGCCCTGTAATTTTAAAATAATCAGATTTTGAAAATACTTAATTAAATAATAATGTTATAAGGAAAAATAATAATAAATTAAGAGCACAAAACTGCTTTCAGCTTATAAATTGATGAGGTCACTCTTTTATCTTTTATTTTTATGCATTTCTACTTAAAAAGATATCACAGAAATAGAGGTGCCTTATCCAAGACTATGATTTAAGGGGCATTCCTCATGCACTTTGTCCAATGACAAAAGTAGGTTGTACGTAGCATGATTTTGGCCACACAAAATCTGTAGAAAATGTTTGTTTCTCAAGGGTTGGGAGTCAAGTCCATGTCATTATTCCATATAAGGGGTTACCATTGAGATTTTGCTGGTCCACAAAACCGAAGGCTCTGTCCTTCCTGTCATGCTTGTCATGCCAGCTGTCGCTTGCTTTAAGTGATCAACTGCAGCTCAATTCAGTAGGTATTTGTTTTATAAGTGTGTTATTCGAGCCATTTTTCACCTTAGAAGCCCCCTGCCTGGTATCATAAAGCTGGATTGGTGGGTAGAGGCAATCCTCTGGAAGCAATTTCACACAAAGTGGACCGCCAAAATTGCTCAATCGACTTATGGTGATTCGCAAAGTGAAGTTGTGTTCCTAGCCGTTCTTTGAGTGGATTCCGCAACCTTGCATGGCAATTTTGGTGAGTTTTGACTTGTAAATAACGCAATTGGTGCAATATTTTGTCAGCAGGACCGGGTGGCTCGAAACTTATAAAAATATGTGAAATGGAAATTGGCAGTCTTCCATGCTGCTTTTAGGCAAGAATATCCCAGAATTCCTTTGGGTCACAAACATGAAAATTACACCGTGAGAGCAATTGAAATCAAATAGCATTAACCACATCGTGCTAAAGAAATGAGCAGAAATAAGTCAAGTGGAACAAATTGCAACAAGTGGAGTCGAAGTTTGCTGGCCACATAAACTTTTAACTTCAAAATAGGAATTGTCTTTAAAAACTTTAAGACAAATTTGCGTGAATTTTGGCGTTGTCCGAGGGTGATTTTGGTTTTCAAAGAGAATAAACAGTCATATTAAGTGAAAATTGGGAGTTTCAGTCAGTTTCCAGGGTGATGAAATCTGAAAAAGTTATCATTTTGCAATAAAAATGCTTCATTTCAGCCATAGTCCAGGATTTGGGAAAGTTGCAGGTTTTCAAAGCATTAGTCTATATGGACCAATAAATTACAGAGCTGGACAAGAATGAGTTAAGGCCCAGTTAGGGTGGTGGTGGAGTATTAGCAATAAAATAAAATCTTCAATGATTTATGATGTTATGGGCATGGGTTCAATCACTATTATTTTGCTTGTCTTGAAAAACCATAGCAATCTAAAGTAACATGAAAATTTGGTTTATCAACAGAGTTGATAATGTAAATTGACCACCGTACAGGGATTCGATTAGCTGACGTTTCGAGCGTTAGCCCTTCGTCGGAGCGAATTGAGGAATTGTGGGTTGTGTATGGTTTATATACAGAAAATGGAGCTACGCTATTGGTGGCAACATGGTAACGTGAAAAACAAGAATAAATTAATTGAATGAAAAGCGCTCATTGATACCGTGGGGATTAAGAGTGCCAATTTGAAAGATCAGTTTTTGCTCAAGATTATCAACTCCGTTGATAAACCAAATTTTCGTGTTTCACTCCCCCACCGATGCAGCACCACAGTTTCTTTAGAAACTAATCTCCTTCAATCTAAAGTAAGGTGAGTTTTTAGAGAGCTGTGAGCCAAAGAAATATCATAGAGATGTTTATGTGCAAAGGTTGTTCACTATATTCTATGGCAGAAAATTTGGAAAAAAAAACTGTTTCTCATGGTGGAGAAATTTAATGGACCTGGAAATCTTTGATTTGCTGTCAGGGCAGGGGTTTTGGGAACACATGACTTACCTGGTCATTTTGGTAAAGGTGTTGTTTATTGTTGCAAGGAAAATGTATAATAAAAAGTGTTTTCCCTGTACATAACTCTTTTTTACTTTTTTTCACCAAAATTATCCAATAACATCCTCCCTGCCACCGTTATAAATAACAAACGACAATCCATTATATCTAAATCTAGTTGCATTCAATTAATTCACAGGGCATTCCCAAATAATTCAGTTAAGAAAGAGGTATTATATGGCATAAAATTTACATCGTTCAGGTTATAAACTAAAATCCTATTCCAGTCGCAAATAAAATTACAATGATTTTCCGCTCTCTAGCTTTCCAAAAGAAATCGAATGAAATGTGCTCTTCACTTTATGATTTCCTCTGCGTCCAATTAAATATTTATTGCAACAGGCCAGGCTTCATGCATTGGCGTGATGTTGTACAAGACAATTATCACGACGAAAGGCAAAGGGAATGAACGCTTTCAAATAGGCCGAAAAATCTATAACGCGATTTCTCGATATATTTCTGACCGTTGAAATACTTGTAAAAAGCGTGACTGTATATTTTTAAGAGGCGGCTGACCGCTTAATTGAACCAATATTGTCAACGTCTTCATTTCGTTTGGCACGAGATTTGGTATCCACTATAACAAGCAGGAAGCGCATGCAAAACAAGAACAGAAATGTATAAAGCTTACTGCAAAACGTGTCGACCGAGGGATAACAGATCAGTTGTAATGTCCTATTATGACATCAAGCGTCATAACGTAAAATTAGAAAAGGAAAGGGGATCTTAAAACGAAAATTTCACAACCAAGGTTTAGTGGTTTTACGACTAGCTCCATTTCCAATTTCTAAGAATCTACAAGACGAATTCATTCGAATTCTATTAAACTAAGTGCTGCTTTCAAAGTGTAGCCAATTTGCCATTAACGCTACTTGGAAAATAAAGTTTTCTGTCCTTTGATATGTCGATCTCCAATCGACAATTCGTCCTTCCTGAATGTGTATTTTAACCGATGAGAATGATGTTTGTTTACAAACTCGTAACAGAGAAGGCATCGCAGGCCGATCGCTACACCGACAATGTCAGAGTTAACAACTTCTAAAAGAGCTCTTCTTTACCAGATAAATAATACTGGAGATCAAGGAATTGTTTTACCTACCTCTCACCTTCGAACTGTGGTCAGTAAAGCCGAATGAAAGAAAATCCCTCAGACATTTTTTACCGTAGCGGTTCACTTTGCGCTGCTTTCCGGCGCTGAGAACTACGGTTCACCTTGACATCTTGGCGCTTACTGCCTTTCAATGTAAGCTTATATTTTCCAATGCCAGAATATTATTTTACAATCCACGAATACGGTCAGTTTTCCCTCTCAATGCCAAATACAAATACATTTTTAGACGCAAAATCATCCCACTCACGCGGATGGTAAGATCGAGGGCGCAGCACTAGTACAAGAGAAATCTTTTAGGGCGGGGAGGGTAATTTTGTATAAGAAACATGAATGAAACAAATCGTGAATAAATCGAAGTAATCCAAACACTAAATAAAAGAGACGTCCTGGTGAAAAGATAATTTCAGAAAAGTCAAATTATCAAGCTATAACAGCGAACTAAAATAATTAAACGATCTCATTTGATCACCCCCCGTCCCCTCTCTGCAACACAAAACGGCTGCAGCAAGTGCCGGCCGGGGAAGTTGGGGGAAGTCACTGGAACCAAGGCCCACCGGAAGCAGCACACAAAGTCGCCGGAAAAGACCTAAAAAGGTGGGAAAATTCCCACAAATCATGCTAAAACTGGAAGAAATACATTGAAAAAGTTTCATCCGATATTTTTTATTGAGCAATCTTCAAAGATTTCCAAGAAAAATACGCAAATCAGTGTACATTCGTGTACATCAGTGTACAGTTCTTCCTTTCTTTCGTGACAACTTCCGGTTTGCCAGCGGATAATTTAATCTGCTGTGGTGCAGTGGGTGAATTTGAAAGTAGAACATGGAAGACGATTTGGGTCGTTGGATACAAGAAGCCGTCCTCTCTTCCTACCTGGAAGAATGTAAAATCTTCAACGAGCTGGATGCCTCATATGAATTTGACCCCCAGTTTTCTTCAGAATTTCTCGGTGGCGGCTGCCCTGCAAGGAAACGAAAACTCTGCTCGACTGCGTGCGAAGAGAACTCCTTTTCGGCGGGAAAACAGGCCAAGAATGGTTGACGGCGTTTAGACGTGTTGTTCTTGCAAAATGCAGACAAACGGGGCCATACAGTGCATTAAGGAAAGGAAAGGGTTCCCAGTTGGAAAAAGGAGTAATTTATTACCTTTGTGGTCCTAACCTGCGCCATTGTCAAGTGAGGTGGACGATCGATGCCAGACGGCGAAAGCAAACGGCCTGCAGGGATTTTAACTTCACGTTTTATGCCTTGAAGGCTACAGGCTCGAGCCGTTGAAAATTTTCTTCCCAGTTTTAATTTCGTTCCTTGTTGTGCAAGATTAAGAGAACTGTTTTCAGACAAGGGAATTTACAAGGTGTTATACCCTCAAATTGCGCCATATTGCCCAGCAACAATGTGCTGCGTGGGGGCCAGGTAGACGTGCAACGGAGCACGCGACCCCGACAAGAATAACTTATGTAAACAATGGATAATTTTTTCTGAGCCGCGGAACGTCTTCACTTGAATGACAATTGTTCCAGTTTTATAAAACCTGTTGTCTCGTCTTTGAAAGTTAGATTGGATTTTTACATCAGAATGGAGATTTTTGAAAGGAGACTTGTTAAATAAAAGGAATTTTTACAGATTTTCCTGTTCGCAATAGCATGGGAGAACTAATGGCATGTTACAATCTAAATATGCTTTCATGCAAGGTACGTCCAAGATAGGCTATACACACTGCAATCACAGTAAGTGGTATGCCTGTACACCTTTTTACAGTTTCTGGAATTGTTTTGTTTGGTGAATTTGCAGTGCTTGAGAGTAGCTCTGGTCAACCATTGCTGTTATTATGCATGTCATTGGCTTCCCCGTGGGGTTGACCTCCGGGCTAACCAGGGGGGATTGTAAAAATCAGGAATTTCCCTGGGGGGTTGAGGAATCTTGCAAGACAAAGTCCCCTGGGTGCATTGCCTCTCATCAGAAAATTCCCTTGACATCCTTTACAAAATTTTGAATTCCCCTGCCCCCTAATCTCTGATCGTAAAACAATGTCGAGATTTTCCCCTACCCACAGGCAAAGAATCCAGTCAATCTCCTTGTATTCCCCCACATCTCCCTGATTGGCCCGAGGGTCGACCCCACAAGGAAGCAATGACGAGCATTAACTTCAGCTATACATGGTAAGTCAATATGTTTTTGATACTCGATAAAACTTTATTCCCATGTTGATTGTAGTTTTTTTTTTTGCGGGGAGGGGGGGTGGGGGGAATTACAATGAGGGCCTGTATAAAGTTTTAAAATTTTGCTTTTGGTTTGCATTGCCTTGATATGTTCCCCAGATGCTTTTACAAAACGTTAAGTTAAACAGTCAAAATTCAACAAATTCTGGAGAAGGTGCAGAGGTAAAAGCAAAGCAAAATCTGATACATTTTGTATTTAGCAGTGTCTGCCCCCAACCAAGATGGTATTAAGGGCTGTAAATGGTCAGATTAACCAAGAATCTCAGGTAGTGTCGGTCTCCTACACAAATGTCTTTGGGCCAAATTTCATTTGTGGGGATAGTGTTCACACCTCTATTGTTTTTGGGCTAGGGTCCATTGCTTCTGTTGTTCTTTTGTTCACCTGAAGGGTGACAAGCCATCCATGTGAGACCTTGTAAGAGCTGCAACAACACCCAGAATCTCCCGTATTAATTACAAATCCTGAATGCTCACAGACATTTTAAATGGTGTTTACATAAAAACAAATATTACATGTAATATGATTGAGTGAGCTCTTTGTTTCAGCCAAAATAAAGCCACTTTATACCCACATTTCCCAGACTCAGTCTCAATTAGGAGTCCATTCAGGGGCATTTATTAAACAAGGTAACTCTTCTCAGGAAAATTTCAGGAATTGTAGTTTAAAAACTCACAAAAAAGCAAGCCTGCAGTTTGCCAAGTTTCCTTAGCAGTCACGTCTCAATTTCCATCTCTTCTTGGGACTGTGGTAAGCAAAACCAAAGAATTGTACTGGTTCACCATGGTATTGGTATTTAGTCTGTTTCAGAAAACTTGCTAGTATATGCTTACAATAATTAGGCACAAGTGACCTTTGTATAAATTGGTCTGACAGAAGCAAAAGCACAAGAAAGGAAACCCACTAGTACATTTTTCCAAGTGCCCATGTTAAAGCCTATCATTTGTGATCATGTGTATGGTTGAGAAAACTGAATTTTGTTTACAAGTGCTTGTCATATATACGTATAGAAGCCTTTATCACAAAGCCACTGCACACACCCACAGGAGATGCAGAGGATGGAGTTGGCAACAGCTCCCGTTAAATGGAAAAGCAATAGTGGTCACTCTCTTCCTATTTTCAACTCTTCTTCCATAGTTACTATTTGTTTTCATAGAGACCTTAGAAGAGGCCTTCCAAGGAGTAGAAGTCACAAGCAACATGGCTCCAAAAACATCAACAACCGACAGGTACTGGCGGGAAAAAGCATGACAGTTTGCAGCAGCGACAATTCACTTTCCATTCCTCTTTGTTTTCTTTGTGACAGCGACCTTTGTCCCTAACAAAACAAGCGACAGACGGAGTCGTAAACGAGTGACAAAGTGGCACCAGACCACAGATTTAAAGGCTTGGATTCAGCAAATTAGTGTTAGTATGACTTTTGCTTAAAACTGAAACAACCCAAAACAAAGAAATCAACCATGCATCAGATTCTTTTAAGTTTAAGTTAAGTTTAAGTTTAAGTTTAATAGTGCTTTTTACCACTGTACAATATCCTCTGACTAATAAAATTCATAATAATATTAATTACTTAATAATAACTACATAATAATATTAAATCTTAATTACTATATAAAAGTACAGTAGGTAAAGGAAAGCAATAGGGGGAAACTGGATTCCTGTATAAAAACTGCTATCCAAAACTAAAAGATTTTGTTTGTTTCTTGAGTTTTTGGTAAAAGTCATATGAAGCTAATCCTTCGAATCCTAGCTTTCTAATTGCAAATAAGTGCAGAACTTCATTTCCACCAATTTTTCAGTGTATATGTTGTAGGTCAAAATCAAATTCGATCAGGTCAAAATGAATTTAACCTAGGTCAAAATCAAATTCCTTTGTCTTTTAACCCTAATTATTCATGATCCATAAATAATTAGGGCTGTTAGAAGACAAAGGAATTTCATTTTGACCTAGGTTAAAATCATTTTAACCTAAATTTTATTTTGACCTACAACATATATGCCACAGTATCTGAGTGAGTTTAGAGATATTTTGGATTTTAAGGCAAAAATGCGATATACACTCCTTTTGCATTATTCATTACCCACCTTGAGATAACTCTTCTTCCCGTGCCTGTTGTCTGATGGCTATAAAAATAAATAAAAGTATACAAAAATTGAATTATTTTATTGTCACTATGTCCCTGTAAATATCCCTGTGCTAGCTCCCATTCTCTGAAATCTCAGTCTCTTCTCCTGGCCTTCCTTACTGGCTGTACACTCTATCGCAAAATATTATGCACAGCATTCAAAAATTCACCTACAGTCAAACTTCAATTATCCATACTTGCAGTGCCTGGAGTAAATAGTTTGGATAATTGAGAGACTGGATATAATCGAAAATATGAATTTCAATGAGACAAAATAAATTAAAGTAAAATTTCAGTTAATAACAAAAGACAAGTCACAGCCAATCAGAAAGCAGTTGAATGCACTTCACTTTCAATGTGTCTGAGTGCTTATGATGTTTGCTCTTTGTTAGGGAAACAAAACTGTTTAAAGTGCACTCTTCAGTGCCTAAATTAAAAATAAATCATGATCAGTGATAGTTTAGAACTAGGGTTCTTCATTGTGCCTTTTTAGTTATTAATATTCATTAAAAATAAAGGAACAGAGGAAATACTCTGGATAACTGAAAAGTCCAGATAATCAAGGTTCGACTTTATTTAAAGGAGCACTGTCACCAGGATTTTTGCTGTTTGTGGTTCAATTCTGCCAAAATTACTACCTTTTACCTGCTATGATGTGCAAAATTGCTCCTACAGAATCAGCAGATGAATTCCAATGAAATGTTAGCAGGGAGAGCTAACCTTAGAAATTTCTTGGTGATTTTGCAATGCATAACTTGCAATTTTGAATAAACTGGCAAGTTTTTTCAAATTTCAATCCATTTCCATCCTCGTCATCTTTAATGGAATACAGGAGTTTATAGTGTCAATGCAGTACTACAGTCTTTGGCAGCAAAACTAGACCATTATTTTGAGGTTTCCACTGATGCATTGGCAGTTTTAAGCTTTTTAAAGTGATGGTACAATAGCGTAATAATGCCCCTTTAAAACATGCATGGCATAAAATGCAATTCTAAATACCTTCCACAGTCTGCAAATATTTGGCAGATTCATATTCCTCATTTTCCAGAGCTATCTGCAGTGCTGTTTTCCCATCCTTGTTCTTGATATCAGCCCTGGCTCCAGCATCAATGAGAACTTTTAGACAACGCAGGTTACCATTACGAGCAGCATGATGAAGTGCAGTCTGTCAACGAAACAAAGCTGGTCAAACCAATCCCAATAGAAAAAAAAATCACAAAATCAAGCTCTAAGTAAACAAGCCTTAGCAGAACATTACAGTAACTATACTTATCACCTGCATTTGCAAAACATCTTAAAATATACTACATTAACTTCAAAAGCTCGTTTAATAACTCATGAAGGAAATACAGTGCAAAAGAATGAATGTTTAATGTGGCTTAAACACAGCTAAATTTTGTGTCCGATTTTCTGGACCAGAATAACCCAAAGTCCAAATATTACTGTACTAAGC
The DNA here is from genome assembly GCA_016490735.1 of Pachyseris speciosa. Lineage (NCBI taxonomy): Eukaryota > Metazoa > Cnidaria > Anthozoa > Scleractinia > Pachyseridae > Pachyseris > Pachyseris speciosa. The sequence continues at coordinate 194,609 of JAEMWC010001238.1, read as the reverse complement.
TTAAGAATGGATAAATGTACAATAAAGCTTTTCAAGCAATTCATAAATTTGCGATTCATGTTTTATCAAGTCCTAAAACATAGTGTAGCTGAGTGTTTTAAACTTAATAATGCTTATTCAAGAAATTAATATGGGATAATCATGACTCCCAAAATGTTTTCCAAATTACAACAGAGAAAAAAGCTAACTAAAACAATATTTTGGTCCTTATTCATATCAAGAGACCATTGTAAAACATGCAAAAATGAGTTATCAATGCCAATATAAAGGACTAACTACAGGTACACTGATGAAGGGGAACATTTTAGAAACATTTCAGGAGTTAAAAACTGCACAGGAAAATTCCACCATGAACAAAAAATTGCTCAGATGGAGAAATTTTGATAAAATGCTACTAGGCTCACCACCGAAAAAATTCACAACACTTTCAAAGACACAAACTTATTCTCGGGACCAGCTGAAGGATTCAAGAAACATAAGCTTCAACTTACCGAGCAATTATCCTCTGGATAAGACTGTAAGTTTGCATCCCCTAACAAAAAATAGACAATGACACCTGACAAAATCCAACAATTAAAAAAATTAAAAAAACATATTAAGTCATATGCTAATTCTGTGAATTCAGGCCTTCAAATCACAAGATACACTGTAGGTGTACTAAGACCTACGTATGTGATGTGGTGACCAGTCAGCAGGCTAAAGGAGAGCAAATGTTAGGGAATTGAGCTAACTGCCGACTGGTTGGCTTAGTTGGTAGAGTACCGGACTTCCACGCGGGAGGTTGCAGGTTCAAACCCTGGCCAGACCAACAGTCAGGGTCTTTAAAATAATTGAGGAGAAAGCGCTGCCTTTGTAATGACATGGGCCTGCAAATGGTTAGACTTTCTAGTCTTCTCGGATAAGGACGATAAACCGTAGGCCCCATCATAATTGATTCCGTGGGACATTAAAGAACCCAACACTGTTTAAAAAGAGTAGCTAGGGGATATAGGTTCCCAGTGTTGTGGTATATCTCTCTCATGAAAAGGTTGGGTTGCTAAATGCTCGGAGATATTACTCTAACTTACAATCCAAGGGTAAACAAAGTATATGATTGTGCAGTATGTATTTTAATTTATGTTTGTATAGTCATGCCTTTTTTGCACTGAGCCCTTGAACTGGAGTGTGAACCTTGTTCAAGACCAGTAACTACATATAATACCAAAGATGCTATCTGTTTTTAATACTACTACCAGTGATTTGAGACATCATTTGATGGTAACCAATGGAAGCTAACCTAGAGTGTTCATAGTTTTATAAGTTGCAATGTAAAACTTCAATATCATACCATTCCACTGCAGCAACTCTGCCAGGCAATTAGCACTGTTGTGAAGAGCTGCAGTGTGCAATGGTGTTAATCCACGAGCGTCAGGACTGTTGGCATCTCCATGCACTCCAGCATGTAACAAAGACTTGAGCAAGTCACGCTGATCAAAGATTGCTGCTTGATGCAGCAGTTCTCCTAAGAATGTGAACACTGGTGCGGCCATGTTATAAACAGAGCCCTGGAATTTTAAAATAATCAGATTTTGAAAATACTTAATTAAATAATAATGTTATAAGGAAAAATAATAATAAATTAAGAGCACAAAACTGCTTTCAGCTTATAAATTGATGAGGTCACTCTTTTATCTTTTATTTTTATGCATTTCTACTTAAAAAGATATCACAGAAATAGAGGTGCCTTATCCAAGACTATGATTTAAGGGGCATTCCTCATGCACTTTGTCCAAGGACAAAAGTAGGTTGTACGTAGCATGATTTTGGCCACACAAAATCTGTAGAAAATGTTTGTTTCTCGAGGGTTGGGAGTCAAGTCCAGTCATTATTCCATATAAGGGGTTACCATTGAGATTTTGCTGGTCCACAAAACCGAAGGCTCTGTCCTTCCTGTCATGCTTGTCATGCCAGCTGTCGCTTGCTTTAAGCGATCAACTGCAGCTCAATTCAGTAGGTATTTGTTTTATAAGTGTGTTATTCGAGCCATTTTTCACCTTAGAAGCCCCCTGCCTGGTATCATAAAGCTGGATTGGTGGGTAGAGGCAATCCTCTGGAAGCAATTTCACACAAAGTGGACCGCCAAAATTGCTCAATCGACTTATGGTGATTTGCAAAGTGAAGTTGTGTTCCTAGCCGTTCTTTGAGTGGATTCCGCAACCTCGCATGGCAATTTTGGTGAGTTTTGACTTGTAAATAACGCAATTGGTGCAATATTTTGTCAGCAGGACCGGGTGGCTCGAAACTTATAAAAATATGTGAAATGGAAATTGGCAGTCTTCCATGCTGCTGTTAGGCAAGAATATCCCAGAATTCCTTTGGGTCACAAACGTGAAAATTACACCATGAGAGCAATTGAAATCAAATAGCATTAACCACATCGTGCTAAAGAAGTGAGCAGAAAAAAGTGGAACAAATTGCAAGAAGTGGAGTCGAAGTTTGCTGGCCACATAAACTTTTAACTTCAATAGGAATTGTCTTTAAAAACTTTAAGACAAATTTGCGTGAATTTTGGCGTTGTCTGAGGGTGATTTTGGCTTTCAAAGAGAATAAACAGTCATATTAAGTGAAAATTGGGAGTTTCAGTCAGTTTCCAGGGTGATGAAATCTGAAAAAGTTATCATTTTGCAATAAAAATGCCTCATTGCAGCCATAGTCCAGGATTTGGAAAAGTTGCAGGTTTTCAAAGCATTAGTCCATATGGACCAATAAATTACAGAGCTGGACAAGAATGAGTTAAGGCCCAGTTAGGGTGGTGGTGGAGTATTAGCAATAAAATAAAATCTTCAATGATTTATGATGTTATGGGCATGGGTTCAATCACTATTATTTTGCTTGTCTTGAAAAACCATAGCAATCTAAAGTAACATGAAAATTTGGTTTATCAACTGAGTTGATAATGTAAATTGACCACCATACAGGGATTCGATTAGCTGACGTTTCGAGCGTTAGCCCTTCGTCGGAGCGAATTGAGGAATTGTGGGTTGTGTATGGTTTATATACAGAAAATGGGGCTACGCTATTGGTGGCAACATGGTAATGTGAAAAACAAGAATAAATTAATTGAATGAAAAGCGCTCATTGATACCATGGGGATTAAGAGTGCCAATTTGAAAGATCAGTTTTTGCTCAAGATTATCAACTCCGTTGATAAACCAAATGTTCGTGTTTCACTCCCCCACCGATGCAGCACCACAGTTTCTTTAGAAACTAATCTCCTTCAATCTAAAGTAAGGTGAGTTTTTAGAGAGCTGTGAGCCAAAGAAATATCATAGAGATGTTTATGTGCAAAGGTTGTTCACTATATTCTAGGGCAGAAAATTTGGAAAAAAAAAACTGTTTCTCATGGTGGAGAAATTTAATGGACCTGGAAATCTTTGATTTGCTGTCAGGGCAGGGGTTTTGGGAACACATGACTTACCTGGTCATTTTGGTAAAGGTGTTGTTTATTGTTGCAAGGAAAATGTATAATAAAAAGTGTTTTCCCTGTACATAACTCTTTTTTACTTTTTTTCACCAAAATTATCCAATAACATCCTCCCTGCCACCGTTATAAATAACAAACGACAATCCATTATATCTAAATCTAGTTGCATTCAATTAATTCACAGGGCATTCCCAAATAATTCAGTTAAGAAAGAGGTATTATATGGCATAAAATTTACATCATTCAGGTTATAAACTAAAATCCTATTCCAGTCGCAAATAAAATTACAATGATTTTCCGCTCTCTAGCTTTCCAAAAGAAATCGAATGAAATGTGCTCTTCACTTTATGATTTCCTCTGCGTCCAATTAAATATTTATTGCAACAGGCCAGGCTTCATGCATTGGCGTGATGTTGTACAAGACAATTATCACGACGAAAGGCAAAGGGAATGAACGCTTTCAAATAGGCCGAAAAATCTATAACGCGATTTCTCGATATATTTCTGACCGTTGAAATACTTGTAATAAGCGTGACTGTATATTTTTAAGAGGCGGCTGACCGCTTAATTGAACCAATATTGTCAACATAGATCTTCATTTCGTTTGGCACGAGATTTGGTATCCACTATAACAAGCAGGAAGCGCATGCAAAACAAGAACAGAAATGTATAAAGCTTACTGCAAAACGTGTCGACCGAGGGATAACAGATCAGTTGTAATGTCCTATTATGACATCAAGCGTCATAACGTAAAATTAGAAAAGGAAAGGGGATCTTAAAACGAAAATTTCACAACCAAGGTTTAGTGGTTTTACGACTAGCTCCATTTCCAATTTCTAAGAATCTACAAGACGAATTCATTCGAATTCTATTAAACTAAGTGCTGCTTTCAAAGTGTAGCCAATTTGCCATTAACGCTACTTGGAAAATAAAGTTTTCTGTCCTTTGATATGACGATCTCCAATCGACAATTCGTCCTTCCTGAATGTGTATTTAACCGATGAGAATGATGTTTGTTTACAAACTCGTAACAGAGAAGGCATCGCAGGCCGATCGCTACACCGACAATGTCAGAGTTAACAACTTCTAAAAGAGCTCTTCTTTACCAGATAAATAATACTGGAGATCAAGGAATTGTTTTACCTACCTCTCACCTTCGAACTGTGGTCAGTAAAGCCGAATGAAAGAAAATCCCTCAGATATTTTTTACCGTAGCGGTTCACTTTGCGCTGCTTTCCGGCGCTGAGAACTACGGTTCACCTTGACATCTTGGCGCTTACTGCCTTTCAATGTAAGCTTATATTTTCCAATGCCAGAATATTATTTTACAATCCACGAATACGGTCAGTTTTCCCTCTCAATGCCAAATACAAATACATTTTTAGACGCAAAATCATCCCACTCACGCGGATGGTAAGATCGAGGGCGCAGCACTAGTACAAGAGAAATCTTTTAGGGCGGGGAGGGTAATTTTGTATAAGAAACATGAATGAAACAAATCGTGAATAAATCGAAGTAATCCAAACACTAAATAAAAGAGACGTCCTGGTGAAAAGATAATTTCAGAAAAGTCAAATTATCAAGCTATAACAGCGAACTAAAATAATTAAACGATCTCATTTGATCACCGCCCGTCCCCTCTCTGCAACACAAAACGGCTGCAGCAAGTGCCGGCCGGGGAAGTTGGGGGAAGTCACTGGAACCAAGGCCCACCGGAAGCAGCACACAAAGTCGCCGGAAAAGACCTAAAAAGGTGGGAAAATTCCCACAAATCATGCTAAAACTGGAAGAAATACATTGAAAAAGTTTCATCCGATATTTTTTATTGAGCAATCTTCAAAGATTTCCAAGAAAAATACGCAAATCAGTGTACATTCGTGTACATCAGTGTACAGTTCTTCCTTTCTTTCGTGACAACTTCCGGTTTGCCAGCGGATAATTTAATCTGCTGTGGTGCAGTGGGTGAATTTGAAAGTAGAACATGGAAGACGATTTGGGTCGTTGGATACAAGAAGCCGTCCTCTCTTCCTACCTGGAAGAATGTAAAATCTTCAACGAGCTGGATGCCTCATATGAATTTGACCCCCAGTTTTCTTCAGAATTTCTCGGTGGCGGCTGCCCTGCAAGGAAACGAAAACTCTGCTCGACTGCGTGCGAAGAGAACTCCTTTTCGGCGGGAAAACAGGCCAAGAATGGTTGACGGCGTTTAGACGTGTTGTTCTTGCAAAATGCAGACAAACGGGGCCATACAGTGCATTAAGGAAAGGAAAGGGTTCCCAGTTGGAAAAAGGAGTAATTTATTACCTTTGTGGTCCTAACCTGCGCCATTGTCAAGTGAGGTGGACGATCGATGCCAGACGGCGAAAGCAAACGGCCTGCAGGGATTTTAACTTCACGTTTTATGCCTTGAAGGCTACAGGCTCGAGCCGTTGAAAATTTTCTTCCCAGTTTTAATTTCGTTCCTTGTTGTGCAAGATTAAGAGAACTGTTTTCAGACAAGGGAATTTACAAGGTGTTATACCCTCAAATTGCGCCATATTGCCCAGCAACAATGTGCTGCGTGGGGGCCAGGTAGACGTGCAACGGAGCACGCGACCCCGACAAGAATAACTTATGTAAACAATGGATAATTTTTTCTGAGCCGCGGAACGTCTTCACTTGAATGACAATTGTTCCAGTTTTATAAAACCTGTTGTCTCGTCTTTGAAAGTTAGATTGGATTTTTACATCAGAATGGAGATTTTTGAAAGGAGACTTGTTAAATAAAAGGAATTTTTACAGATTTTCCTGTTCGCAATAGCATGGGAGAACTAATGGCATGTTACAATCTAAATATGCTTTCATGCAAGGTACGTCCAAGATAGGCTATACACACTGCAATCACAGTAAGTGGTATGCCTGTACACCTTTTTACAGTTTCTGGAATTGTTTTGTTTGGTGAATTTGCAGTGCTTGAGAGTAGCTCTGGTCAACCATTGCTGTTATTATGCATGTCATTGGCTTCCCCGTGGGGTTGACCTCCGGGCTAACCAGGGGGATTGTAAAAATCAGGAATTTCCCTGGGGGGTTGAGGAATCTTGCAAGACAAAGTCCCCTGGGTGCATTGCCTCTCATCAGAAAATTCCCTTGACATCCTTTACAAAATTTTGAATTCCCCTGCCCCCTAATCTCTGATCGTAAAACAATGTCGAGATTTTCCCCTACCCACAGGCAAAGAATCCAGTCAATCTCCTTGTATTCCCCCACATCTCCCTGATTGGCCCGAGGGTCGACCCCACAAGGAAGCAATGACGAGCATTAACTTCAGCTATACATGGTAAGTCAATATGTTTTTGATACTCGATAAAACTTTATTCCCATGTTGATTGTAGTTTTTTTTTTTGCGGGGAGGGGGGGTGGGGGGAATTACAATGAGGGCCTGTATAAAGTTTTAAAATTTTGCTTTTGGTTTGCATTGCCTTGATATGTTCCCCAGATGCTTTTACAAAACGTTAAGTTAAACAGTCAAAATTCAACAAATTCTGGAGAAGGTGCAGAGGTAAAAGCAAAGCAAAATCTGATACATTTTGTATTTAGCAGTGTCTGCCCCCAACCAAGATGGTATTAAGGGCTGTAAATGGTCAGATTAACCAAAGAATCTCAGGTAGTGTCGGTCTCCTACACAAATGTCTTTGGGCCAAATTTCATTTGTGGGGATAGTGTTCACACCTCTATTGTTTTTGGGCTAGGGTCCATTGCTTCTGTTGTTCTTTTGTTCACCTGAAGGGTGACAAGCCATCCATGTGAGACCTTGTAAGAGCTGCAATAACACCCAGAATCTCCTGTATTAATTACAAATCCTGAATGCTCACAGACATTTTAAATGGTGTTTACATAAAAACAAATATTACATGTAATATGATTGAGTGAGCTCTTTGTTTCAGCCAAAATAAAGCCACTTTATACCCACATTTGCCAGACTCAGTCTTAATTAGGAGTCCATTCAGGGGCATTTATTAAACAAGGTAACTCTTCTCAGGTAAATTTCAGGAATTGTAGTTTAAAAACTCACAAAAAAGCAAGCCTGCAGTTTGCCAAGTTTCCTTAGCAGTCACGTCTCAATTTCCATCTCTTCTTGGGACTGTGGTAAGCAAAACCAAGGAATTGTACTGGTTCACCATGGTATTGGTATTTATTCTGTTTCAGAAAACTTGCTAGTATATGCTTACAATAATTAGGCACAAGTGACCTTTGTATAAATTGGTCTGACAGAAGCAAAAGCACGAGAAAATAAAACCACTAGTACATTTTTCCAAGTGCCCATGTTAAAGCCTATCATTTGTGATCATGTGTATGGTTGAGAAAACTGAATTTTGTTTACAAGTGCTTGCCATATATATGTATAGAAGCCTTTATCACAAAGCCACTGCACACACCCACAGGAGATGCAGAGGATGGAGTTGGCAACAGCTCCCGTTAAATGGAAAAGCAATAGTGGTCACTCTCTTCCTATTTTCAACTCTTCTTCCATAGTTACTATTTGTTTTCATAGAGACCTTAGAAGAGGCCTTCCAAGGAGTAGAAGTCACAAGCAACATGGCTCCAAAAACATCAACAACTGACAGATACTGGCAGGAAAAAGCATGACAGTTTGCGACAACGACAATTCACTTTCCATTCCTCTTTGTTTTCTTTGTGACAGCGACCTTTGTCCCTAACTAAACAAGCGACAGACGGAGTCGTAAACGAGTGACAAAGTGGCACCAGACCACCCCTTGGAAGGCCTCTTAGGAGTGCCACAATGATCTACACCCACCAAACACATTAAAAGACAATCAAGGTTGGAAGACACCGGCACTGGTGAGGACTCAACAGAGACACCACAGTGGACTGGATTATGAACAGACCGTCAACCTTTACGGCCTGTGAAACCCCAAACCCCCACTGGGTGTAAGAAGTGGCTACAAAAACAGCAGGAAACTAACTGGTTTGACAAAATTTAGTACACCTGAAAAAATGCATCTCTGATCATAGACTCTGGATGAAGATAGAATATTATCTTAGATCATGCCCTTCCATAGTATTTCAAACAAAAAAAAACATCCAAAATTTAACAACAAATTGTACTGTTCAGTTAATAACGATTACAGAATAAATAACTTTTATTAACCACTTTAATTGCTACTTTTAACAAATCCTTCAAAATTAAAAGATGAATTACAATACCCATATTTGCACCAGTCAAAGTAATGGACTGTCACTTTCACTACAAGTGCAACTTGATTTTCATTTGGGCCACCTCATAAATCATAATAAGAAACACTACCACAGGTAAGCACTGCAACACAGCCTTCATTTCAATGGCTACACTTTAGGATTTCTAAGGATATCTTTTGTTTGAAAAGTTGCACTGTTAGAATTTTTGGGTTACTGCATACAGTCAGTACATGAAAATGGAAAGCCAAAGGCAGCCTGTATGGCTCAATAAACAGAACCAAAGTAAAAAAAAAAGACACCTCACTTGAAAGGACAACACTAATAGACAAACTAGACTACAAGCAGCAATTTTGTTGATAGATTGTGGGGCCAGAGAAACACGCATGCGTGAAATTGCAAGATGTGACACACCCCTCGGGCTGTGTCTCATCACAATTTTGCACATGCATGTCTTTCTCCCACCCCACAATCCATCAACGAAATTAGAGACTACTTGCATGTCTATGGACAAACAGATTTCAACTTTGGAATAGAGGTATATGCAGCTACAGTATGAGCAAAGTTCTTGAAACTTAAAAGTGCACTTTCGTTTGAATTTAATTAGCAGTTCTCCCAGATTTTACAAAAATGCTAAGCTAAATTGTAGCTCATTTGAAAGGGCGTTAGACCAACAGTTTTAAATGTTTGTCTAAGATTGTATATACACGGCTATGTGCAAGTTCTTGACCATAAAAAGAATTGCTTTTTAGATAGCAGTTCCCCTCTCCAGGTTTTGCTTGATTTCTGCAGTAAATGGATCATAGTAGCGGGCCAGCTTCTGGTTGAATTTCATGTTTCGTTCATTGATGTAATCAATGTCAGCTTCGTCATGATGAGCTCGCCGGCGGCTGTACTTCTCTCGTTTTTCAATCCTGGAAATGAGAAAAGTTGAAATAAAATTAATTAATGATCTCAACTGGTAAATAACAAAATACCTGTAAGCCCAGAATGGCAAAGGTCAAGTCGGTTTCTTTGGTGTACTTTATTTTATTTGTTTTGCCACACTTCACAACCACACACTCTCACAAATATCACAGTCAAATGGTGAAGAAACCTAACAAAACCACATGGCTTATGACAAATAATTAGGTTTCCTCTCAAGTTTGGTAAAACTGAAGAACAGCTCCCCCAAAAATCTGTTGGCCAACTGTCAGTCAATTGTCGGCAACAGTTCACCAAATTACCAACTATCCACCGACAAATTACCGACAAGGTAAAATGAAGGAATTGAATCATTTAACATCACAAAATGAAACAACACAGATTGCATGAGGTGTCTCCCTAGAGTTTCAAGCACCTGTGTGCACACTACTTGTGGCTGATGCAAGTTCATGCCAAAAAGTGAACAAAACAATGCAAATTTAAATTTAACATTGAAGGATTTAAAACAAAACATTCTCTCATGCTATCAAAAGATTGTAAATTTCATCCACGCAGTTTAAACCAAACTTCAAGCAAAAGAAGCCGCTGTTAAAAAGTATGCACGTGCCTAAATAGCAATCATATCTTGGCAAATTCCAATAGATCCTTACACATTCTTTTTCTTTTTCAACTTTTGATATGACCAGGTAGTGAAAATCTACTGATACTGCTAGAAAGAGAAGCTTTAAAATTCATAAAATGGTCAAGTTTTAGCCTGCATACAGGCTCTTCATTTGGGCAATATAGAGAGGTTTTTGGCATGCAGTCAAAAGCTAAGGGATGGAGGATTGGGGCCATGTGCCTTTCGAAGGAAAAATCAAAGCAAAAAACCTCTCTGAATTGATCAGATGAAGAGCCTGTATACAGGCTAGCCAAGTTTTAGAGTCACATCTTGCAAAATAACAAAAATATGGTTCTACATAGTTGAGAAATTTCACAGGCATTTGTATGCTAGGGGCTAAGTTTGTACCTCCCAGCATAAAAACATCTGTAAAATTTCCTGACTTTGCAAAGCTATGACTTGCAATTTTCAAAGATGCAACTTGGCTATGTTACTAATTTTAAGGTGCTCTTTCTTGCAGTGTCCAAAGATTTTCATTACATGGCCAACGTCAAAAGTTAAAAAGACCAGAGAAAGGTCTATTCTATGATGCATTTACTGTCTGTCAGAGCGTAAACTTTCCATTGTATTTTTTGTAGTTCCATTTATGACCCAGTTCTTTTTCCCAAGATTTAATTATTCTAAATATTACAAGTGTGGAAAAAAGAAAAGAATCAAAGATAAACATTACAACTTTTAAGGAATCAATACTATCACTGTTTAAGTTTCTTTAGAAAGTGGAAAGAGACAAAGAGCATGTGATCTCATAATTTAGGGACCGTGCAGGGGAAGGGGCTGGGGAGCCTTTAACCCCCCCCCCCCCCCCCAACTTTTCAACAGTAAAAAGCAAGAAATACTAAAATATGTTGAAGTTACTTTTCTATTTAATGTTTTACTGAAAACTGGTTAGTTAAGCGAAAAGGTAATTAAATTCATGTTTAAAACGCCACTTTTTGTTGCTGAAAGCATGTAAGTTTCACCACATCATGTCAGTTTTAAAATGCATTTCCAGCCATTTCAGAGGACTTTAATTTAAAAATTCTTTGGGGGAGCATGCCCCAGACCCCACTAGTTGACTCAAGCTTATGCATTCAAAGTGAGGTCAACATTTTGTTTTCTTAAAGTGTACCCAGCCCCAAAATATTTTTTCACTTAAATAAAATAATCTTTGACCTGTTTGAAATGCATGGCATCTTTATGCGCATCTTAAAACCACATATTGACTTTTTATAGGCTGCAAAAGTTATGAAATCTAGCCATCATCTGTTCCACGACCAAGCCAGTAAGGGGCTTGGGTCTATTCCTTACTTGACATCATAAACTGATTTGCATGCATGTTAAAAGACTTACCGCAAAGCAAATCATCGTATAAAAAAATCAGTATTTGGTTAAAAAGGCGCACAAAGTTGCAATGCGTTTCAAACAAATGCAAAATTTAAGTGAAAAAAATATTTTGGGGTTAGGTGCACTTTAAAGCAAGTTGTAACCAAACTGCATGGGGGAAATGATGCTTGGTTATCTAAACGAACTGTTAGTTGTAGTTGTACACCAGAAAGGAGGGCAATCCAAAGAAAAGAAAATAAACCTGAGGGCTCCTATTTTGGATAATTTTGGAGGGCTAAAGCAAAGCAAGGTGGGTGTATAATTTACCATCAATTATGAGTAAGTAATCTGCACAAGAAGTGGGAAAACTAGCTGTGTTTATGAAATTTAGCAAGACTACAGGTACATTAGCACTGAATGCATTTAGCTTTACAGACTGAAGTTAACATAATGTATGATGATAAGACACTTAGTTTTGATAAGACACTTGATCACATACTGTTTTTCAAGGTCGGCAACCATTCTGTCCACTGCAGCCTCAGAAACTTTACCCTGTCCTCCATAAT